>CM028341.1:29567721-30167721 GCA_016647705.1 Eucommia ulmoides | reverse complement strand
CTTTATTATAAAGTTGATTTTAATGATTATGAAAAACAAAATTATTTAGATATGTATTTTGAAAAAAACTACTTGTTCATTACGCTAGAGAATTAATGATTGGATATAAATCAATTACTAACTGGAAAACTAAAGATACTCTTGGTATGAGAAATGCTTATGCTCAAAAGCGAGTTGGTATTTGGTTTGCTGCTACTAAAAATTTTGAGCTATATAGAAAATGTACTCAATGAGGACTTTGCTATGAAAATCGAAGTGCTTCCTAAACAGTTTGGATGCGCTGATCTATATCCCATAATGAAAACTAAGAAAAATAAGTATAAAATGAAAAAGTCTTTTAAAAGAAATTTTAAACCGAGAAGACCTTTTGGAACTAAAAGGATTCTCAGAAAGAAAAAATTTGTGAAAAATCTTCGCAAATTAAGACGGCTCAACTAAAACTTGTAAATGTTGAGCGCGTAATGAAATAGGTCACTATGCTAATAAGTGTCCAAATATCAAAAATAAAAGTAGTACAAAAATAAGAATGTTTCTTGAACAAAGTGAGTATGATATTAGTGAAACCGAATATATATATCTTATATAGACTTTGAAGAAGAATTTTATTATCTTGAAGAAACAAGCGATGAATCTGGGAGCGAGTACGAGTTCTGACTTCTTTATTGAATCTGCTGAAGAAAAAGGTGATTATAGAGCCGATGCTCTAGTTGATCAAAAATTGCTTAAAAGGATTTTAGAAAATAATTTTCTTTTAAATATAATGAACTTTTCCGAACGAATTTCATTGAAAAATTTAGTAGAAAGAACATTTACCATTATGAAATTTGTCAATTTGAAACTACTCTTAATAATGAAGAATCCAAAGGGAAGATAAACATTCCTTTAATAAATCGAAATATGATAAATAAACAATTAGAAAAATTAGGAAAAAATAATGAAAAAAATCGGCTATTTACATATAGAAGGAATACAAATTGTTTTTAAAGCATGTTTCAGGGAAGGGATTAACTTTCCAATAAAAGCTGCTATTCTTGATAACAGGATAAAAGACAGAACAAACGTTTTGTTAGGAGTTGTTCATGGAAACTTGAGTCAAGGAATTTTGGGAATAAAAGTATTTCCAAAATATGATGTTAGTATAAAAGAACCCAAAATCAATGAAGTTTTTTAGCTTAGCCCATGAATGTGCTAGAAAAGATTTCATGCTTGAAGAAAGATTTCCTTATTCTATAACATATCATGTTGGTTACTTTCTCAGTAATAGTGACCTCAGTGATAAATTTATGAATCATGAGTTTATTGAAATAGATAAAGTCTTTGAACCAATTGCTAACATTTATCGACCGCAAATGGTTGAAGAGATTGATTCACCTGCTGATTGGAAGTTAAGGTGGCGTTTGGTAACCGTTTCTGTTTCAATTCCAGCAGTGGGATGGGAATGGGATGGGAATTTTGTTTTCTTTTTGGGAGTAGAATTGCGTTTGGTAACGATAATTTTTTTTTTTGTTTTGGGAAGGGAATTGTGTTTGGTAACGATTTTATCCTAAAATCTTTTTTTTTTTTTTTTTTCTCTTTTCAGTTTTGGCCGGCCGGCGGTGGCGCCGTCGTCGGCCGGCGGCGGTGCTCCGGCGGCGCCGTCGCCGGCCGGCCGGCAACGGCCGGCGACGGTTCTCCGGCGTCGGAGACGGCGGTGCCCCCGCCGGCGATGGCCGGACGGCGGTGGCGCCGTCGCCGGCGACTGCCGGAAGTGGCCGGAAAAATTCCGGCCGGACGGTGACCGGCGACGGCCGCCGGACGGTGACCGGCGACGGTCGCCGGAGATGACCGGCGGCGCGGCGGCGGACGGTGGCCGGCGGCGGCGGCGGACGGTGGTCGGCGGCGGTCGGCGGCGGCGGACGGTGGTCGGCCGGTAGGTGAATAGTGATTATGGGTTTTGGGAATGGAATGGGAATAATGAGAAACAACTTTTTTTTGTTTCTCATTTCTTAAGAAAAAAGTGGGCACAATTCTCAAATGGGAATGAAATGGAAACGGAAACAAAAATTACCAAACGCTATTCCCAAACAGAATTCCCAAAAATCTGGGAATGGAATGGGATGGAAATGGTTACCAAACGGGGCCTAAACGTCGGTAGAAAACCAGATCTATATATTACTAGATTATCTATTGTTAATAGAAAAACTAGTATTAAAAGAATATCTTCTTTAAAGATAACTAGTGAAGAATTAGGAGAATGTTCTGTTGATAGAAAAATGGTATGTAAGAAAAATCATAAACCTACTTACAAAATCAGGCTTAAATACTTCAACGGAAAAGAGTATAATGAAATTGATGTGCTGATTGAAACTGGTGCTTCGGTTAGTCATATATCTCCTGCTAAGCTACTATCACAAGTACCAAGCAGAGAACTTGATGAACCATACATTTATAAAGACCTTAACGGATTCAAACATACTATTATACAAATTGTTGATGTTTATTTGATTATTGGAAATAGAGGACTAATATATCCAATACACATTGATAAAGATGAAAAAATAGAATTGCTGCTTGAAAATAATTTTCTTGATTATTGTTTCCCATATAATATTACTTATGATAGAATTATGCTTACAATAAATGAGGAACAAATATATATTCCACATATAATATGAGAAATCCTATTTTCCTTGAAGTAGGAATTAAAATTAATAATGAACAAATTATCTATGTACCATGTTTGATAGACACTGGAGTTGATCTTTGTTTAATGCACGAAAAGGTACTACCATACAAAATGTGGAGGAAAAATGTTAAAACAGCTATACAAGTTAAAGGCTTTGAAGGAAAATCACGAGATCTAAATACTGTTGCTAAGGATGTAGTGCCATTACTTGGAGATAGATACATTAAATTACTAGTAATATATCAACAAAATACCATGGGAGTACCAATGTTACTTGGAAATAATTTCTTGAATTTCTTTAAGAAAACATGTTTCACTCAAAAACTCATTGAATTTTTAACACCCTGCATGCACTGGATAAAAATACTGCGCTTAAATATAGTAAACATCGTTTATGCGCGAAAACGTGGTGATATTTATCTTGCAATAGAAATCTTTGAAAAGCTTGCTAATAACTTTGGCGAAAATCCAACTGCACTATGGGACATTAATAAAACCTATGCTCATATTGAACTGCTAGACCCTAATAATATTATTAGAGTACGACCTATGAGATATTCTAATGAAGATATAAAAGAGTTTACTACACAAATCCAAGAATTACTTGATTTAAAACTAATAAAAGAAAGCAAAAGCCCACATTCAAGCTCTACTTTCATGGTTAGAAATCATTTAGAAATAAAACATGGAAAAGCTAGAATGGTAGTTAACTATAAAAAGCTTAATGAAAAAACTAAATTTGATGGATATTTCTTGTCCCATAAAGAAAGCCTAGTTAATAGAATTAAAGGAAAAAGGATTTTCTCCAAATTCGACTGTAAGAGTGGATTTTGGCAGATTAAGTTAACAAAAGAATCAATACCATTGACCGCTTTTAGTATACCCAATGGACATTATGAATGACTAGTAATGTCCTTTGGATTAAAGAATGCTCCTCAGATATTCCAGCGAAGAATAGATAAAGTGCTTGGTAAAATACTTGAATTCTGTATTGTTTATGTCGATGATATACTTATATTTTCTGATAATGAAAAAGACCATCTAAAACATCTTATGGTTTTTGCAGATTTATGCAAGAAGCATGGAATCCTGCTTTCTAAGAAAAAGGCAGAAATAGGAAAATAAAAGATAGAATTTTTAGGATTAATAATTGATGCTATTGAAATATAAATACAGCCTCATTTTTGTGAAAAAATAACTGTTTTCCCTGATACTCTTGAAGATAAGAAACAGGTTCAAAGGTTTTTAGGAGTTTTAAATTATGCCGAAACATTTATCGAAGGATTAGCCAAACACAGGCAGCCCTTTCAAAAATTGCTAAAAAAAGGCGTTAATTTTGTTTGGACTAAAGAACTCTCTAACAAAGTTAGGGAAATCAAAAGCCTGATTGCTCATCTACCTAGGTTGACATTACCAACCGAAGATGATGAATTAATTCTAGAAACTGATGCTTCAAATGCATATTGGGTCGCTATTCTCAAAACTGCTATTGGAAAAATCTGCAGATATGCTAGTGGGACGTTTACTGATACACAACAAAGATATCATAGTAATCTTAAAGAATTACTTACAATTAAAAAGGGAATTGAAAAATTTAGATATTTATTTATTCCTAAAAAGTTCACAGTAATCACTAATAATACTCAAGTCAAATGATTTATCTTTAATAAGCTACCTTCAAGTCCTGAATATAATAAAATTAATGGTTGACAAACATTTTTCAGCATTATAATTTTGATATTATTCATCGATCTAGAAAACATAATATATTGGTTGATTTTTATATCCAGAGAAGGCCATGGAAGCTGATAAAGAGGATTCTGTTCAGATTCCTCAAAGTGCTATTGAAAAGATTAAGAAATATTATTCCTAGGGACAATATTTCTTAAGCTCAGTGGAAGAGCTGATTTACAATTAGAAATCAGCAACACTAAAAAACAAGAACATAAGGAAAAGGAAGTTGAAGCCTTTAATACTAATAAAAAGAACGCTATTCTGATTAATACTGAGGCTTCTATTGCCCTGAAAATTGAGTGTTCAAATGCTCAGAAAAGTCAGATTGTCACTAATTTGCAGAATGCTACACTCATTCGTTCTCCCAAATCAATTCGTTGATCAAATGATGAAGACCAAGATGATCCTTACGACTCCTTCTTCCTCCGCTATTCCAAAGCTCATTTCTTTCCCCAAAACTCCTTCAAAACCCGTTACACCAGAGAAAAAGTTCTCTGAAATCACTTTTTTTTTCATCTAATATTTGCAAATCAATGTTCAAATTTCTTGATGAGGATTTCTATACTGAGTATCTAAAGCATCTTAAGTTTGCCTATGAAATTCGTATTTTTGATGAAGATGCCAATATTTTCCCATTCTATAAAGGAAGATACCAAAGGATGGCTTGTATGGCAGAAACTTCTGCTGAGATTTTTGATTTTGGATTTCAGGATACTTTAATTACCGATCCTAATACTAGTGCTGAAAAATGACTCCCACAAAGGGTACAAGATGCAATCAAAAGTTTTAGGGAATAAAGAAGTGTTGAAATAGTTATTGTTAAATGTTTTACTGCTGCTCCTAAGAAAGGACATGACGTTTATCACATTGTTACTCTTTCAAGAATTTGTCCTCAATTTACTCCTATATTTAAACTAGATCAAATTTATAATAAACATCCTACCCTTGAGACTGCTAAGCAAATTGAAGAATTTGTTATTTTCAAAAGAAGTCTGGGATTCTTTGTCCTAGAAAAGAAGCTTAAAAAATTCCTTGCATAGGATAAAGGATACATCCATCACATGAGTACTGAAGGATTATTGATCCTTACAATAGAATGTATGGAATTCTATGGTGCTGCTAAACAAAGTATTGGGAACCTGCTTCAAAAAATCAAAACCTTGAACTTTGCTACTAGTGAGGAAGTAAAGAAGAATGTTTGTAAATTGCTTAAACATGATCCTGGAAGCTGTCAATGCTGCAGTAATCGATAAAATAAGATCAAGATAAAATGGGGAGATGAAACCAGTGATGATAACAGTGATACATTTTTTATGCTCTAGGACGTTACTACACGCGTTACCGAGAAAAGGGACAGCTACAATGTAGAACCCGTGACTGCCACTATTGCTAATCAAGATTATTGTTTAACATTTTGTGTCGACAAAGAATATTACTGTTTGCTTTTGTAAAAGTTGTTCCTAACCATATCTTTTAATTTTTGAATTTGAATTGTAAGCTGGGGTCCGTCTCTATAAAAACGGACTAAGTGTTTGTGGATAGGCAGAGTTGAAAAACCAATCTGTTTAACCTCTTTTCTGTAAAAACATGTATATGTGATCCTCTCTCTAAGGAAAGTTTGCATGCTATAAATAAAATGTTTTGAAGTTTTCAAACATAAGTATTACGTTTCTTTGGCGTGTTTACCCATATCACCTTATGAGTATTATGCTATATTTTCTATGAGAACCTAGAGAGGTAGAAGCTTGGTCTTGTATCTGGAGCCTTGTTCGCCCATTTTGCCAATTGTGTTTTTGGTATTTTTGGGCGTTGGAGGTTGACACTGGAGGATCGAAGCGTCCCGAGGAGGGTATAACCTTTGGTTCAAAGAGAAGTCGCGGTGGACCCGTTAAAGGTATAAGGTAAATCTCAGCAAAGAATGGTATACTTATCACGAAGCTTTGCATTTTATTAATAGTATAGCGAACGAGTACTCTAATCACTATCATAATCAAGGCCTTATGAATGAACAAAGTTTCATAAGAAGATTTCTACCTATATTTGATGATATTGAACTTGGTTCACTACAAAATGTTTATAAATTCTTCAACGAGATTTTTGTTCTAGAAACTGCTTATTCTAGAATCATAATTGAATATCCACAACTAAATCCCCATATGACGTTTATTGAAACTTGGTTTTATAATAGATAGAGACAAAGTGATAGAAGAAAAAGAAAAATTGAGTGTCTTTATGCTATTAGAAGATGTCTTGACGAAATAATTAGAAATGAGTTCTTTGAAAATGATCCCATTCATGCAGAACATGCTGCTAGAAGACAGCAAAATAGAAGAACTATTTCTAGCGTTAGTCGGACCCAATAATGAATGATCAAAGCTTTTTAAACCAATTTATACCTGCTTTTTATGAAATTATCATTGGATCTGAAGAAGATGTTTATATATTTTATGACCAGATAAATTATGCTATAGATGGCATAGAAAGAATGACTAATATGGATTTTGCTATTCATAAAAATCAGTTTATTAATAGTGCTTTTATAGAAAAAAAGATTTAGTGATTTAAGAAAACTTGAACTACTACATTTGATACGTCACTTTTTAAGAAACTTACTCATCAACTGCTATAGTAAAATTGATCCAAATGTGCCTAATCGTGCTAAAAAGGAATTGCTTGTTGAATTTACCTCTATCGGATACTCTGACCCCTCATGTGGTACCAAAACTACATTCTTCTTTTATGTAGCGTTTGGCTATTAAACGAACACCACCTATGCTTGAGCTTAAGAACTTCAAGTTCGTTCTCATTGACAAAATCAAAACCCACCATGATAATAAACAAAATCAGTACCAAGTGACATGGAATCAATCAACAGCAATATAGCTATACAATAGTACAAAACAAAATTAACGAATATGTTTGGGCTTACCAAGTCAAACAACATCTGATATGAAGATATATGTTTAGCAATGGCTAGGGTGTTGCGTGAGTAGCAGCAGCAATGACAACATTACGTGAACAGCCAACAATGATGATGGTGTTGTATCTGGGTCTAATTAAAATGTAAATGTAATGACCCAATTTTCCAGGGCCGCGATTAGGTTTCTCCCATTGGAGAACTTAAAACCAAAATAGAACGGTATATATTTTGTCTCTTAAATTGATTTTTTTTTTCCAATGCGACGACGACAATTACAATTTGTCGATTTATTGAAACAATTTTACAATAGTGAAAAATCAATATAATTATTTCGAATTCAAATAAAACTACTATTGGGATACAAATAATTGAGTCGATTAAAAATTGGGGGCCCAAACGTGTAAAAACAAAATCACAAGAAGATAATGTAATTCAAATCCTTGTTGACATCATTCACTGTGTTGCGAATCCAAACAGGTTGAAAAGCCAATTCATTTTTTTTAGGGTCTTTTTTCAATATGTTCATTCCAAATTCCACTTCCACTTCCACGGATCCACTTCTATATATATATATATGTGTGTGTGTGTGTGTGTGTGTGTGTGTGTGTGTGTGAAAAAGTGTCGTTTTTTTTCAAATCCCAATTTCGTGACTCCAACAATTATCGAATTTGTCGATTTTAAATTTGAGAAATTTTATAATACGACGCCTGATAATAATAATTTTTCGATTTATTGATACAATTCTTACCATAGTAAATACCCGTTATAATTATCGATTTAAAATTTTCAATATGACGACAATAATTATACTCAATTTATCGAGTCAATTTTTACAACAATAAATATTAGCTACAATTATTATAAATAGAATTTCTAATATATTTCGTTGTACCATTTCATTCTCACCGGCTCTACACTCAAAACTGTAGAGTTGTGAGCCATTGCTCAGTAGAATTTAAACCCCTCTAATACATGCATTTAATTAATACAATAAATAAAACACATTGGTATGATTTTCATATAATTTTTACTTAATAATAATTATTTCATAAAATTTAATAGTTAAAATTCAACAACAGTAATAACATAAATCACACAATGGGAAATTAAATACATATATTAAAAGAGTTAGAAATTCTACCTGAAATCCGAAACAGAATATTCAAAATATATAACACCATCCTTTTATATATATATATATATATATATATATGGGGAGTTGGGTAGAGGCTCTTAACGAAAGAAAGAAAGAAAAAACTAAAGAGGAACACACCCACACACGCATATATATATATATATATATAAATGAAACAGGTTAAGGATTACTTTTTTTTTATTTATTATTATTATTATATTCATTAAGCACATAACACGTGTAACCCTTATAATGTAAGATGTACATATATGCAGCCTATATATAGGAATGAAGCGAACATGTGACCGGTAATTTTTTTTTTTTTTCTTTTTCTTTCATGGCTACGATTTGTTTGCTTATAATTTAAGATTTCATAAATTATATTTAATACTCCATAATTATAAAATAATTTATATTAATCCCAATAATTACACTTATCTTTCCAAAATTATCAAATATTATTTATAAATTTTTCATAATATACAAAACAACCCAAAAATAGTAAAATAATATTTTCAAAAATATAAATTTAACATTTAACTCCAAAAATTATAAGGTATATATTCATACTACAAATTTATAAAACTGTCTCCAAAAATATTAAACTTATATAAAATAATATTTTTAAAAAATATAAATTTTTTGGGTATTACAATTTACCCCCTTTAAATAAATTTCGTCCTTGAAATTTCATTCAAAACAATAATATTTCATAATCGCAACACACAATCATGTTAGTTATACTCGATTTTAGAATAATTGTTCTCTATGTAGGGTCCCATAACCGAAAGTCACCCATAATTCATAACCGTTAAAATTCATTCACAGTGGCCCACATTATACCCAACAACCTACGGACATGGTGCACTTTGGTCGGTAACACCTAGTACAGACAACCAATTGCCAAAGAATTTTATGTTTCTAAACGCTTTCGCTACGCTACTCTGATAAAAATAGCAATAAATAACAATATATCTTTAAAATATCATGATAGTCACACTGGATTGGGGTCTATCTCAATTCCAATAGGTCTATAACTTCAATAATTTTTCACTTGGCATGACTTTTCAAGTCCACTGCCATATCTCAAAACCAGCATTTATCAATTCCATCCAACATTCCAAGCCAACATATTCGCAACTAATATTATAGCTAGTAGATAACCCAAATTTCTAGTGGATTGTCCCGTGAGACTAAACATGACTATCTCCAATATTCACATTAAACTTCTAATAATCTTGTAAACTTTTTCATAAAATTAAACAATTCAAATTTCAAATAATAATTTTTTTCACAATACATCAAAAATACAAATATTTCTCAAGCACATAAATATGTCTCAAAACACCTAAATACGTCAAAATCACATAAATACCCCTTAAAACACATAAATATCACCGAACCACATGAATACGTATCGAATTACATAAACACGTCTTCACCACACAAATATGTATCGAAACAGATGAATACATATGAATCACATAAATATGTGTCAATCCCATAAATACATCTCGAAATACATAAATATATCCCAAAGCACATAATTATCTGGAAACACATAAATATGACACCAACACGTAATCATATCTCAACCACACAAATACGTTTCAAATACCTAATTATGTGTCAAACTATAAAAGCCAAATACATCTCAAAATAACATAATTACGTCTCCAAAGTCACGTAACAGAATGAGTTCAATACTGAATTCAATACTAACGTGAAATGTATAAAAAGAATATTATATAAAGTCCCCAATCGAATTTTTAAAATACCAGTTAAGCCCAAAAATTCGAATTAACATATCCAAATATCAATTGGCTCCCAATAGTTTCACAATGACCCCATACCCAACTCCACCTAACGCTAGTTGTGGACCAATATATATCTGAATATTTTATCGGTGTACTATCTTTATAATATAAAAATATTTTATAGATCAAGTATTTTTATTAAAATTCACTTTTTAACGCAAAATATAGCTACACTAGGCAGTATCCGGATCCCAACACAAATATCATCGTAATAGAACAACTGAATTTAAATCAACTGGTCAACTCACTTGTATATAATAAAATAATATATTTCCTTGTCAGCCATAGGGTTGTTTACTTCATGATCGGGAGTTAAAACGGTATTGTAACCTATCCAATTGTGCCATCTAAGATAGCTTTCAGTGTCAAGGCCATTTAATGCCTCCAATGATAGGAGTCACTACCCTGCAGGACTTACTTGATAGGTAACTACATATATCTACCATGAAAGACTTTCCTGATAGGTAACAATATATATCTACATCTCACAGGACATGCCCTCCTAACGAGAAGAAAACTATAGCATAGTTGGATAATAAAAACTACTTTCCACATTTAAAAATTTACTTGATCTGCATAACGTTATAAAATAATCCATTTGAATAACCCCTCCATTTTTTTCTTCACATTTTAGTACGAAAATATAATTTAACAATTTACATAGAAGACAATGCACACGTTGTCTTCATAATATAAAAAGAATTTATGGACCAAGTATATTTATCAAACACCACTTTCAAAATATAATATAATATAATCGTACACCAAGCCGAAATAAAATTCTACTGCTACCATTACAATAAAATAATATTTTTAGATCAACCAATCAAATTAATCTTGATATATAATAAAACATCGCATACATATTTTCCTACTAGTCATAGGATTATTTCACCTCTTGATCGGGAGTTATGATAGTACCATAACCTGAACAATTGTACCATCTAAGGTGGCTATCAGTTCCAAGGTCATTCAATATCTCTAATGGTGAGATAAACCACCCTGCAGGACTTATCTGATAGGTAACAATGTATATCCACCCTACAGGATTTGCCTGACAGGTAACAATTACATCTCGCAGGACATGCCTTCTTGACGAGAAGACAACTATGGCATAACAGGATATTAAAAATTATTTTTCATCTTTAAAATTTTACTTGATCCATTAATCATCATAAAATGGTCCATTTCCATCAACACTTTTTTTGTCCACAATTTAATACGAAAATATAATTTGACGATTTATATAGAAAACAATAACCAAATTTTTAAACCGATCCCTATGGCCCATGATTAACACGATATTTATCTAGTCTTACTTAACTTACTATTGGTAAATTACATTAATCCAACATCACCTAAAATGTTAATATGTTCAAATTGAAACTATAGGGACCAAAGTGAGATTTTAGTCAAACTTCGAGGATACAAAGTGCCCAAAATCACATATAACATACATGTGATATCATTATACAGTTAATGATAATAAAATAATATTATATTTTTCATATTAAAAAAAATGTGATGATTAAATTTATTATTTTTAATATACTACTTAATTTATTATGATCATTTTTTTTAAATATTGCTAGGCACACGGGTATTCTTGATAATATATATATATATATATATATATATATATATTAGTCTTGTAAATATGATCATAAGCATGTCTTAATAATATTACACGTGTAAATGTAAAGTTAGTTCAATTTCCACTCTTGTAATAATAATGATTGTACATATCCATCACTGATATGAACTTGATAATTTATCTGTCAGTATTATAACATACATATGGTCATTCGGGGTATTATTATTTTATTTGTTTTCAAGTATTACCTCACTTACAATGGGTAATGGATACCATAACCCAAGCTTAGGGCGGTCTCAAACTCACTCTGAAACCAACTGTAATGACCCAGTTTTTCAGGGTCGCCACTAAATTTCTCTCCCTAGAGAATTTAAAATCAAAACCAAATAGTAAATATTTTGTCTCTTAAATCGAAGAATTGTTTTTCCAATGCGACGGTGACAATTACAATTTGTCGACTTATCGAAACAATTTTACAATAGGGAAAAATCAATACAATTATTTTGAATTCAAGTACAACTACTATTGGGATACAAATAATTGAGTCCATTAAAAATTGGGGGGGCTAAACGTGTAAAACAAATTCACAAGAAGATGATGTCATTCAACTCCTTGTTGACACCATTCACTGTGTTGTGAATCCAAACAGTTTGAAAAGTCAATTCATTTTTTTTAAGTTTTTTTTTTCAACATGTTCATTCCAAATTCCACTTCCATGGCTCATCTTCCATGCTGTATATATATATATATATATGTGTGTGTGTGTGTGTGTGTGAAAAAGTGTTTTTTTTTTTTTCAAATCCCAACTCCGTGACTCCAATAATTATCGAATTTGTCGATTTTCAATTCAAGAAATTTTACAATACGACGCCTGATAATAATAATTTTTTAATTTATTGATTCAATTCTTACCATAGTAAATACCCGTTATAATTATCGATTTAAATATTTTAATATGACGACAATAATTATACTCAATTTATCGAATCAATTTTTAAAATGATAAATATTAGTTACAATTATTACAAATAGAATTCTTAATATATTTTCTTGCGCTGTTTCATTTTCACCAGTCCTGCAATCAAAAGTGTGGGGTTGTGAGCCAACGCTCAGTAGAATTTCAACCCTTCTAATACGTGCATTTAATTAATACAACAAATAAAACACATTGGTATGATTTTCATATAATTTTCACTTTATCATAATTATTTCATAAAATTTAACAGTTAAAATTCAACAACAATAATAACATAAATCACACAATAAGAAAATTAAATACATATATTAAAAGAGTTAGAAATTCTATCTGAAATCCGAAACCGAAATTCAGACCGGAATATTCAAAATATATAACACTATCCTTTTATATATATATATATATATATATATATATATATATATTATTAAGCACATAACACGTGTAACCCTTATAATGTAAGATATATATATATAACCTATATATGGGAATGAAGCAAATATGTGGCCGACAATTTTATTTTTTTTCTTTTCATGGCCACGATTTGTTTTCTTAACATTTAATATTTCACAAATTATATTTAACACACTATAATTATAAAATAATTTATATTAATCCTAATAATTCACTTATCTCCCCAAAATTATCAAATATTATTTATAAATTTTTTATAATATACAAACAACCTAAAAATCATAAAATAATATTTTCAAAAATATAAATTTAACATTTAACTCCAAAAATAATAAAGTATATATTCATATCACAAATTTACAAAACTATCTCCAAAAATATTAAACTTATATAGAATAATATTTTTCAAAAATATAATTTTTTTGAGTATTATAGTAAATAAACTAAATGAAAAAACTAACTAAAATTTACAGAAGAAGAAAATCAAATCAATTAAATGAAGAATTTACTATGAGTTTACACACTATATCTATACAACTAAATGTGCTATTAATCCAAGAATACCTGAAGGACCAACACCATTAATGTACTGGCATTGTGTGTTGCAAGCATATAGATCAACTAAATAACCAAACCTATTCAAACAACCAAACTAGGAAACAATTAAATAAACAATCAAATAGTCAGAGCTGGACAAATAGAACTAAAATCTTGCAAAATCAAACCTAGATCTTTTCAAATTGAATGTAGATAGTTGTGATGGTCGTAAGTACAGAGAGAGAAGAGAAATTGAGAGAGTTTGGTGGAGGGAGACGATGGATCGAGAGAGATGAAAAGTACTTGCAAAAGGAAAATGCAGCTATTGTCGACTAGTGTCTTTAGCCATAAAAGTTTCGGCCATGAAAGCTTCACCAGGAAAAAAAAATCAAAATTAGTAATATTAGAAAATATCAAAATCAGCCATTGCTTGACAAGTGTTTTCGACGATGGCAGCGCTGGTGGCGTGGGGAGAGAGAGAGACAGAGACAATTCAGATCCAATCTGAGAAGAAGGAATCAGAATCGATTAGAAGGAATCGATGGTTACATACCATCATTTTCCAAAATACGCATTGAAAGAGGCCAGAAACATCATCGTCGCGAGGGAGAGAGCGTCGTCGTTATCGTGAGGGATGGAGAAGTCGTCATCGTCATCATCAGGATTGAGGGATAGACGCCGTCGCCATCGTCATCGTCACGAGTGAGGTGGTGGACAGCTTTGAAGACTAAACCCCAGTAAAATTAACCTAGCTAATATTAGTTAATATTAAGCCTAATTATTTTGAGTAATAATTTATTAGTAAATTTATAACGGAAATTACCATTTGTGTTTCAATCCACACTTAGTATATCCTCAATTAGTGCCTCAACTAATTAATATTATATTAATTTGATTTTATGAGTATATATAACTAACTAATATATGAGGCTATTTCATTTTTAGTAAATCTAGTTTCCTTATACTGTCCTTAACTTATGTCGCCAAAATGTCCTAGTCAGCACTTTGTTGGTCCTAGTCATATTTTTTTGAATATCTTAATCAGCAAGTCTGTCTTGATTTATTATATAGATTCTCTCAATATCCTACCTCTCAATTATTCTAACATGATATCGAAGTTTCAACATGCCTCTACGCGCCACTATAGTCCTGCTGTTGCCGTTACCTTCGTTAACTACTACAGGACTCACCGTCAATTTGATATTAATACCTACCACATCATCATCTTTGTATTGAAAAAACGATTCTAACACTACCAAAATTACCAAAATCGAATATCGAATGAGCCCTCATGCGCATTTTGAAAAATCAATTGTTCTGTAGGCTTTTCCCGCGTTATGTCACATTAGCCCTACACGTGGCGCCACATCATCCTCCAAGTCAGATGCCACGTCAGTCATAAGGTTGACCATATGATGCGAACCTCACCAAGGATTAGTGAGACCCGAAACTAACTTAGGTTTCTTCGCAAAGGATCAAACTGAATTCAAATTTGTAACGAAATAAGAAAATATAGAAATTGAAAGATAGATTACCTCGACCCAACGTTTATGAATGAAACGCGAACCAAAGGTATAGAGTAACCACCTTGACCCAATGATTATAAGTGAATCACGAATCGAAGGTATAGAGTTTGAACGCCACAAGAAATTCTTGATAAGTTCGGGAAAAGTTATCTGAAGAACTTAAAAGAAAACTCTCATAATTATATTCATCAAAAGTAATGTGTTTTTCCCATGGGATACAAGTCTCTTAAATAGATAAAAGAAAAAACCCTAGTTAGTGAATAGTGCTCGTGAATAGTAGTGGTGAACAGTAGGCGGCCACAATATAATATAAAAGAAAACCCTAGAGGAACAAGAAATCCTAGAGAAATAAGAAAACCCTACTCCTAATCTAAAAAGGAAAGGACTAATTCCTAATCTAAAAAGAAAAAAATTACTTGGCAATCAAGCCTTACAAATCAGCCTAAAAGAATTAAAAGACTTAAAATAATAAAATAAAATAAAATAAAATTTGTGGGTCCCATCTTAGGCCCGTTCAGGTTCATGCTTCAAGCCCATTCGCTTTTCTTGATGAGGTTTACTAGGCCTTGATTGTCCAATGGGTCTAATTTGGGCTTGACCATTGTAGACTCGGCCAAAATCTCTTAAATAATCCCATTAAGTACTTATTTGAATCTTTTAACCCTTACCCTTGTTATTGGACCAGCTGGAATATGTAATGGATCTCTCGGTGCAACTGATATATTCTCATCATTCCCTCCCACTTGAAAAGGATTTGTCCTCAAATCTTCACCTACACCAAACGGAGATAAGTCAGTCACATTAAAAGTAGCACTTACATTAAACTCACTAGAAGGTCCAACTTGTAGGCATTATCATTGATCCGTTCTATCACTTGAAAATGGCCATCCCCCCTTGGAACTAGCTTAGAACATCTTTGTTGGGGAAACTGCTCCTTCTTCATATGCAACCAAACCCAATCACTTGGTTCAAATACAACTTTCTTGCGCCCCTTATTAGCTTGGTTGGCATCTTGCTCAGTTCTCCTCTCAATATTTTGTCGAGCCTTCTCATGGATATGCTTAACAAAATCAGCCTTCTTCTTTCCATCTAAGTTGACACGCTCATGCATAGGTAAAGAAGTTAAATCTAAAAGAGTCAATGGATTAAAACCATACACAATTTCAAACGGTGAAAACTTAGTTGCAGAATGCACACTCCTATTATATGCAAACTTTACATGCAACAAACAATCTTCCCATGTTTTCAAATTCTTTTGTCTTATAACATGCAATAAAGTAGATAAAGTCTTATTAACTACTTTGGTTTGACCATCAGTTTGTGGGTAACAAGTAGTAGAAAATAAAAGTTTAGTTCCGAGCTTACCCCACTAAGTCTTCCAAAAATAGCTTAAGAACTTAGCATCTCTATCCGAAATAATAGTCTTAGGCATGCCATGCAACCTAACTATTTCCTTGAAGAACAAATCAACAACATGTGAAGCATTATCGGTTTTATGACATGGAATAAAATAAGCCATCTTAGAAAATCTATCTACAACCACATATATAGAATCTTGACCTTATTTTGACCTAGGCAAACCTAACACAAAATCCATAGAAATATCAATCCAAGGTTCACTAGGTATAGGCAAAGGAGTATACAAACCATTACGCTTAACCTTAGACTTAGTTTGCCTATAAATAATACACTTCTCACAAATTCTCTCCACTTCACGTTTCATATGAGGCCAGAAGAAGCGTTCAAGCAAAACATCTAAAGTCTTAGATATACCAAAATGCCCCATTAAACTATCGCCATGAGCTTCTTTAACAAGTAAGTCACGTAATAAACATTTAGGCACACATAATTTATTTTCCCTGAACAAAAACCCATTATGCCTAAAGAACTTACTAAATTCCACTTTCTCACATGCATTAAATATATTACCAAAATCAGAATCATCAACATACAAATCCTTAATATATTCAAAACCAAGCAATTTGGCATCTAAGGTAGAAAGTAAGACGTATCTTTGAGATAATGCATACGCTACAACATTTTCCTTACCTTACTTGTACTTGATCACATAAGGAAACATTCTGATAAACTCCACCCACTTGGTATGTTGCTTGTTCATCTTTTGTTGACCCTTGAAATGCTTCAAAGATTCATGATCTGTATGAATCACAAATTCTTTTGGCCAAAGAGAGTGTTGCCAAGTCTCTAATGCCCTAATCAACGGATACATCTCTTTGTTATATGTAGGGTAATTCAAATCTGTGCCACTTAGTTTTTCACTAAAGTAGGCAAGTGGACGCCCTTCCTGCATTAGAACAACTCCAATACCTATTCCTGAAGCATCACATTCAATCTCAAAAAGTTTTTGTGAAGTTAGGTAAAGCAATTAAAGGTGCATTACCTTAATCAAATTAAATGCATTTTCTTGCTCATCACCCCACTTAAAACTCACATTTTTTTTTGACAACTTCAGTTAAAGGTGCGGCTAGGCTACTAAAATCTTTCGCAAACCTCCGATAGATGCTAGCCAGCCCATTGAAACTTCTCACCTATCCCACACTTGTAGGTTTGGGTCAATCCTTGATTGCCTTAACCTTTTCTTCATCCACCTCAATTCCCTTAGCACTAACAACAAAACTAAGAAATACAAGTTTATCCGTGCAAAATGTACACTTTTTGAGGTTAGCAAACAACTTTTCTTTTCTCAAAACATCTAAAATGAGTTTTACATGTTCAACATGTTCATCTAAGTTTTTGCTATAAATCAAAATGTCATCAAAGTATACAACCATACATTTCCCAATAAAAATACACAAAACATGGTTTATTAATCTCATGAACGTACTAGGTGCATTGGTTAACCCAAAAGGCATACCCAACCACTCACATAAACCATATTTTGTTTTGAATACGGTTTTCCACTCTTCACCTTCCCTCATCCTAATCTGATAATATCCATTTTTAAGATCAATTTTAGTAAACACACAAGAACCATGCAATTCATCAAGCATATCATCTAATCTATGAATGGGATATCAATACTTTACCATGATATTGTTAATGGCGCGACAATTCACATACATTCTCCACGTACTATCTTTCTTAGGTACAAGCAATACGGGAACCGCACAAAGACTTATGCTTTCATGTACATACCCCTTCTCCATAAGCTCACTAACCTGCCTTTGAAGCTCATTTGTTTTCTTAGGATTGCTTCTATATGCGGGTCTGTTTGGAATGAATGCTCCAGGTACGAAATCAATTTGATGCTCGATTCCCCATATTGGTGGCAAACTATTTGGCACCTCTTCGGGAAACACATAATCAAAATCCTATAAAAGAGAAACAACAACACTAGGAAGAGAAGAGTAAAGATATTTAGTGGTAAAACAATCCTCTTTGTACAAAAGTACAATCAAAGATTGGTTTGAAAATAAAGTTTTTTTTTTTTTTATCTCACTCTCTCTTGCATAAAAACTTACTTGTTTCTTGTCTTCTTTTCCCTTACATTCTGAATTTTTTTTTTATCCCACTTTTTTTTTCCCACTCTCATTTTTCTTGTCACTCTCTCTTTTTAACCTCACTTGATCATCATACACTTGCCTTGGCGATAATGGTACAAGATTAATTGGCTTTTTATTACGTACAAAGGAGTATCTATTGGTATAACCATCATGAGTTACTTGCCGATCAAATTGCCATGGTCTTCCCAAAAGAATATGTCCCGCATGCATTGGCACCACATCACATAAGTCCTCGTCTTTGTACTTCCCAATTGAGAACAATACGAGCATATGTTTAGTCACTTTAAGTTTTCCACAATCATTCAACCATTGTAACTTATATGGCCTAGGATGTTTTAAAGTTGGCAAATTTAACTTCTCCACCAAACTAGTGCTAGCCACATTAGTACAATTCCGCCCCATCAATAATCATGCTACATACATTTTCATTGACATGGTATCTCGTATGAAAGATGTTCTCACATTGTATCGTCTCATCTTCTTTGACTTGTGTACTAAGAGCTCTTCTTGCAACCAGGAGCTCTCCATCAACCGGGTATTCAACATCACGTGCATCCTCCAAAGGTGGCATTGAATCATCTTCGATCTCAATACCTCCATCATCCCTCATAATCATCACTCGCTTGTTTGGACATTGAGATGCAATATGACCTATTCCCAAACACTTAAAGCATTTAATTTCTCTATTTCTAAAAGGTTGGGAATCGATTTTACCTTGGTTCGGTGCACCTCCAACTTTATGAATTTTGTAAGGTTCAGCTTGGGGCTGTAACTTAGGCTTCTCATCCATCTTGCTCCAATTCGATTTTTAAGAAGAAGAAGAACCCGATTGTTGTCCAACTCTTTTGGAACCTTTTCGTTTCAATTGTTGCTCCACTTTGATGGCCATGTTCACTATGTCACTCAATTCAACATAATGTTGCAACTCTACCACATTTGAAATATCATGATTTAGCCCGATTACAAACCTAGCCATAGTTGTTTCTTGATCCTCTTCTACATTGGCTCGAATCATGGCTATCTCTATCTCTTTGTAGTAATTTTCCACACACTTCGAACATTGTGTAAGACTTTGAAATTTCTGGAACAAGTCTCTATACTAGTGACTTGGAATGAATTGCCTCCTCACAGTAGCTTTCATCTCTTCCCATGCCTCGATAGGTCTTTTACCATTCCTCCTCCTACTCAAGGTAAGTTGATCTCACTATACAATAGCAAAATTGGTGAAATCTATGGCAGCCAACTTCATATTCTTTAACTCGAAGTAGTTGTGACAATCAAACACTAACTCTATTATCTTCTCCCACTCCAAATAAACTTCAGGATCATTTTCGCCTTTGGAAAGATGAAATATTCACCTTGATGCCTCCCAAGTCGTTATCAATCCTCTCCTCATATCCATCTCCTCTATTGCCATATCAATGCCCGAATCTACCTAAACTCGCATTAGAGATGTGATCCTCTTCATCTAGGTCATCCCTATCATCATCTTCATATTCATACCGAGGCAGATTCCTCTCTCCCCATTGTACATTAAGAGCTTTAGATGGTTTCCGTGAACTAGACTCAACTTTTCCTAGTCGTTCATGCACTTCATTAAATCTCGAGTTCAATTGTTCAAACTTTCGCTCTAAGGCTTTGTAGAAAACTTTGACGTCCATCATTTTCGGTGCTTCATTGGGTGAGCCTTTGTTTGTTTCTTGAGATATGTTTAATAACCTGCAAAACAAAGTTAGCAAACTTCACAAACATTCTCTCACGTGTTTCCCTCAAGATTGATGGTACTCACGCTCATGTTTCACTCAAATTTGGATTTTACTTTCTTATGAGCTCACACTCTCTTGCATTTTTCCACTCTTTAGTTCACTCTTTTAGTTCTTTATTGAACTTAACCAACCTCAATCAGAAACTTTCTTGTAGCAATCCAAACTCAACAACTCAGTTCACTATGAATGAGATTTAAGGAACAAAAACAACGCGAACAAGAAGAACACAAAGAAAAGTATATAGACTAGAATAAGAAGAAATAATTCTAATTTTTTTTTTTAGTTGCAGAATTTTCGATTTTTTTTTTTTTTGTTTCTGTTTCTATGTGTGTGTGTGTTTTTTTTTTTTTGTAGCAACTTAAATCAAGATTGATTATGCACAGTACCAAAGAAAAAAAAAATGAAAATTTAACCAGATATAAATATTTTGGCTAAGAAAGTTCAAGTATGAAGGAAAAGATAACGATAAATGAAGAAGAATACAGAGGATAGGTGAAACCTTATTTAAACCTGGCTCTAATACCAAATGATGTGAACCTCACCAAGGATTAGTGAGACCCGAAACTAACTTAGGGTTTCTTCGTAAAGGATCGAACTAAATTCAGATTTGTAACAAAATAAAAAAATACAGAAATTGAAAGATAGATTATCTCGACCCAACGTTTATGAATGAAACACAAACCAAATGTATAGCGTAACCACCTTGACCCAATGATTATAAGTGAATCACGAACTGAAGGTATAGAGTTTGAATGCCACAAGAAATTCTTGATAAGTTCAGGAAAAGTTCTTTGAAGAACTTAAGAGAAAACTCACATAATTATATTGATCAAAAGTAATGTGTTTTTTCCATCGAATACACGTCTCTTAAATAGATAAAAGAAAAAACCCTAGCTAGTGAATAATGCTCATGAACAGTGGCGGTGAACAGTAGGCAGCCACAATATAATATAAAAGAAAACCCTAGAGGAACAAGAAATACTAGCGAAATAAGGAAATCTTACTCCTAATCTGAAAAGGAAATGACTAATTCCTAATCTAAAAAGAAAAAGATTACTTGACAATCAAGCCTCACAAATCAGCCTAAAAGAATTAAAAGACTTAAAATAATAAAAGAAATAAAATAAAATTCGTGGGTCTCATCCTAGGCCCGTTCAAGTTCACGCTTCAAACCCATTCATTTGTCTTGATGAGGTGGATTAGGCATTGATTGTCCAATGGGCCAAATTTGGGTTTGACCATTATAGAATTGACCCAAATCTCTTGAATAAGTCCATTAAGTACTTCTTTGAATCTTTTAGGCCAACTGGAATATGTAACGGATCTCTTAATGCAATTGATATATTCTCATCACCATATCTGCTGCGTCATCAAAGTCAACATTCACTAGCCACCTTCTTGCATGTCAACTAATTTTGGACCTTTCCTTGCCACGTTAGTGTCCCTACCACGTCAGCCCTAGTCAAACGGTTCCTATTAACTGGTTTAGAGATTAGATTTTGTTTGGCTAGTTCACTTATTTTTTAATAGTTCTTGGAGATCTAACATCAATTCTTGGCTAATTTTGGCATTCTGAATCCATATGTGGCCTTCGTTTACTCAAATTTGGATAATAAAATATAGTTCCCTTTATATTGTTGATTCAGTTCCTCACGGTAATTTTACCGATTCAATGGTTCATTAATCAGTGCTTCATGATTATAGACCGGTTCTTGTATAATTTTAGATTTTTGAATCCATCAATGACCTTGATTTCTCCAGATTTATATAATACGGTATACTTTATTGTATATTGTTGATCTAATTCAAAGATGATGTCTAAGGGTTTTTCCTCCTCGACCACCTCAAACCTAACTATCCACCAATTCAGGTTCACTTCTAGTGCTCATGGTTCTACCTCATTTATTCATCGAACTGACAATGACATTATTCTCCTTCTATTGTATGTAGATGACATGATCATTATAGGAAATGATTTACATAGAATCTCTGAAGTCAAAAAATTTCTCAATAGTCAATTCAAGATAAAGTACCTTGGTGTTCTCACTTATTTTCTTGGTCTCAAAATTTCAATTGGTTTAGATGGACACTTTTTCTCCCAGTTTAAATATGCATTTAACCTTCTTTCCAAGGCAAACATCACTGACTCCACCACTGTCAACACTCCTTTGGAGGTGAATATCATACTTACTCCACTAGATGGCTCTCTTCTCTTGGACGTCACTCTCTATCGCCAACTAATTGGAAGTTTGATAAGTCTCACAGTTACTCGCTCGGACATCGCCTATGCCGTCCATCAAGTCAGCCAATTCTTGTCCATTGCTCAAACTACTCATTGCTCAGATGTTCTTTACATTCTTTGGTATGTTAGGGGGACCTTATTTCATATACTTTCTTTCTCAACCCAATTCGCTCCCACCGTACAGGCTTATTCTGATATCGACTGTGTTGATTTCGAGATTTTGATGGACAATTAAGTGTTGATACTTTTGGTGGAACTAATGGATTTGTTGAGTGTTTCAATTTAAAAGAGTTCCATTCAAGATCAAATGATGAATTAATTATAAAGGATGCAAAGACAATAATATCATGAAGGATACAGAGGCGATAATATTATGAAGCAATTATGAAGGATACAGAGACGAACATTAAAAAGATGAAGAGATTGGAGATTCTGAAGAAATTAGGTGAAAACAACTCAAATCTCTTTTACTCTTAATGTATATCGATTAGGATCACACACGACACAAATTAAATAATTTATATTTATGTGTGTTTAAATTAAGGTCCTAATTAAGTTCATTTATTTGCTCCAATGTGAAATTGAAAAAAGAAAATTGACCCAAGAAAAATTAGTATTTAAAATTGATTAATAGTATTAATTTAGTTAACCGAGAAAAGAAATCGGTTAAAGGGTCGAAAACATTGAATATTGGAGTTGAAATAAATTAAGAAAAAATAATTCCATCAATGATTGGTCAACCGACCTAGTAGGATCAGTCAACCGATGAGTGTAGGCTGAAAATTTGGAAAAGTCTTTGAATCGATCGGTCAACTGATGGATGATATGGGAACTCTCTAAATTGATCAGTCAATCGACCATCGATGATCGGTCAACTGGCCAAGGCCGAGAAATGGCCTGAGGAGCATCCTGAATCGATCCATCAACCAACCCATAAGGGATCGATTAACCGACTGACATATGAGAATGGTTTGGGTAGTATCTTGCATCAATCGGTCAACCAATGGACAGAGGTCGGTAAATCAACCGTGCTGTTTCAGATTTTAAAGATTTTCGGGATCAAATCTAAAACTAACTCCATTTTTTGGTATACTTTTTGGAAATATTTTGGGAATATGGATATATTGAAGATATGATACTAGTATTTGGATATCCCTATAGATATGGTACATTAAATTAAAATGTTTATCAATTTAGTTCATTTAATATTTCCTATCTATTTAATTTGAGATTGAGAAATAATTTGAGGACTAAATTGAATGTTTTGAAAGTTATATTTAAGTCAAATATACTAGAAATGAAAGGTAATGATATATGGGGTCTATAGGTGCCTTTTAGAGGCCTATTATTTGAAAACTAACCGTTGGAGGGTTTATTCTAATTCTTTATATATAGGCCTACGAATTTTGAATATTATTAATCCCAATTAATCAAGAACTAAGTGTTCCTGAGCTGTCTAAGAGTTATCATTATGATATTTTATTGAGCGGTCATTGTGACATCATTCTGTTGTTGAAGTTCTTGAGTTAAAATGCTAATTGATTTGGCGTCACCTGTAAGACCCAAATTTTAGCATGTGCATAATTTTAGCCTCATTTTTGAACATTTAGAAAATAACGGAGTAGATTGTGTCAATTATTATTTAATTTAAAAATTTAGGGGTCAATTAGCAAATTTTAAAAATGTTTATTTTTGTTTTGGGCTTAAATAATAACTTAAATGAAATTGAGAGGGGTTAGTGAAATTTCTAAATAAAAACTATTTTTTTTTGTTCTTTTTCTTTTATTGCAAAGGTTCGAGAGAGTGGGCGTCTCTATCACTGGGGGTGTTTCGTCCGTGAAGTGGGTTGGTGAGACAGTAGAGTGTGTGTGTGTGTGTGTGTATATATATATATATACCCAGGCATAGGGGAGAAGAATGCATCAGAGCAAATTAGGAAGAAAAAAAAAGAAAAAAAAAAAGAGAGAGAAGTCGGTAATTGTCGTGGGTTTCGGTTGTCCGTCGTCCGACCGTGTGTTTTGTGTACATTGCTGTGAGTATGTGTTGATCGCATGTGGGTGTGTGTTTCATTGACGATGTGTATGTGACTGGTGTTGTGTGTGTGTGTGCATTCTGTTTTTGTTCGACGATGTGTGTGTGTAGTTGTGTGCGTGTTGCATCGTTCGGGGGATGGTGATGGTAGAGGTGATCGTTGCGATCGTCCGGCGGGGTGTGTGATTGATGATCTTGTGGGCGTGTTATTGTTGGTTAGCTGAAACGAAACAGAAAACAGAGAGAGAAGAAAAGGCTCGGTCGGTCGGCGGTGAGTGTATTGGTAGTATTGGCGTTCGTCCAGCGGTGTGGGAGTTGATGGGTTAACCATCGCCGTCGTTCAGTGAGTGTGGGCTGTTCAGGGTGTGTTTCGTTGCGGCGGTGTTTCGTGCTATTGGTGGCGTGGTAGGAGTGTGTGGGTTTGATTAGTTGGTGATCGACAGGGGTGGCGGTAGTTGTATGTGTGTTCATGACCAGTTGCGGGTTGTCGGCGGCGTGGGTGCTGCTGATCGGCTGGCGGTGGGGTAAGTAAGAGGAATGGGTGAATAGCTGTGTCGGTTGAAGTAAAATAGGAAACAGAGAGATAGAGATGGTTTGAAACGAAGCAGAAACAGAACCATTGGCGCGGTGGTGAAGGTGCAGTAGGCTGATAAAAACAAATGGGACATTCGCTGCGGTGGTGAGGGCTCAGCAAGATAGAAAACCAAAAAAGAAAGAGGAAAAGAAGGGGAGAAAAAAAAAATTGAATTCGAAAATCTAAATCCTCGGCCTGTGAACGATTCAGAAACAGGTAAAATTTCAGTTAATTACTATTTTCGATAAATTAAAATAGTAGCAATTAAAAATTTTCGAAATTGAGAAAATAATTTCTGTAATCGTTAATTTTAATAAAATTTCTGGGTGGATAATAATCTCTCATAATTAAAATTGGAGAATGGGGAATTATGAATTTAGGGCCAGCATTTTCTATTAGGTTATTTTAAATGAAATATTAATTTAGGTCCTATCACTATTAAGTTCACAGGCGCCAGCGTCTCGGTAGGGTTTGAATGGTGTTAGTTTTTGCAGTGCGAAAAATGAGGTGAGTGTACTATCTTCTATGTAAATCTACAAAGTTTATTTTCGTATAAATTGTGAAAAACGTGCTTATATAAAAATGGACGTATTTTCAACTTATATGGATCAAGTGGTTTTGGTGATAAAGGTGGAAAAAATGAATCTTGGATTGTGTCGGTTTTAAAGGTGGAACAATGATTTTGGATTAAGTCGGTTTTTAAGGTGGGGAGGTGATTTTCGTCCAACTATGCCATAGTTTTTTCCCGTAAGGAATGTGGATTTTCTTCTTGTAAGGGATGTAGATATTCTTCCCGTAAGGTATGTGGATTTTCTTCCCATAAGGGATGTGGACTTTCTTCCCGTAAGGGATGTGGATTACCTGCTAGGCAACTCCTGCAGGGTGGTAGACCCATCAGGAGTGCAAACCTGACAGGTGGTACGATACCGTTGCAACTCTCGATCATGAGGTAAAAACGATTTTACGGCTAGTAGGAAAGGGGTGTGGTGTATTTTGCGATGAACTGTCTACATTGATTCGGTTTGGATATATTACTGTAAAATGGATTGACGTATATATATTATTTTTGGTTGCACTGATGGATTAAAACTATTTGGATTGATTGATCTAAAATAATCGGGTTGGTTGATTTCAAATATTTGGATTAAGTATTTTAAATATATATTGGTTTATTTCATCGGTGAATGAGAAACTGAATTTCCATATGGTATGTGATTAAATTATATTTGTATTGGGTGTTTTAAACACATTATTTTTTTTATATTGGTGACAGTAGAAAACTGGTTCTGAATATGGTAGACGATATACTGTATTTTTGTTATATTATTTCATTTCATTGGTGGCAGTGGAACCGGGTATATGATTATATAATGTTATATTTTGAAACGTAGTGTTTATTATTCATACTTGATCCATGAAATGTTTTTATTATGAAGACAATACACCAATAAAAAATTTGGTTTCAGGTACCGTAGTTAGGAGTTGGTCCACTATTGGCATTAGGGAGAGTCCAAAGGTAGTGTCATGTTGGAGGTGAGTTGGTCAGACGTGAACCGTGGAAGGTTCAGGTATTTTGGTGTTTTTGGTTGTGGATTTTCGGGATAGGTGTGCTCCCAAATTTTGGGAACAAGTATATATATATTTTTGAGGAAAATTTTACAGTAGAGCGAGTGTGTATGTTTATTTGTATGATGGGATATTTGTGGATTGATCCGATAACGACAAGTCGACGTCACGCCCGGCCTTGGGTGACGGGTGCTCAGGGTGGGGTATGACATTACCAATCTAAGCTGTCTAGCAATACGATTAGCAATCTTTCGGTGTTTTTCCTGGTGAGATCATTCAACGTTTTTGTTATTTATTGTGATTATATTATTCTGGTTGTTTGGATTTTAGATATTGTGAAATCGTTTTTGAATTTTAAAGTGCATAAAAATGATTTTAAAATGATTTTGGTGATAATTTGATTACGTGCTCAAATTATTTTTAAAATCATATTTTTATTCCCTCACGTTAAATTCTATCACTAGTAAATTCGGGACATTAATTGAGTTAAATTGATTTAAGGTGGTAGAAGTTCCGAGTGGGAAGAAACTCATTGAGTTTTTGTATTTGATGAGTTTGTACGGATTAGATACTGTTGGGAGTATCTAATCAGGGGTAGCAAGGGTTTCAATCTCTTCCGATAAAGAGATTGAGATTTAATCTTTACCTAAGACATAAAAATATTAGTTTACTCTTTTTCTTTGAAAATAGATAGATGTTAATTTTTCCTGAATATAATTAGTTTGTGTGTGAATTGTAAAAGTTCTATCCTTACATGAAAAAATGATACTTTGAGTGTTTTTTGTGAGGTTTGATTCTTACTCTAAGGTATAAAATAATTAGGTTTGATCCTTAGCCTGTGAAAAGATTAAGTTAGTCTTGAGCTGGAAAAAATATAAAATTATTCAAAGGATTAGGTGGTGATTCCTCCTAAATAGAATTATGTTAGTTTTGAGCCTGGTAAAAATATAAGATTCTTCCTGAGTCTAGGAAAAGAAAATTTTAAAGGTTAATTCTAAGCTTGTGAAAAGAATTATTGTGTAAATGTTTGATTCCTACATGTTTAAAGCAATCTAATGGTTTAGTGGGTGCAAATCTTCGTGGGGCTCAGAGGACTAGATTGACCAAAAATAGTTTGGTGAGTCAAGATATATCGTGGTGTACTGCATTGTTGACTTTTGGACTTCAATAGGTCAGTCCCCCCCCCCCCCCCCCCCCCAAAAAAAAAAAAAAATACCCGGTTACAACTCACTAGGAAAATTTCCTGCTCATCAACTCCAACTCACCAAAAGGACCTACCTATCACCTAACTGGATTATACTCGAGGTGTGTACCAATTTTACTTATCAATTGTTTAGCATCGTCAATAGGAACCAAGCAAAAAGCATTCCCCTGATCATTGCTCTCTCTACTTAGATAAGCTTGGATGATCACAAGGTTTGGTTAGAAAGACAGATACAGAACGAAAGAATCAGAAGATATGTCAAAGACTCAAAATCCATAGCCCCTAGCTCCCATCAACAAGGATAACTACCCCCGCTAGGACCAGACAGTATCATTTACCCTACCATCTGGGGCTGCGGGATAGACCTCGAGAGTTGTGGAAGCATCTTTGATAGATCTTCTTGAGTGCTAAATGGGCGAATTCAAGTAATGTGTGCAGCTCCTTCTCGTACACTTGCCGTCATCTCCCATCTAGGTGGGACTGACTCTTCAGAATGCAGGGCCCAAAGAGCGGCCCTTAGACCGCGATGTTCGTATAGAGTTTCCAAATGGGCTCAAGCCTAGGGACCATCTTTCACCTTGTGACCATGAGTCTACAGGACTAGAGAGATCCCCCTAGTAGTGCCAAGATCCCCACCTCTTCCACTATATAGACATGTTGCAAAGGACCTGTTAGTGTCCCCCGACAGTTAAGCTCCCTAATGGCCAGCTAGTTCAGATCCTAAAGGACGACACAAACATGAAATCAACTCTTACTCGCCTCTCTTTCATCACTCTATGGCCTGAGGTGCGGGCATTCATATACAGGAGGAGCACTAAGCCAGAGAGGTCCTGGAGCGTCACTTGGCTAACATAGAAGCTCGCCTCCATAAGGTGAACAGAGAATGGGCAAGATAAGGTGTTATTACAGAGGTAAGATCTCTGTTCATGGAAGACGTTCTCGAAGAAGTAGCAGTGAGGCGCTTTACTTATTGCCAAATGAGTAAGTATAATGGGACGTTAGATCCTGTTGACCATCTATCCACGTTCAAGTCTCATATAGATATGCAGGTGACCTCTATAGCTCTACTGTGTACAGCCTTTACCATCACCCTCATAGGGGCAGCGAGGTCTTGGTTTTAGGGCTTGAGACCAGCATCTATCTCCACCTTTCGGGAGCTCGACCAGCTGTTCCGGGCTTGTTTAATCGGCTCCTAGCAGAGGCCGAAGACTATGGCCTATGTTCTTACTCTCCAAAAGGAGCTGGATAAATCTTTGGGATATTACGTTAAATGCTTCAATCGAGAAGTTAACGTATGCGACGAACTTCCTGAAGGCATAGCACTGAATGTCTTTGTTGACAGGCTCTAGCATAAGAGGTTATCCTATGACCTCTGCTCGAATCTTGCTCTCACTCTCGATCAAGCTCTAGATCACGGGACTAGGTTTTATATTGTTCATCTTCGTATTGTAGTCAGAAGAAAGAGTGAAGGGGTGAATAAAACGAAAGGTCCGAGGGATAAAGGTTCAAATTAATACCAAGGATTGAGAAGATTACAAACTAAAAGGAGATCAAGACCCCTGCCCAAGAACAAGTGACCACTTCTTTCCCCAATGCATCGCCAATAAAGGTTCACTCTGCTCACGGCCTTGGTGGCCGCCGTCTTCACAGAAAACTTAGGGCTTAATTTCTTCCCTCCTCCATCGCTCCTAATAGAAAGGTCAGTAGGGAGGTCAATAATCAAGTATTGTGAATTCTATTGAGACTAGGGCCACTCCACAGAAAGTTATCTCCCATTCCAACATGAGATTGAAGCTCTCATCCGAAGAGGCTATCTCGAGAACTATGTTCAGAGATAAAATAAGGAGCAACCCAACTAGGATGAACCTCAGGAAGAGTCTTGGGCCCAAAGAAAATGGGAAAACTGCAACCGTCCATAGCCCCGGAGGGCTGAGGCCGGAGACGATCACCAGTGCGTAGATGGTTAAATAAATGCCATCCCTGGCGGATTCAGCTCCGGAGATGTACAGAGTCACCAGAGTCATATGTCTGGGCACCTACGATCTTGAAATAGAAGAAGGTATGTAGCTCAGACACCCGCGGAACGTTGACCGTCTGAAGCGCTACTTCTATAAGGGAGATCCACTTTTGTAAACAACTTCCAGTTTGTACAAAGTGTTGCAGTTTTGCTTATCAAAATAAAGAAAGTGTTTTGCATAATGTGCCTTGTTTTTTCTCTAGTAAATGACATCCCGACCCTCAGAGACGCTGATGATTCTCCACGGCAACATTCCAACCCCTTGAGTCATAGATAACTCTTTAGATCAACATCTTGTCTCTCGGCATCGCGGATGATTCTCCACGATGGTATTCTGACCCCCAGAGTCACAGATGATTCTCTAGATCAATATCCCGACCCTCAGTGTCACCGATGACTCTCCACAAGCCTCATCCCAGTGCTTAGTGTCGATAGGGACAACCAGACCCTCTTCAGATGTCAATAGTCCATACTTCCGAAAAGACTAAGGTCATCCACCAAGGGTGGGTCATTGATCGGGTCTGACAGCCTGCAACTAAGTATCTCTCCCCACCATTTAACTATAAATCCGACATTCTAAAAGGGAAGGACCTCTTGCATGGACTAAATGGAGATAACCTGAAATTGTTCTTGAGCAAACCTGACAACGGAGAAATCCCTAATGACTGGCCATTGGGGACTAACCGCCGCGTTGCACCCCTGTGAACCGAGAGGACCAGGCACCTTGGAAAACTCTCTTCTTAAGTCCACGACATGATTTACATACAATTAACTCATGTCCCAAACAAGGGGCTAGTGGTCCATGGTCTTAGGTAGAGACAAGAAGTTTTTTATAAAAAAAAAAATCAAAATTTTACAACTCTAAAAACAATACCGAGCAGAAAACGACTTGGAAAAAAACGCCAAGGGGAAGGAGTAGACTCTAAAGTACCCTGGTTATGCCGCTCAGAAGCTCACACGCTCGTGAACAGAAAAGAAATAATAAGCATAAAGGAGTCTGCAAAATCCTAAGTGCTAAAAAGGGGACAACCCAGAGCTCAGTCCTCCCCGCCCTCATCCTTAGGGGTGTCCATGCGAGGAGAAGAAGCATCAATGTCGCCCTCCTCAAGAGGCCCCTCGTTAATACTATCCTTTTTGGTACTTCTCTGCTAGGAAACTTTGTGCTCGATACTGTCCTCTAGCTTTGAGAACTCCATCTCTACTGGGTCGACGAGAAAATCAAGATACAGGCGGTAAATGGCCTTCAGTGTGGCCTAGTTTCCAGCCTCCAGAAAAGTCATTAGTCATTCTCTTCCCCAGCTCCATATATCCAAGGACCTTCTTCTATTACTCTATTGCCTCCAGTCTAGTCTTTTTCTTGACCCAGTCAGCAACGTCCTACCACTTCTGCTCCAAGTTCTTTACACGCCGCTTGTAAGTGGCGAACTGAGTCTCAATTGTGTCAATCCGAGTGTGAGGTTTTGGTGGTTAGTGTGGAGTCTAAGGTTTTCAGTCCGAACAATAAACAGGTTGATATGGAGACTAGCCTCAACCTTGTCATTTTTCTGAATTGTGGCTCAGTGGAAATCTAACTCGACGAGAAGTCCGCTCTCCGGGAAAAGCTGATTCACCTGCCCAGTGAAAACGAGTTGGGAGAAGAAGGTGGAAGATCAGAAAACTAAAACTCTAAAAAAAATTTAAGTGCTGAGATGTCCTTGACCTGGGGTTCAGAGATCAATGATTAGACAAGCGTCATTCAAAAAAAGGCCGCCCAGAGATCACCTCTTAGAAGAGCATCTCTCATAACTCCACTTTGTAATCCCTGACCAGAGCCCTACGAAATACATCTAGCTCTCCGCTTTTTGGTCTCCGACCAAAAATCTCCAACTTTTGAGCTCTCTATTCTATTTTTTGACAAAAGCTCTACACAACCCAAGTGATGGGTGGTTTACATGACAAGTATTGTGAGGCTGTACAAGTCTGTATTTTGTGCTGCTTAGAGGTCAATGGTTAGAAAATCACCACTCAGAGAAGAATCGCTCATAGCTCAGCGTTAGAAGAGAGCCACTCAAAGCCTAGGATTCGTTATCAGATCGAAAAGTGTAATTTAGAATTCTGCTCGTCAGGGGTAGTCGCCTAGAATTTCTTCGCTCAGAAGATTGTTTGCTAACAATTTGAAAACGTGCCGTTCGAAATTCCTAGGGGGTCGTTGTGACAAAAACTTGTTCTGTCTTGTTTTAAAAATACTCGCAAGCGCACGAATCAATTGTAGTAAAGGTTAACAGAAGCGAGGATTTTTTTTATAGAAAAACTCAATCAATCCAATTTAATTATAATCTAATTCAAGATGATTTTGTTTTGTGATTTAAGAAATGTAAAACTAAATAAACAGTGAAATAACTAGTTTAACTTGATTGAAGATGGAGAGATACTAAGATTTCAGAATCTATCAATATATAATTAATTAGTTCTTATTATTGTTTTGACTCTAATTTTTTAGTGATAGTTTTAGAAATTAAGCTCGACGTAAATCTCAAGTTGGTTTTTCTTTGCTTAAAAAATTGTAATTCTTAAGAATTATATGTATACAATTTAATGGAAAATATATAATCAAAAGATATTACTTGTTTCAAAATACAAGAAGACATGATGGCCTGAGCTCCAGAAAATTCAAAAAATTTACGGCCGCCTTATCATGCTATCTTTGCCCGGTGCCCAGTCACATGAGGGCATATTCCAAATCGGTCCTCCCCAGAAGATGTTAACGGTTCGAAAAGAGCTTCCTAGGAAATTGAGAAAATTTACGGCCGCCCTAGTGTGTTATCTCTGCTCCGTGCCCAGCTACATCGGGGTTTATCCCAAATTGGTCCCACAGAAGACATTAACAATTCAAAAAGTGTCATCCAAAAAATTCAGAAAACTTACGGGCGCCCTGCCGTGCTATCTCTGCCCGGTGCGCAGCCACATGAGAGCCTATCCCAAATTGGTCCCCCCAAAAGACATTAACGGTTCGAAAAGTGTCGTCCAGAAAATTCAAAAAAGTTACGACCATCTTGTCGTGCTATCTCTGCCCGGTACCTGGCCACATAAGGGCCTATTCCAAATTGGTCCCCCCAGAATATGTTAATGGTTGAAAAAGAGTCGCCTGGAAATCGAGAAAATTTACGGTCGTCCTGCCGTGTTATCTTTACCCGGTGCATGGCCATATAGGGACCTATCCAAAATTGGTCCCTTCTAGAAGAAATTAACGGTTTGAAAAGAGTCGTCCAGAAAATTGAAGAAATTTACAGCCGCCCTGCCGTGCTATCTCTGCCTGGTACCCGGCTACATGGGGGCCAATCCAAAATTAGTCTCACCAGAAGAAGTTAACGATTTAAAAAGAGTCATGCAGAAAATCAAAGAAAGTTATGGTCACCCTGCCGTGCTATTTTTGTCCTGTGCACAGCCACATGGGGGCCTATCCCAAATTAGTCCCCCCAGAATATGTTAACAATTTAAGACGTATTAATCAGAATCCTACCCGTCAGCTAAGTCATCTAGAAGACGTGCCCACCTCTCAGGAGCTCTGCTAGCCTAGAGGATGGTACTATAAGGTATAAGGACTACTAACCAGGAGGCTCGGCCTCTAGTTGGTAGAGAGCTCCAGAGAACTGGCCAGGGATGCATCCAGGACGCTAGTTCCAACCAGAAGTGGATCATTTATCATTTCACTTCCCTCGCTGCCCAAGACTAAGAGGAAAAGTGATGAGGGTATTTTTAGGCATCACCTAGTCAGCACTAGGGTCTTGGCCACGTGTCTACCCTCACTGTGACCTGCCCACATTCAAGAATCCAAAGTGTACGTAGGAGTATACGCTGACTAGAGCTCTTGTTGGCCCACAGACCTACCCAAGAGGGGGTGAATTGGGTAGTTACTAAAATTTAACAATTAAGCACTTAAACACAAATAATCAATTTTTCTAAATCAACCACTATCGTGTTATGCAACAGAAATGTGTTTACTTCCAAATGCACACCCAAACACAATATAAAAAATAAGAAATGCAGCACACAACAATATATCTTGTTTCGGTAAGCTACTTTTATCTACATCCAATCCCCTAAGTTCGACAGAGATTTGCAATCCATTAAACCCTAGATTCCTTTCCTAGGTAGGAACCAAACCCTTAAAATCTTGATTCTTTTAACATGCTCATAATTAACATTTACAATTATTATTTTCACAGTCTCAGGAAGAACCCTATCCGTTTACCAAGCTCAAGACTAACCTAATTCTATTATAGGAAGAATCCAAACATAATCCTTTTAACAGGCTAAAGATCAAACCTACCACTCCCTCACAGATTTACACTTATCATTTTCACAGGCTTAAGAAGAACCTTTACAATCTTTCAATTCTATTAGTGGAAGAATCAAAATTCAGTTCTTTTCAAAAGAAAAGAGTAACCTAACCTTTTTGCCGGACAAATATCAAACCCTAATATTTTTTACAGGAAAAAGATCAAAACCTAACTACCCTAAATAAACACCATCCCAAAAGTGTCTAATCCTCTCAAACTCAAAAATACAAAAAATATAAGTTTCTTTCCACAAGGAACTTCTACCACCTCAATATAAATATGCTCGATTAATTTCTTGAATAATTACTACGTGATAAATATAATGTGAGGCAATAAAACTATAATTAATAAATAAAGTGGGTAGCACAAATTTAGCACACAATCAGATAAACAAACAAAATTGTTTGAAAAGATTTTTAGGCATTTAAGTTCAAAACGATTTTCTACTAATTCTAAACCAAACAATTAATATCAATATAAATAGAACTTTAAAGCTAATAATAAAATTTAGATGGATCTCACCGAGAAAACACTAAAGATAATGATGATATCACAATTAGAACACGAATCTATGATGCCAAACAACAAACGTTTTAGATCAAGAACTCGAATATAATCTCTCTTAGAAATCTCAACAATAATAGTACTCTTGTAAAAGTTTAAAACTGATGTTCTTGATATTGTATCTAACTCAATTCTCACAAGTCTATATTAATAGACCAATAACTAGCCCTCTAACGGCTAGTTTTTCAAAAATATACCATACAATGACACTCTAAGACCCCATATATTATTACCTTTCATTTCAGGTATATTCCACTTAAAACTAACTTTCAAATCTCTCATTTAAGTCCATAAAACTATTCTCAATTTAAAACCATAGAAATAGGAAGTATTAAATTATTTAAATTAAGATAATATCAAAATATATGAACCATATCAATAGGGATGACATAAGAGGTTGTTCATACTTGAGTTATATTCAAATCTCCAAAATCTCTCTTGGAATTATAAAAAAAATGGATAGTTTTTTACCAAGAGACCAAATCAGCCGAAATCCCAAGTGAATCAGTCGGTTGACCGATCCATTCTATTCGGTTAACCGACCTGTGCTAAGCTTCTTATTAACCGTTGGCACTACACCAGTCAGTTGACCAATTGGATCAGTGTGTTCCAATTTTCCACCATTTCATCTACTGACTTAAACGGTTGACCGATCCTCTTCATTCGATTGACCGACTAGATCAATAGCACTTCATTTTAACTCCAAAATTCAATGTTTAATTTAGTTGACCAATTACTTTTCTCGTGTGGACCGAATTGACCCGAAAACACAACGTTTTATACTTTAAAACACATTTTTCAATTAAGTTAATTATCAAAATTATTTTACATAGGCAACACATACAATATCTCATTTTAGGATCTTAAACTTATCACTTTTTATCATGACAAACATAGAATTAACTCATTTTAAGTGTTGTGTGTGATCCTAATTTGGGTTGAATTAAGAGTATATAAATAAATAGTTGTTTTCATCTATTTTTCTTCAACGCCTTCAAAACTTTTCACATCTTCATTATGTTTATCTTACACCCTTTATGTTTTCTTCATCAAATCTTCTTCTTAATCAAATGCATGGAACTCTAAATCCGTAACACTTGATAAAACCATTAGTTCCATAAAAAACATCAATACTTAGTTGTTCATCAAAACCATGGGTTCAACAGCTCCTTCCTTGGAATTCCATGTGCACCTAGGAAAGAGTAATGTACCCCGTAGGGACATTGACGCCCAAAACTCAGTATCGTGCCTTTAGATAGCCAACTTCAAGAACTTAGCCATTTGTCTCAACCGGCCCACCATTTCAATCTATTTTTCATGTAGAACTCTACAAATCTCCAATCTCCTCTGCTAAGACTCCTCCACATGCCTGATAGAGGCCCGTTGGCTTTTCCAAATAGGCCTGAAAGCCAGAACCTAGTGATTATCTCTTAAACGCCCCGGATAATCAATTAAACACATGGTTTCACTTAATTAATCGTGTTTACACCTAATTAGGTAAAGGTGGTTATCTCCAACGTCTATATATACCAAGGGCTATGCAATCCCAAGGTACACTTTAATACGCGAACGTTCTAAGTTCATTTGCATAGTTGATGTGTTTCTATACATTTTTCCTCTGAGCTCTTACTTTCATGTCGAAGGGGTTTCGGCGAGACAGCTCTCAGCCCGAGCCTTGTGCAAGTACCACACCCTAAGAAGTACGACTCTAGACTTCTGGACTTCTGCAGGTTAGTCTCCCTAGGACCTGGTTATAACTCACTAGGAGAATTTCCAGCTCATCAACTCCATCTCAACAAGAATACCCATTTGTCACATGATTGGACCATACTTGAAGTGTGTATCAATTTTATACACTAACAAAAGTCAATTAAAATATTTTTCCATTTAAAATATTTTGGGGCTTAATAAAAATTTTAAAATGTCAAATTAAGGACACAAGGTTTGAAAATGACTTTTTAACCAAATATTGGAGGACCAAATTTTATTTTCTGTCCATAAATTTAAATAAAAAAAAGTAGACTCAATTAAAGATTAAAAACTATTGTTAACAATAATTTTGCCGCGTCCCACAAATTTTGATTGAGACAAGATTTGATACCACTTTTCTTGGACGGAGGTGACCTTAGACCTTTTCCAAGTTGAAGGTTCAGTGCCTCTGAAAAATGATATACATAAACTTATTTGCCGAAAGATGATCAAACACAGATTGGTATTGCATTTTACCTAAAAATGCAATTCCAATCTGTGTTTGTAAAAAAAAAAAAAAAAAATACCATGAAACGCAGAAAACAAATACGTTTATACGGTTTTTTCATTGTTTTTTTTTAGAAACACAAATGTGATTTGCCTTTCCCTGTGAGAAACGCAAATCACATATGCCTTTCCCGCCACCTCCCACCGCCACTACTCGCCCCCATTTTAAAAAATATATTTTTTTAACAATTTCTTTAAAAATAAAATAAATATTTAAGCCTTTCATTAACCTTTCTCTCTCTCTCTCTCTCTCTCTCTCTCTCCAATGGTGGTAGGGGTTGGTGGTGGCGGCGGTGGCGTTGGCGAAGGGTGGCTGCAGTTGGTGGGTGGTGGCGGCGGCTGTGGGTAGTGAGAGTGGGTGGCGGTAGGGGGTGGTATTGGGTGGATGGTGGCGGTAGGAGGCGGCGGAGGGTGGTGGGCAGTGGCGGTAAGAGTTGGGTGGTGGTGAGAGGTAAATATAATTATTTTAAAAGTTAAGAGTAAAAAATATAATTTTAACAATATAGGGGTGCTAATGATTTTTTTTTTTTAAAAAAAAAAACTAAGGGCAATTTTGTCCAAAGGAAGGTAAGTGGTGTTTGTGTAAAAAGACAAAGGAGCTCTCTGGTATTTGTAAAATGACAGAGAAGGTATTTGGTATAGTACAAAATAATAGGAGAGGTCAATGACATATACCTTTTTTTAAAATGTCTTTTAGTTAAACTCTAGGATTGATTTGAGGGGAATGAAGGATTGATCATAAAGTTTTTTGGGAAAAATAATTCGACAAAATAAATCTATATCCGCACTTTTACGTGGTTAAATTAAATTATATTTTATTTTTTAAAATTTTGTTTAATTAGATATTTTTATTATTATTTATTATTTTTTATAAATTAAAAAATTAATACAATATTTTTAGGTACGAGAAAATTATATTATCCACAACAAAAATGTCAATATTTGAATTAAGATTATCAAAATATTACGAACGTTAGATTCATAAAATATGTCACAAATAGATGCGATTTCATAAAAATGTACTGTAATACATAAAAATCTTTTTATAGGTAACAATGTTATGAAAACGATGTTTTTTTTTCTTGTTAATCTAGCTAGTATTCATTTCAATTTGAGAGCTAGCTTTATTTAAAAATAAAAATAATTATATTTCTTAAATTTTGTTTATCATTTGATGTTAAAATAATATTTCATTGTTATTTTGTTTTTCAATTAAAATATTCAAATACTAATTAGAATGATGTTGGATTTGGATGGGGAAGAAAAAGAAACAAATAACGAACATTTTCGAAAGCAATGCAAGAGATTATGCAATAGGGCTTCAAAACTTTGTTGTTCTAATGAAAATAAATATCAATTTAAAACTAAAAGCGATAAGAAATACAAGTAGTAATCATAAAAAGACAAAAAATTAAACATTACATAAATAAGAAAATACTACCCATCATAGAACTTTTTTAACATCGATAACTGCTTAGTTTTATCAAATTATTCATAGTGAATCTCTCCGTCTTCGTAATCTGATAGTTTAAGGTCATCAGTGTATTTGGGATCAGTAAAGTACTTAAGTGTCTGCTCATTTACATTTGGGGAATTGGTCTTTCAAATCTGGTGAAGTCTCTATTTGACATGAATAAGTTTCTCAATTTGTTTTATTTCTAGTTTTAATGCATGGAAAATTTTACCGATGAACATTTGAAAGACCGTAATTTTTTAATCTTGAGGTGGTACATATGACATCTTGCCTCATAAAAGTTCTTTTTTGCCATTAGCGTTGGCCATTGTAAATTATTTGTCTCTTTACTATTCTTGCTCCATTCGGTGTAGTTGTCATTCTTGTGGCAACGACGATTGATCCATCGAACAATTTGTTTGAAAGGATCACCGTGTACTAAGAAAGTTAGTTTCCTCGTGATGGGATTCATCCATGTGCCAGAGAGATCTAGTTATTGCTGAACACGAATGATATTTGTAATAACATCCCACGGACTACACATGTCTTGTGGGTAACACAACCTCTCTCGGGCATCATACCATAGTAGTGGGTGGCGCGGTTCGTCTTTGCTCCAATGTATGACCTTTGATCAGAGTATCTAGATTCCATACTACGTACCTATCTTATCTCAGTACTTGGCATGGATCTTCATTTTTTCCTTACCTTTGCCCTTACCCTTATTGTTTGCTGACCCACTTGCCATTTAAACTAATTTTTTGAGTAATAAAAATGGAGAATAGGAATAAATGTGTGTGAATGATAATTCTAAAAATATAGATGTATATATAAGCAATTTTTGGCACCTTTCTCATTTCTCGCCAGCCACTATCCCGCCAAAAGAATTCCCGCCCAAAAAAAAAAATTGTTTATTTTTTTCTCACCAAAATATTTTCCAGCATTTTGTTCCCCAATTTCTTAGCCAATTTGTTGTTGATTTCCCGTCTTAGTTTTTTCTATAAATAGGAATAATATCAGTTCCTCACAAGCAACGTGCATTGTTGAAATCAATCTTTATTTTGTTTTGAACGACTCGTAAATGAGACAGGTAGCATGGTGAAGTACTTACCAAAAATGATAAACAACCTGATAGCTAGGATGGCGTCAAAGGGTTGAGACTATTTATTTGAATTTTATGAGTTTGTAGAATTTCCTGATGGTCTATTCATGGAATATCTGAATGCCCTTGAAGATATCCGAACACGAAGGTTTGTTGATCCGTCTGTCCAATAATACTCGATTCCGAACTCGTATTTTATAGTAGTTGTGTTTGTAATGGACTATGTGGTTCTTTCTACGTATTGTCATAGTATTGTATACATTTCTTATGTATGTGTGTTTTTGGAATTTAAATGAAGGGAAAACGTATGTTGTTTGGTAAAAGTAGCGTTATTATAATTTAACTTAGATACAATACATTAGACTTGAAATGAAATAAATAGTTAAATTGCAATTAACCAATGTGAAAATATTGAACATTAGTCTCATCACCAGACATTTCAATATTTGACTGATATTCAGGTTCCCATGAGCATTGCATGTAAATACTAGCTTCGTCAACCAAACCTTCTTGTAGATGCTCGCGTGCCGTCATTTAAAGCTCGTGTCGAAGAATTCGAATTTGTATTCGGTGATTTTCTTCGCAGTAGTAATACAACGCTATCTGAAGATCATATGGTGTGTTTATTGGCATTGTTCTGGCTAATTGATGCACTATTGGTATATTATATTGCCTGCATCCATCGATAATGGTATCTACTTGGTTCATACGAAAAGTGTATTCCTCCCGCATCCTTACAACCCAATGTGAAGAATAACGAACTCTTGGATCAAAAGAGTATGAGAATTCGTTCTCCAAAACCTAATAGCATCCCATTGAATGATATAGATCTAATATCGTGTATATTTGCAATCGATCAAAATATGCTTAAAGATAGATATAGTGTTGTGTGTGTGTGTGTGTGTGTGTGTGTGTGTGTGTGTGTGTGTGTATGTATGTGTTTGCAATAATGATAAACGATTGCCTAAATGGTCAAATCCGTTATAATAGTCGATTAGTACTAATAACATTGAAAAACACCCACTAATTTGTCAAATCAAATCTGATAATGGTTGTATCGATAACAAAGGCTAGAAAAGGTTGAAAACATGTCGCCTAATACTTTATTGAACAATGAAAAAAAAATGGAAAAGGTTGAATCAAGCTGAAAAAGACTGACAAAAGTTGAAATGTCAATGAAAAAAGCTGAAAAAGACTAACGAAGCCTAGAAAAGACACGAAAAAGGCTGTTAAAAAGCTGAAAAAATGCGTGGCCCAAAAAGGTCAATGAAAAGTCACTAAAAGCTGGAAGGGCTTATCTTCTATTCAATTCAAGTTTATGTAATTTAAAGTCCTGGGTTTATATAAGATTCTCTTATGTCATTGAAAAAAACATATAGAAATATTAATTTCACTCTATAACATTCGTGAAATGTCTTCGAACATTAAATCGAGTGAAGAAAACTCATATGGTATTTCAAGTGAAGAAAATTAATATGGTGTTTGGGGTTGGCCTGGACCTTGGGATCACTATAGACTGTGGGTTTTAAAACCATATTGTCTACTCCAACTAGCTAATGAAATGGCCGCCACAAGTAACAGAACACTCTCTCAAAATAAATACAATAACGTGATGACGAACAACGATTACTTGTCTGAGAGATACATATCGAACAAAGAATAATATATTTAGCTGCTTGTATGCTATTTGTTATGTATTTTCATGTGACTACTTTTGTGATATTACGCACTGTATTTGTTATGTATTGTATTTGTTATTTATTTTCATTTCACTACCTTCATGATGTTACATACTATACGTTTTAGAAAGTTCTTGGTCTAGCGTAGATCAATAACTTTGTAAAGAACCCCATAACTTAATACATGATATACATGTTCAATTATATACATTTCTATAAATTATAATACAGTTCATTAGGTTCTATGTACCATACCCCTTATGTTTGATGTTTCTCTGTTGCCGCCGTAGAGGAAGCGGAAGTTCCTCCATCTCATCTAAGATGATCGACTTGAGTCATGTGTCCCAAATTCATGGTAGATGGATACGATGGTTCCTCTACGAACGGCATGGCATGTTCGTCGTCCAGCGACCAAGGGACTGGCAACACGTGTCTTTGAATTCCACTGAGTACGCCACGTATCACACTAGGAATAGAAACTGAGCTCATCGATGGATGCTCCATCATTGGGGTGACAAATAAGCCACCTAGTGAGGGTCCGTAACTGACACCCAGGTTGGCGCCATATGCTAAAAAGAAATCATTCATCCCGTAAGTAGATGGCCCGACACTGGCGTCCTCGTCATCCTAGTTTACGAAAAATCTGGAAGACAACTCCAACGACGGATTTGGTATGCGCTCTAGCCCCGGAGCAACGTAACCTAGCATCTGGTATGGAAACTACTAGTGCAAGGCCCGGGAACAAGTGTCGTGCATTAATTGTATAGCTTGTTTAAAGTCATTTGGTTGCCTTGTTCGCAAAGTAAGGTCTCTTATACACAGCAAGGCCAAAATATCTGGTTCCTGCAACATAAAATTGATTGGACCTAAGTAAATGAACATTAATAACAACACAAAATAAAAAATATATGTTCTAATTAAATTATACCTCTATCGTCGGACGATCACCTACTACATGATAGCCAAAGTTTGATCGGTAAGACGGGTTCACTATGAACCTTTTGGTGACTCTCCAGTACCAGGGCATATAATCCTCAAGGACCTCTGTCCCAACCTGGAATTACTCAAATCAAGTGGTCATCGACTATCCCACACCTGTATATATCCCGCGTGCACTATCGACTAGTCTGTACCAAATTTTTTTCTCTGGCTATTCAAATGCAATTCCTTGTACATGTCAATTAGCCATGGAATCCCTTGGCGAAATCCAAACTGTCGTAGTGTACGATGAGGATAATAGTACACCATGATTTCATAGTAAAATTAGGGGCACGGACGCCATCCATATGGCTTGGCTATCTCTACAATATGCTGGTAATTGCTCCAAGAGATCGGTCGGATACGACATCCAAATCACTTGTGCAAACAACATACAAATAAATTAATTAAATAATAAATATAAAAATTAATACATAAATAAACATTAGTAACATCTTACATAAATCTATAACTGACCTCGTATTCCGTAAACAATCTAACAGATCACGATACATAATCAATACGTGCATCGGCTCGCTATCTAAATTAAAAGGTATTTTCCAATTATACACGAAAACAAAAATTAATTATTACTAAATGAAATGAAATATTTGAAATGCGTAGACATTAGTTATATAATAACATAACGAGACCCCCTAAGGGCACTTGGGAACCTCAAGTCCCCGATTTGTAGGTCACCCATCCGATCGATAATCGTAGATAAAGACACATGGCGTAGTCTCGGGAGCTGTTCCCATACCCAACACAATAACAAAAAGAGGGGTCTGGATAATATTTTTTGTCTCCTTATGACATGCCTTGCATAGCTCCTAGTACAACACTACCAACGTGGCACTACCCCAGCTATACGTATGCGACCTAGACAAATCACGCAACAGTGGTAAGCAGCCTAACTTTACCAAATTGTTTGATTTATCTGGCATCAATACTATATCGATCAATATCATGTAGTACACACAGGCGTAACACTGCATAATGCGCTCTTCAACGTCGTCGAGTACACAATCAAAAATAGACTGTAGCCATTTTAGTTTCAAGTAGTCGCACTTGATTTTATCCTCTGGAGGTGTATGATCGAGTAGGTCGTGGAATATTTCCGGCCAACGTGAAACCGGTAACGTGGCCTCAGGCCCGATAACTGCTCGTCCATTCACGAGCAGCCCGAATAACACTGCTACGTCTTGCAGTGTCACTATCATCTCGCCAGTCAGAAGATAGAACGTATGCGTCTCCTGACACCATCTCTCGACCAATGCGGTAATCAATGCATGGTCTAACTACTTATTCCTTAACTAAAAAGTTCCATACAACTCGATGGCTTGTATCAACTATACCACTCAACTGGGTACATGTTCTGTTCATTGGCTTGGAAATCGTCCCGCTCAGGAACAATCAAACTGAGAATAATGCTAAAATATAAATCAAAACGTGATCAATTTAAAAAATACAAAATACAAAAAATAAATAATTAAATACAATGCTGAAATATTTATTTAGTACAACCTGCACTCTACATTCTTCCCAAACTACTACAGATCTATGGTCTCTCAACAAATAAAGCAACGACTGATCCACGGGCTCAGGCTCAGCCATAACTGCAAAAATCTATAAAAAAAAATATTGGGGCATCTACAAATTGTCCAAAATTTAAAATAGATTTTCAGTGTCAAAAATATTAGATTTTTGACAAAATTTAAATTAGATTTTCAGTGTAAAAAGTATTATATTTTCAGTGTCAAAAATATTAAATTTAAATTACCTTTTTAGCGTCCAAAATTTAATTCTCATTGTCTTTGTTTTTTTTCCCATTTACATTTCCAACAAAAAAATCTGAAACTAGTTTAAAAAAATATTGGTTCGAACTAAAATTTCATGAACTAGTACTATACAAAATAAATATTATGTTTATCAACTGAATAACAATAGAATACAACACAATACGAATGTTTTTACAACCATAAACTAAATTAAAAATAAAAATTATTGTCTCTAGTACAATGAAACAAACTAATTAATTGAGAATACTGGTAGGGACGATTTTGTGCACGCCTACTTGTGTTCGTAAGTATACGAGGTCTAAAGTTTTAATATAGTGGATCTTTGAAGATTGGATATCGTTCCCACAAAGAAAAGTGTGAATAATTGAATTGAACACCGCAATTGACGTAGTCTCGTGTTATCCTGACGACGGAAGACGTGAATTGAAATTAAACTAAGCTAAACTACAATTAGTGGGTTAATTCTAACTAGGTTGATTAATTAGGGATTGATTTCATTCACATAATACACGTTTGATTTCATTCGCTTAACAATAACGGAGTTTAGGTATCCGACAATCTCGGTTCGTAAACTCCTCCGCCACCTCTTCCGAGTATAAGACGAGGGAATACACGACTTCGCGTCGACGAAGAGGTCCCCATCAATGTCTTAACGACTCTAGGCCATGTGAGTCTTGACCCAACGTCATCGATTGCACACTAACTAACGCCCTCCCGGGTCGTTAGGTCGTAACAATGTGTTTACCCTAGTCCGAATCCAAGGTTACCTCTCCCGAGTGTCAAACCCTAGATTCTCAAATCTAACCCGAATACCGTTATAAGCATATTAAGATCATCATAAAATGATAAACACAGTCAGATTTAAAAGCAACAACCGTTAAAGAAACGTATATTAAACCAAACTAGTATTTACACAACTACACCTTTCCCTAACTAATCTCTAAATTACACTAACATGTTCTTAGCCAATACAACATTAAATCAAAAGGAGATCATCATCATCAACAATAAACATTAAATACAAATATGGAAACAAGGTAAGAAAAGTCAAATCTCAAAGTGGAGTGGTCCACTTTCGCCAAAGAACAGTCCTCCCGAGCTTCCTCTTCTCCGTTGATGAACTTTCTCTTCTAGCTCTTCAAGGATTGGCCAAGAACACTCTTCACAACTAATCTAATCTACTTCCTAAACTAATCTAATCTGACTAAGGTGGAAGAGAGCTCTCAAGAACAACCAAGCCCTCTCCCACGTCTAAGGAATGTCTCAGGACTTTCTAGGTTTGGTGGAGAAAAAGGGTTAAAAAGGAGGGATTTGGAAAATATCTTCAAAATATCTAAAAATAGATATTTCTGTACAGAGTGTCACCACCTAAGCCGTGGTTCACCGCTTAGGCGGTGGACTTAAGTCGGTTAAGTTATGTCGGTAACTTCGCTGAAGCGGTGGTTTTTCCGCTTAGGCGGTGCATGCTGGCATATCATTCTGTCGTTTTCTCGCCTTGGCGGTGATTTTCTCGCCTAGGTGGTGGTTCAACCCTTTAGCACTCCAACATTCTGCCTTTTTTCTGCCTAGGCGGTGGAACTTCTGCCTAGGCGGTGATCTTCATTCACCGAAACCCTGTTTTGCACATTTACTTTACCGTTTCTCCACATTTTTCACTTGTTTCTCGCCCTTTGACGTCCTTTTACCTATTATACACTAAAACACAATTAAATATAACTAAAATTCTTGAAAACTAACAAATCCGATTTGAAAATAGATAGGTTTTTCATACCTATCAATACCCCCAAACTTAGAATTTTGCTAGTCCTCGAGCAAAACACTAACGCCAAACTAAACTAACAAACGAACTAACTAACTAAAAATAAAAAATTAAACTAACACGAAAGAAGTATATGCATGTAAATATAAAGTTCAATCGAAATGACCAATTTGTTCCTCCCTCAACATCCCTAAATTGGATCAAGTTCGGGAAGTAATCCACACCAAGTGGTGTTCTAGAATTTCAACGATCAATATAAATAAAATTTATTCTAGATCCATTTGTAGTGTGTGTGTGAGAACTCAAATGTATAACTAGTCAAATACCGGATTCAATTATTCAATCGTTAAGCTCATAATCTCATAATTTAAATCGTTGAAGGATTCAGGATAACTATACGCTTAATTGGAGTCTACTATCCACTAATGTAGGCTCGAATATTCACAGAAATCAATAGGGCTTGGTTTGGCTTTGAAGAACGACCACGGGTATCACTGGAATAAAAATAGCAAATCGGTTTAATCGATCGATACCCGAGGTAAAATCGCTTGTCGCTATCCTCTCTCATGACCCCACATTTAGAGTACAACTCTGAATAAGAAACGAAAATCCTTGTATTCACTTGTCGAAAGAGAAGAAAATGAAAACTATATTTACTTTTATTTTTCTTTTTTTTTTACTAAAATATTCCTAAATTAACTAGAATATTTACAGTTTTAGGAGAGTGCAAAAAGAAGTTAGAGAAACACACCCCCAAACTTATTCGAAATTATAAAATTTTAGGAATATGTAAAAAGAAATGATAGAAACACACCCCCAAACTTATTTTAGGAGCGTGCAAAAAGAAATACTAAAGTGACAAGTGAATACACTAATACCGAATCAATAAAAATTTATCAAAAACCTGACCGCTCACTTGATTTCACTCAATTTTTAAAATTAGGCTTAGCGACATTAGGTTAGGAAAAATTTAATTGAAAGGAGTATTTGAACGTTTTCAGAATTTGATTACGTTATCGGCTTCGACAGGGGAAATAAGGAATTAACATTTTCAGGTTAGCTACAATGGTTCGAGCGAAACATTGACGGCCTAAATCACGTCTCCGGAATTACCTTACCTAGGATTCCGCCTCAAGTTTTCCCCAAATCAAGTTCTAGTTTCCTCATTTTCTATCATAAACTTAATATTGAATAATCAACGTCTAATTATTCAAATAATTATACAGTGAGTTCAAATGTCGTGCAATTTTCGGATCGAGATAATTTTTACCCAATCGACATGTTAAGCACACAAAACACACAAGGAATGTATTACCCCCGACCTCAATATGCAATTTGGGGATAATTCTCATCATCGGGTCTTGGCCCAAATGAACTCATATCTAACATGCAAACACAACTTTATACATACACAATACTAAACTAATTCTAATACTAACATACATAATTTAATCTAACACTAAACATGCAAAAACAAAAATTAAACTAATTAAACTAAAAATTTAAAACTAAAACATTCATAAAAAAAATACATACATAAACTTAAATTTGTACATCAAAAAACATTTTATTATGTTCAAAAAATGATAATTTGTTCATCCTTTTCTACAAAAAGTCAAAATGGATGAACATCCACTAAACTATCATCCAATCCATACCATCCAGGCCTGAACATGGCAGTGTTCCAACATCAGCGAACCCAATAAACATATAGCATGCTTGCACACAAAAAGGGTTGAACACATACCTAGGGAATAAGACTTATTCCCTATTGTTCACCTAGAGACGAATCATCCCCATCATCGCTTTGGGAAGGAGAGTGTGGTCTATGGAGTAGATGTGGTGGCACAGATGGCATCGGAGGGTAATCTTCCATCTCAAGGCCAAGACATCTTTCGTTGGACTCGATCTTGTTGCCTCGATAATTGGTCCAGGAAAGAAGCAATCTCATATTGGTTCTGGAGGATGGTCTAAAGCTTATTATTAATCCTTTCTTGGGAGGTTTCATCTCGGCTTCCAAAAGGTCCAGCCGTCTCGTCTGCTTGCTCTTCCCCTTCCTCAGGCTCAGGCTCGGGTGCCTCTTGCACCCCAGTTTTCCACAACCAGTTTATTGCTGACAGAGTAAGTGCAGAGATAGGTTCACACTGGCTTCCCCCGGATACAGTCACATCAACTAATATAAAAATATGGGTCAATAGTGACGGAAACGGGAGCCCACCCTTTATCGTCTTCGTAGCATGAATGATCGATGAATAGATCAGAAATCCAACGTTGATTGGTTGTCCTGTTTGAATTTTATAGATCAAAAAGGCCCTGTCCTTTGAGACGTCTGACAGATGTGATGTCAATAGGAGGCTTCTGCAGATGAAGTGGTGCCAAATTTTTGAAATTAGCTTGAGGAAACTCACCGAAAAGGTAGCGACGTTCGGCCCTTGGTGTTTCCACTTTACCGTGCCAGATGTGATCTTTTGAATGACCCTATGCAAAGTAGGGTCTTGGCTTTCAGGTGACTCCAGTGCCGACAGTCCAAAGAAATGATTTATAAAGTCGAGACTGAAGATGATAGGTTGGTTCTGAACCCTTGCTAGATCATCAATGGCCTCTGTAGCATTAGCATAAAATTCTTTGACCAAAGCAATCTCGCCTGAGGGTGGCGATTTGCAGAATTGCTCCCAGTGGCGGCTTCGGATTTTATTTTGAAATTCCACCAGGAGATCTTCAATCGGACCGAAACCCCATTGACGTATGCAGGCACGATATTTTTCGTGTTCTTTAAAGTGTTCCACCGCTTGTTTTGACACAAAGCGGGTGGCATCGTTGTCAACGTCGGTCGACACCCTAGGGTTTGAACTCGACCCTTCTCCTCCAACCCTCTTCTTTCCTGCTCTTTTCAGCATTTCCTACAATCACAATCACAAAAACCCAATACAACCTCATCATATATGAACATTTGAAAAACATAAACCTCCCTAATCACTTTGTCATGAATACATCCATCCCAAAACGAACACCCTTTTGAATTTTTCAAACAAATTTCACAAATGTGACTTCCTATATTAGTCCATACACTCAACCAATCCAATTAAACATATGTATCATCAAGAATCAAACCAAAAACCCATTGAACTTCAAAATCGCGAAACTAGGGTTAAGGGTTTTTGGGAAAAATCTCAAAATCCAATGATTTCTTTGATATAATCATGCAAACCAACCAATAATTTCAACAACTAGACTAAATGTAATGTAAAAGAAACTTGCTGAGAATTAATGGTCCAATTGAAAGAAAATGAAGAAATCGCTCCTTTCACGCAAAACCCTAAATTTTCGGAAATAGGAGTGGAAATCCGATTCTTGGAGGTTGAATCGTGATGGAAATGACTACTTTTGGTAATGGACGGATGATTTTTGAATATTAGAACGGTTTGGGAGTGAGGTTTTAGAGAGAATGTGGAGGATTTGGGAAGGGAACCTTACGTTTTTAATTTTTGAGCGACGGGCTGTTTTTAACAGTAGAAGGTTCACCGCTTGGGCGGTGAATTGACCGCTTGAGCGGTGGAACTCTTTTCCTTAAAACAAACCTTCTGACGAAATTCTGCCTAGGCGGTGGTTTCTTTGCCTAAGCGGTGGAGTGTATTTTGAAAATTTGATGCATCCTGTATTTTTACCGCCTGAGCAGTGGTTCACCGCTTGGGCGTTGGGCTGTTTTGACCCACTCTGTATTTTTACCGCCTAAACGGTGGTTCACCGCTTGGGCAATGGGCCTGAAGCTCCCACTTTCATGTTTTTCTCAAATTTTCAAAATACGGCTCCACCTCGTACGTTTTCACTTTGCTTGTTCAACATTTTTAAACTTAAAATATTTCCCTAAACTTCTATACTCCTAAATTCACTTCCGAACACGTTCTGAAGCCATGCCGGCTTCCAAAAAGAATAAATAATCAAATAAATAGTAACAAAAATCGAGTAACTTGATACCCTAAGTTTCATTTCAAAAAACAATAGCGCTTGAGTTACCATCCCCAGCTGGACTATCGTGTCACTAAGTATTTTTCACCAAAATTCCCCATAGACAAGGAATTTGGGCTCAAATGCTTAGTCAGATCAAGATCATGGCTTTGAAGTCAACTTATCCTCTCAGTCCTTATCATTTGCAATAAGCACAATCTCAAGATTGAGAATTAAGAATTCCAATCTTCTTCATCGTTTCTCGTACTGCTTGATCTCATTAACATAATGAAACAAAAATAAAAAATAAAAACAAAACAAAAATAAATGTCAGGATTAATACTCGACCACTTAGTCGCAATATCAACTTAGAATTCACACTAATCCCACGTCAACAACGCCAAAACTTGGTGCGTTGACGGAACTAGGATACAATACATTTGCTTTTCCTATTTAAAACTTAAGTTCTGAGCCGATACCGCGTTTCTTTTGCAATATTCAAACAAAATTCAAACTAATCCCCGGCAATGGCGCCAAAAACTTGGTAGGCATTGACGGGAACAGAATTTGACAATATTCAAATAAAATTCACTTTAATCCCCGGCAATGGCGCCAAAAACTTGGTAGGTTGCGATTTGGTACACGCCTACTTACACTCGCAAGTATACGAGGTCTAAAGTTTTAATATAGTGGATCTTTGAAGATCGGATATCGTTCCCACAGAGAAAAGTGTGAATAATTAAATTGAATACTGCAATTGACGTAGTCTCGTGTTATCCTGACGACGGAAGATGTGAATTGAAATTAAACTAAGCTAAACTACAATTAGTGGGTTAATTCTAACTAGGTTGATTAATTAGGGATTGATTTATTTTACTTAATACACGTTTGATTTCGTTCGGTTAACAATAACGGAGTTTAGGTATCCGACAATCTCGGTTCGTAAACTCCTTCGCCACCTCTTCCGAGTGTAAGACGAGGGAATACGTGACTTCGCGTCGATGAAGAGGTCCCCCTCAACGTCTTAACGACTCTAGGCCACGTGAGTCTTGACCCAACGTCATCGATTGCACACTAACTAACACCCTCCCGGGTCGTTAGGTCGTAACGATATGTTTACCCTAGTTCGAATCCAGGGTTACCTCTCTCGAGTGTCAAACCCTAGATTCCCAAATCCAACCCGAATATCGTTACACGCATATTAAGATCGTCATAAAATGATAAACACAATCGGACTTAAAAGAAACAACCGTTAAAGAAACGTATATTAAACCAAACAAGTATTTACAAAACTACACCTTTCCCTAACTAATCTCTAAATTACACTAACATGTTCTTAGCCAATACAACATTAAATCAAAAGGAGATCATCATCATCAATAATAAACATTAAATACAAATATGGAAACAAGGGAAGAAAAGCCAAATCTCAAAGTGGAGTGGTCTACTTTCGCCAAAGAACAGTCCTCCCGAGCTTCCTCTTCTCCGTTGATGAACTTTCTCTTCTAGCTCTTCAAGGATTGGCCAAGAACACTCTTTACAACTAATCTAATCTACTTCCTAAACTAATCTAATCTAACTAAGGTGGAAGAGAGCTCTCAAGAACAACCAAGCCCTCTCCCACGTCTAAGGAGTGTCTCAGGTCTTTCTAGGTTTGGTAGAGAAAAAGGGTTAAAAAAGAGGGATTTGGAAAATATCTTCAAAATATCTAAAAATAGATATTTCTGTGCAGAATGTCACTGCCTAAGTGGTGGTTCACCGCTTAGGCGGTGGACTTAAGTCGGTTAAGTTCTGTCGGTAACTTCGCCTAAGCGGTGGTTTTTCCACTTAGGCGGTACATGCTGGCATATCATTCTGTCGTTTTCTTGCCTAGGCGGTGGTTTTCTAGCCTAGGTAGTGGTTCAGCACTTTAGCACTCCAACATTCTTCCTAGGCGGTGGAACTACCGTCTAAGCGATGATCTTCATTCACCGAAACCCTATTTTACACATTTATTTCACCGTTTCTCTACCTTTTTCACTTGTTTCTCTCCCTTTAACGTCCTTTAACCTGTTTTACACTAAAACACACTAAAACACAATTAAATATAACTAAAATGCTTGAAAACTAACAAATCCGGTTTAGAAATAGATAGGTTTTTCACACCTATCAAATACTCATTGGGGTCGGGATGAACATGTCTGTCTATCATGGCAAGTTTGATAAGACAATCCACACCGATTTGTCTTTATCTGCTGCGACACATCCATCTCATTTCGAATGCAAGTAGATTTTGGTTGCCCACGCTTCACAACTCAAAGTCTATTCTTGTTAGGAGGAAGGATTGAAAAATTAACCACCGACCAATAGTCCTCATGAACGATCGATTCAAATGATGACTCCCAAACTTTCAGCAAGTTCGCTATTGTGTACTTGGGAGTGATGTAGCGAAACACAGCTATGCCACAATACTTAGTCGCCGCAAGCATGTGTGAGCATGGATATCTGAAAGCCTTATATTTCCCATAAGTACAATCATGGTTATCACCTAAAGTAAATTTGTAGGTAACAATACCACCGGCCAAAGTCTTTCTCGTTTTCACGTGATAACATGCATTCTCCCTATTATTGAATATGTTTATGCATTAAATTAGATAATAAGTTAAATCATTTGTATTATAAATATTAAAAACAAAAAGAACAAATCAATAAATTGCAAGTTAAAAAACCTTACCGATTGAATATTTGGACGTTGAATGTTTTGGACTTGGCTTGAGATTTCTGAATTTTCTCAACGACGTGTTTTACGTACCCCAAACCCATGTCCATGTCCTTTAGAGCTTCTTGTCAACCTAGATCAAAGTATTTTACCAACCTATAGAAAGTTATGGAAACGGCTATTGTAATTGGGACATTTCTTGCACCTTTTAAACAGTTGTTGAACACTTCGGCATAGTTAGTCGTCAATACGCCCCAATGTTTAGCATCATTGGTAACCTGGTCCATTTCTCTTTGGTTATATTATCCAACCACGTATACGCTCCTGCTTTTATTTTTTTGTTTTCTTCCATGATGGCATTGTACTTTCGAACTTGTATTGAAGCACCCGCATTCCAAGCAAGATCTTTTAGTTGTTGATTTTTACACATGTTGTTAAAATTGTTGCAAACATGCCATAGGAAACATCGATGACACCGAATGGGCTCGTTCGGTTAATTAATCCATAAAGTTCTGACCACACTCATAATACCCTTGTGTCTGTCAGATATCAACGTGACCTCCATATGATCTTTAATAATATGGATCTTTAATATCAAAATAAACCAGGACCTATAGCGATGGTCCTCCGCCTGTACGACAGCGAACGTCAAAGGATAATACTTATTGGACGGTGTTATCCCAATGGTGATCATGATCTTCTCCTCGTACTTACCGTATAGATGGGTCATGTTAATCAAGATAATAGGTCAAAAATATCTCCATCCAACCACAAAAGGTTGGAATGCCCAAAACACCATGTCGAACGTCGAATAGCCAAGTTGAGCGGTCGGAACGATACTCTATTCGATAATCGTCCCAGGATTACAATGCTGCAACGCGGACATAAACTTCAGAAACTTCAAATACGATTCGTCCCAGTTACCGAACAAGGTCTCGATAGATTTAGATCTAGCCAACCAAGCCTTTCAGTAGGAGATGGTGAATCCCCGAGACTCCTTCATGGAGGCAACGATAACGCCCATCTTCACTTTCGGATCTTCTTTAACCTGTCCAAGTATCATGTCAGAAATGACACCCGAATCCAAGTTTCCATGATCCAAGGCCGTATGATTGTAGAAACACGTGTGTGGCCCATTGTACTGCGTAATCTGGAACATTCCATAACTCTTTTTCAGAGACGCCCACATTCTCCACCTGCAACCGTGCTCGCATTTAATCGACTAAACTTTAGGATGCGTCTCCGCCACACAAAACTCTTTATTTTTCATAACACGGTAATACTTCATGGCATTCTGGATGTGTTTCTTATCCTTAAAGACCATACCGCTACAAAATTTGTCCATCTCCGGGTTTCAAAAATTCTTCCGCAACTTTGGCTCATACTTTTCCATGTCATCGTCATTACCCCATTCCAGCTCATTATAGAATGAAAGAACCCTGTGAAACAGCAAGTGTTCACTCTCTTGCCCGCTCGGCTCGACATCCATATCTTCATCTCCATCCCTACCATTCTCCTCTTCCTCCAATACAACATCATCTTCTAAATCTATATGTTCGTCGTTATGGAAACTATCGACTGTAACTGGCCGACCCTCCAGGTTCCCATCATACCTACCATAATTGTTATTGTACAGTGGACCAATTGGCGAATGATAGTGATTTGGGGCTGTAGAACTGGTGTCTACGTTACGGTCAATCACTGTATAGGGATGATATTCTTCTAGAATGTAGGGCGATTGGTGAGTGTAACTGGATTGAAAAACTTATGGATCGAATATAAGAATATTATACGAAGAAAATTGTCCAGATAATGCGATAACATGAGGATTAAAACTATAACTTAAAAATTGGGTAAAAAGACCAGGCTGGGAATAAAATACTGGAGCGTAATCGAAAGCTCACTCTACCTCGACATACACCTCAACACCAAGTAGCGAGGGCACCTTACGAGGTAATTAAAGCACATGGTCTAATGCCGCATCGTCAAACGATTGAAAATAACATGTGTCTATAATTCCCCGCCCTAATAGTAGCTATTGGAAACCTACATTTTAACTTCAAAGTTCCATCAACTCCATTCTCAAGAGTATAAGGTCGTAACATCGTAATCAATTCGTTTAACGTAATCCCCTAACAAACATTCAACGATTTGACCACAGATATACTATACAACACCTCAAACTCAGTTCCTTCCAATATCCTACCACCCCAATACAAATATAATATAACGATCTCTATTTTAAACAACTACAATGGCACAAATCAAAACAAAACAAAGACAATATTATTATCATTATCATTATCATTCAAAAAAAAATTGAAATTGTCCAATTTGTTTTCAATAAATACTGTTGAAATTAATTGTCTTTCATTAAATCTTAAGTTATATAAACGCAATTACTTATTGAAATGCACTGATGAGAATCAACGAGCACTATCAGAGGATCAGTTACATGTTCCAGTTAGGCCTATTATTAGGGAAAGATCCAAGAAAAATCAAAGTAGCACTTAATGGGCTAATTCAATAGACTTGGCCCATGTCTACAATAGTTAAGCCCAAATTAGGCCCATCGGGCAGTCAAGGCCAAATCCATCTCATCAAAACAAGCGAATGGGCTTAGACATGAACTCAAATGGGCCAAGTCATGTGGACCACGAAATTCCTATCATATTTATTTTATTATTTTAAGTCTTTTAATTATTTTAGGCTGATTTGTAAGCTTGATTACCAAGTAAATTATTTCCTTTTCCAACTAGGAATGTAAGGTAAATTAGGAAGCTTCCTTATTATTTTTTTAGCAATTAGATTTTAGGGTTTCCTTTTTCCTCCATGTAGACCCACAAATTTCAAAGTGTATTAGGGTTTCTTTTCTTATTCTCTTGGCCACCTATTTAAGGGGCTTTGTAGACCTACAAATTTTACACTACTTTGATTAATAAAAATTGTGAGAGTTTTCTCTTTAGTTCTTCAGAGAACTTTTCTTGAACTTATCAAGAGTTTCTTGTGGCGTTCAAACTTATATCTTTGATTCGTGATTCATTATAATCATTGGGTCAAGATCATTATACCATTAGTTCGCGTTTCGGTCATAAACATTGGGTCAAGGTAATCTATCTTTCAATTTCTGTATTTTTAGCTCGTTCAAAATCTGATTTAGTTTCGATCTTCGCAAAGAAACCCTAAGTTGGTTTTGGGTCTCACTAATCCTTAGTAAGGTTCACATCATTTGGTAATCAGAGCAAGGTCTAAATCAGGTTTCATCTATCCTTTTTCTTTTTCGTTCTTTCATATCTATTCTTTCATAATTTTTTTTCTTGACCAAATTATATCATCAGATCTATTGCGTTTTTTGTTCTTTTCGTTCTAATTCAAATCTGGTCCAATCTTGAAAAAAAAAAACGCGGTGCATCTTTGTTCTGATCATATTTTTCATTTAAATATTGTGCTTCTTCAAATCTCAATTTAAAGTTGCTGGTTTTCAAAAAAAAAAACAGAAAAGAAAAAAAAACAGAAACAAAAAAGAAAAAAAAACAGAAACAAAAAAAAAAAAAAAAAAAAAAAAAAACAAAAGCAGAAACAAAAAAAAAAAAAAATGTGAAAATTCAGCAGCCCCCCCCCCCAACAAAAATTGAGAATAATTTCTTCTTATTCTACTCTATAAACTTTTCTTTGTGCTCTTTTTGTTCACTTTGTTTCATTCTTAAAATCTCATTCTTAGTGAATCAAATTGTTGAGTTTGGATTGCTACAAGGAAATTTCTGATTGAGATTGGTTAAGTTCAATAAAGAACTAAAAGAGGGAACTAAAGAGTGCAAAAAGGCAAGAGTGTGTGAGCTTATACGAGGGTAAAAGCCGAATTTGGGTGATACACGAGTGGAGTGACATAGTTTGAGTGCAAACACGTGAGGGAGTGTTTGTGAGGTTTTCTAACTTTGTTTTGCAGCTTACTAAACATGTCTCGAGAAACAAACAAAGGCTCGTCCGATGAAGCACATGAAAGGATGGACATAATGGACGCAAAAGTTTTCTACAAGGCCTTGGAGCAAAAGTTTCAACAGTTAAACTTGCGGTTTGCTGAAGTGCATGAGCGGCTTGACAAAGTTGAGTCTAGCGCACAAAAGGGGCAGCCACCGAGAGCTCCTAATGTGCAACGAAGAGAGAGGAATCAGCCTCAATTCGTGTATGAAGATGATTATGGGGATGACCTAGATGAAGACGATCGGGCCTCTAATGCAAGCTTGGGCAGATTTGGGAGTGGACATGGGAATAGAAGAGATAGACATGGGGATTGGATTGATAATAACTTGGGAAGTATCAAGGTGAAGATACCCTCATTCCAAGGGAAGAACGACCCTGAAGCATACTTGGAGTGGGAGAAGAAGATGGAATTGAACTTTGAGTGCTGCAACTACTCTGAGCATAAAAAGGTAAAACTCATTGTAATTGCATTTGTTGATTATGCTATAATATGGTGGGATCAACTTGTGATGAACAGAAGGCAAAACCATGAGAGGCCTATTGAGACGTGGGCTGAAATAAAGGCCATAATGAGGAGAAGATTTGTCCCTAGTCACTACTATAGGGATTTGTACCAGAAGTTACAAAGTCTTACTCAAGGCTATTGGAGCATGGATGATTACTACAAGGAGATAGAGATCGCTATGATCCGGGCTAATGTCGAGGAAGATAGAGAAGCAACAATGGCAAGGTTCTTGAATGGGCTGAATCGGGAGATTGCCAACGTGGTGAAGTTGCAACATTATGTGGAGTTGGAGGTCATGGTGCACATGGCAATACAGGTGGAACGACAACTTAAAAGAAAGGGAACTCTGTTATTTCAAAACCCGGGCTCTTCTAGTTCATGGAGGCCAAAACCGAACCACGAAAAAGGAGAGATAATTTGCCCAATGTTAACAAAGCATATGTTGAGGGAGAGATGGAAACCGACAGCGAGAGTGATAATAACCAGATGCTACCGCATAGGGATGCTTGTGACGGTGATGTGGAGTACTTGGTGGAGGGTGAGTTATTTGTTGATTGGCGTGCTCTAAGTGCTCAAGTCGCGGAGGATGACATGGAACAACAAAGGGAAAATGAGGCTCAAATGAAATTGAAAAGAGAGAATAAGTTGAAAAAAACTTGTGAGACCGAGAGTTCAAAAAAAGATGAGAAAGAGGAGAGTGAAAAAGAAAAAGATAGTGAAAAAAATGAGAGAAAAATGGAAAAACAAGTGAGTTTTTATGCTAAAGCGAGTGATGTAAATATGGATTTTTATACAAATCAACCTATATTTGTACTCTTGTACAAAGAGGTTTGTTTTACCACTAACGAAATTGACAAATCTTTGCCTAGTGTTGTAGTTTATATGTTGCAAGAATATAAGGACATATTTTCTAATGATGTGCATAGCGATTTTCTACCTTATAGAGGGATTGGGAATCAAATCGATTTTGTGCCCTGCGCAATGATTCTTAACCAACCAGTAGCCTATAGGCATAATTCGGAGGAGACAAAGGAACTGCAAAGGCAAGTTGAAGAGTTGATGGCCAAAGGACACGTACGAGAAGGTAGGAGTCCGTGCGCGGTACCAGTGCTACTTGTGCTTAGGAAGGATGGGACTTGGCGAATGTTTGATAATTTCCAAACTATTAACAATGCTCTGGTGAAGATTCGAGGACGAATCATTTTGAAGAGAGGGGGAATGATGAGAATCAACGAGCACCATCAGAGGATCAGTTACATGTTCCAGTTAGGCCTATTATTAGGGAAAGATCCAAGAAAAATCAAAGTGGCACTTAATGGGCTAATTCAAGAGACTTGGCCCATGTCTATAATAGTTAAGCCCAAATTAGGCCCATCGGGCAGTCAAGGCCAAATCCATCTCATCAAAGCAAGCGAATGGGCTTAAACATGAACTCAAATGGGCCAAGTCATGTGGACCACGAAATTCCTATCATATTTATTTTATTATTTTAAGTCTTTTAATTATTTTAGGCTGATTTGTAAGCTTAATTGCCAAGTAAATCATTTCCTTTTCCAACTAGGAATGTAAGGCAAATTAGGAAGCTCCCTTATTATTTTTTTAGCAATTAGATTTTAGGGTTTCCTTTTTCCTCCATGTAAACCCACGAATTTCAAAGTGTATTAGGGTTTCTTTTCTTATTCTCTTGGCCACCTATTTAAGGGGCTTTGTAGACCTACGAATTTTACACTACTTTGATTAATAAAAATTGTGAGAGTTTTCTCTTTAATTCTTCAGAGAACTTTTCTTGAATTTATCAAGAGTTTCTTGTGGCGTTCAAACTTATATCTTTGATTCGTGATTCATTATAATCATTGGGTCAAGATCATTATACCATTGGTTCGCGTTTCGTTCATAAACGTTGGGTCAAGGTAATCTATCTTTCAATTTCTGTATTTTTAGCTCGTTTAAAATCTGATTTAGTTTCGATCTTCGCAAAGAAACCCTAAGTTGGTTTCGGGTCTCACTAATCCTTGGTGAGGTTCACATCATGCACTTTTTAGTGTTCACTTGATTTATGAAGGTCGTAATATATAAAAAGTGAAGAAGATAAGTTATCAACACGAAGAGAAACAAAATCACGAGTTAATTTGTTTTCAGTGGTTTCCCGTGGTGTTTGTGGAGCCATTCGTTTTCCTAATTATTTGATTGATATCAACAAGGTTAAACCACCATTAGTCATAAATGAGGGCAAATATAATTTAATTAGATCAAAAAGATTGAATGACTTGAATTATAGAAAAGTAACCTACAACTGATAATTTCGTTATCTAAACCATTACTTGAATCTAAAGAACCAAATCAGAGGTTTAAAAACTGAACTCAACCAACATTAGAGAAATATCAAGAAAAATCATAATGGCAACTCAATTATTATCACCAAATACTAACGTAGTTAAGTTCAACTCATGATATCGACAACTAACTATAGGGTTGAATTCAACTACAAAATTCAACAACTTAAACACACGACTTTGGGTTTAAAACAACTAACTTATTGAAAATTAACGAAACATGTGTTGAAATCAAATTTGAATAGCAACAACAATTTTCTCACAACTAAAAAAAAAAAGAAAAAAAAAAACCGAAATCTATAATCTTGATTATTTTTTAAAAAATAATTTAAAACCTATATCCTAAACTTTTCTATATAAAACCGAGATGTTCAAACTATTCTACATAAAACAAGATCTAAAACCTAGATCTACACAAATACAAAACAAAATCTAACTACTAATTCCCAATATGTGTCCAAACCAAAATTCAAAATAGTAAAAGCGAAATCTAAAATCGATCTACACAAATAAAAATAAAAATCTATCCCAGGTTTTTAATTAATAAAATCCTATACCCTAAACACAAGCACATAGACAAATCCATACACAAATACAAACCTAAATAACTAGTATTTCAAGGTGGCATTTTTCGTGAGTTTTTTAATCAAAACCGAGAGCAAACAATTGCTAATGAGCACACAAAATGCACAAAATTATAACACAAATATAAAACCGAGACCAAACAATTGCTAATGAGCAAACAATACTCCATTTTTCTTCACATCCCTTACTTGAGAACAAAATGCACAACATTATAACAAAAAAGATAAAATTGAAAGCAAACAAACCCACAAAAAAAATAATGTTCGAAAAAAAAAATTCTCACCTCAACGACGGTGGCTGCAGACAGCGTTTGGTGGCGGCGTTGGGTTAGACAGAAGAAGAGACGGCGACGAAGAAGAAGAGAGAAAAAGGCGATGGCGACGGAGATGCACAAGGACAAGGTCAATGATGGGAAAGAGACGGCAGCCAAAGATCTTGCTAAAGGCTGAGGAAGGATGAAAATAAAATAGGGTCAGTGGGCTAGGGTTAGTCAAACAAAAAACTTAATACCATATTGAGTTTCTCGAATGAAAAATGCAAGTCCAAAATGCATTTTCATCAACGGACAAATTTTGAAAATTAAAAAGATGGGAAACGCAAATCGTGATTGCCTTTTTACAAAAAAAAAAAAAAAAAAAAAAAAAAAAAAGAACGTAGAAACACAGATTGCTTCTGCATTTATTATTTATTTAATTATTTATTTATTCCTCCTGCGTTTTATGAGGGTTTGGTAAATAAGTTGTTGAACATCATTTTTTAGTTTTTTTTTTTTTTATAATATATAATTATTCTATAAAGAACTCTTTTTGGATTTGAGGGGTGTAAAATGTAGAATCTAGTGGTGCAAGCATAAATAGATATAATTAAGGGTGCAGGCTACTAGACACGTGGGCAAACAGTCTGGATCTCGTAGTAAAAAACAATGGGTTGCGCATCCTTGGATGCTCGTGGGGTGACGATGTACCTATAAAAGGCATTCTCTCTTCCCCCACATTATCTCTTTCTCTTAACTGATGCTGAAATTTTATCTCTTCGAATTTTTCCCATGTATAGATTCTCTCTCTCTCTCTAGGTTATTTTTCCTTTGAAAAAATATATGAAAAAAATACTTTCATCCTCTTCCGGTCAAGAACAAGTCGAGAATCAAGATGACCTCTGAAGAGCTCCAAGTTCCACTACATGATATGCATGCAGAAGGAATGACTCTTAGTGAATCATTTCAAGTGGCGACTGTGATTGAGAAGTTTTCATTATCATGGAGTGACTTCAAGAATTATCTCAAGTACAAATGAAAGAATATGACTTTTAAGGACCTTGTCCTAACATTGAAAATCGAAGAATGTTGGATTTCTTCTAAATGTGAGGGTCATCATTCTATGATGTCAAAAGCCCATGTCATGAAACCTCATAAAAATTTCAATAAGAGGAAGTTGAATCAAGATCTAGCAAAGAAGCCGCATACAAAAAGTTCAAAGGCAATTGCTATACGTGTGGCAAGTTAGGAGGACACCGTGTTCAAGATTGTCGCAAGAAAGTTATAGCGAAGAGTAAAAAAACCTAATAACCATGCTCAGGTGAATAAATTGGAAACCCTTACTGATGATATTTTTTAGATGAATTTGTCAGTGGTTGTATACCGGCCACATATGCTCAAATAAGAAGATGTTCACCCGTTTATCAAATAGAGGAATCTGGGGATAAGCTCTATAAGGGGAACTCTTCAGCTTATAAGGTTAAAAGGGAAAGGTCGTGTTAAAGATGACCTCTGGTAAGAAACTTACTTTGAATGATGTATTGCATATACCAGATATCTGTAAGACTTGGGTTTCTGTAACGTTACTAAGTCAAAAGGTATTGAGGATAGTGTTTAATTCTGACAAATTTGTGCCTACTAAGATTGGTATGTATGTTTAAAAAGACTATATGAATGACTGTAATTTCAAAGAATAATTACAGTAAAAATAATATTTATACTTCTTCTACTTATATAATTGAGTTTTTGGACATATATCATGGTCATTTGGGACATGTTAATTATGATATTTTATGTAAATTAATTAATATGAATTTAATTCCTAAATATCAAAATAACACAAGTCTAGAGTCAAAATTGACTCGAAGTTCTTGTCATTCAATTGAACGAAAAACATAACAGTTAGAGTTAGTTTATAAAGATGCTTGTGATTTAAAATTTTTACAAACCAAAGGTAGAAAAAGTACTTTTTTACTTTTATTGATGATTGTACGAGATACTTATTTGTCCACATATCTACCCAAGAAGGAGGTGAATTGAGTAATTATAAAACTTTAAATAAATAAATTATGGGAAAATTACCGTTTACTCCCAAAACAATTACTATTTATTGGTTACTCTCATCACCTTTTTCTTGCATCGATTACTCTCATCGATGCCTTTTTCTTGCATCGATTACTCCCATTGATGCCTTTTTCTTGCACTGTTTACTCCTATGGCCAACAATTCTTACACCGATTAGTCCCGTTTCCAAAAAATAGCAAGGGACGAGTTTACCGAAATGCTCTCCCATGAGCTTCACATCGATTGTCTACTTCTCCCCTCCTACTCTATTAGTTTTTCTGTACACAAAGAGGAAAAGGAGATAAGAAAGGTTGTCAAACAAGTTTAGCGCTTCCCCGAAGCTTCTCTACCTTCAATCCGAATCGATCGCTCACCCTATCCAGCCACTGTTTCCAATAGTTCTTAGGTCATTCTTGGTTTCGTGGAATTGGATCTGCATACAAAAACTTGAAATTTCAATTTTCGAAGCTCCTATCTCCATCGCCGAGCTTCGTCACGTCTCCCATCATTTGAAAATGGCAGAAATAGGAGATTTGTGCTCTGCAACTTTGTGTAGAGAGAAGAGCAGCAAAGTGTGATACAACTAGCTGGAAGATATTTTTATATATTTTTTACTATTTACACATTGCACCCTACAATTTACAGAATAGGTGTTGAATGTAACATCTACGTATAATACGATCTATCAAAACATGAGAACTGTTAATATTACATTCAATATCCATAGGTGTTGAATGTAACATCATATGGATTTTAATTTGCATACAAAAACAAAAGAACCATTAATGTTACATTCAACATCCATAGTTGTTAAATGTAACATCGTTAAAAAAAAATAGAACAATTGATGTTACATTCAATACCCACAGGTGTTGAATGTTACATTCAACATCCACATGAGGGGTATTTTGGTTAGAAAAGACAAAAGGAGTTATTGGTGGAAAAAAAAATGATAGGCTTAATCGGTAATTTCTTTCGCATTTCGGGAGTTAATGGTGCATGCCCCATAAATTATTAATCAAGGAATCACCAGTTTCCCTACCTGGTTATTATCTTGAGTTATAATGTAAACGTGTTTAACTAGATGCACCACCAAACCAGTAGGGGTAGAGAAAATGAACACGCACATTTATCTTAGTTTAGCAAGGTACTCTTATCTGCATCCAGTCCCCTAAACTTCTATAAGGATTTCGCAATCCACTATCCATGATTCATTTCTTAGGTAGGAACCAAACTCTTACAATCCTTGTTGAACCTAATATTTTGATGAACAATTAAACATTGATGTTTTGAGGAACTAATGGTTTTATTGAGTGGTTTCATATTAAAAGTTCCATAGGTTGAAATGAGAAAAAAAAATGGGTTGGAAAAGATAAATCATTGAAGAATTCATGAGGTGATTATTTAAGAATCAATGGAATTCAATATACGTGCAAGATGAAAACAATGAATATTTTCAGAGCATAGAAGACATTGAAGACAGTTAGATGAAAACAACTCATTACCTTTATGCTCATAATTCAACCCAAATTAGGATTACGCACGACACTTTAAAATGAATAAATTTATTTGTGTTATACTAAGAAGTGATAAGTTTAAGGTCCCAAAATAGTTTTTATAAAGTGATAAATCATAAAGATATTTTTGGTTAAGGGTCTAATTTAAAAAATAGTTTTAACACCTGAAATGATAGATTTTCGGGTTAATTCAGTCAACCGACAAAAGAGGTCGATCAACTAACTAAAACAGTATCTTTAGGAAGTGAAATGGGTGACCCACTGGCTAATTCAATTGATTTCCATTATGGTCGGTCAACTAACACAGGGGGTCAATCAATCGACAGAGTCAGCAGTTAAATTTGACCGTTTCGGTTTTTGGGTCAAATCTCCTTGTTTTTAACGAATTGAAATAAGTTTTTTTAAGGAATTTGAATGCTTTACTTATATATATATATATATATATATATATATATATATATATATATATATATATATGTATATTATTTCTGATTTATTTGGTTCATATATTTAATTACTCTCTTAATTGAATTGGTAAAACTACTTTCTATCTTTAAGAGTTTTGAATCGAAAATGTTATGGGACCAAATTGAGTTTTTCTAAGAATATTTTTAAACGAAATATACTTATTTTGAAAGTATATGATATATGGGGATTTAGAGTGTCATTTAATAACTAACTTTCAAAAATTAGTCGTTATAGATATAATTCTAGATCTATTAATAGAGACCTACGAGTTTCATATAAAGGTAATCAAGAATGTTTGCCTAGTACGCTACCCAAGAAGGAGGTGAATTGGGTAGATAAAAAATTATCAAAGAAAAAATATTTCAATAATCCAAATAATTAATTTTAATCCTAAACTAATTATTATCTTTATATAACAGCAGAAATATAATATCAACTAGGTGCACACAAAACAACAAAAATAAATAATGAAAAATAGTAACACACCAAAAATTTACACTGGTTCACTAAGCTACTCTTGGTTAATCCAGTCCCCCAAGCTCTACGGAGAGTCACACCCACTAAACTCAAGATTCCTTTAAAGGTAGGAACCAAACTCTCACAAAGATTCTTTTCACAGACTCAGAATCAACCTTTACAAATTCTTTTTCATAGGCTTAGGAATAACCTCTATTTTTCACAGGCTCAAGATTAACCTAATTCTTTTTTAAACTAAGGCTAAATAAACAAAACCTCACAAACACTCCAAATATTTCTTTTCCTGGTAAAGATTGAACCGTTATAAAATTGCTCACAAATCAATTCAATCAAGGAAGAATTACTACCTCAATCTCTTTAGAAACAGAGACTGAAATCAGTTACCCTTATATTAAATACTTCTAATAGTATTCAATCTGTCGCTCAACTCACCAATTATAAAATGATAAGTTTCTACCACCATAGATAAATTAGAACTCAATTAATATCCCAAAACTAATGATAAAAAAGTGAGATATTCAAAATCTAATTTTAAACAAAAATTGAGTAGCACGTAATTGAGCACGTAATCAGATTTTCTCAAGAAATTGTTTCAAAAATATTTTTCAATAAAAAATTGGAAAACAATTTCAAAGATCAAATTCCAAATATAATCAAGCAATACTAAATAGAAAGTAATTTGAAAAGATCTCACTCGGATTCCACTGAAAGAATAATGATAGCAATGTCACTTCAGATCGGTAGTACTAACAATCCATAGCAAATATTTCTCAAGAATAACTCTAAAAAAAAAAATCTCACAATTCTATCAGTATGATTACTCTTAAAAAGCTCAGTATAATTCTCTTGATCTCTCTAATAATAAAAAAATGCAGGTCTATGGAAAAGGGAATAAAATAAGCTCTCCAACGCCTAGTTCCCACTTGTTATGATATTTAATTGCTCTTATAGACCCCTTATATCATTAAGACTTCATCCTAGTTAAAATCACTTAATTATAGCTTTTAAACTTTGCAATTAAGTCCCCTAAATATTTCTCAATCACAATTAAATAGGATAAAAATAATTACATGTACCAAATTGAGAAATATTCAAACTTAATTAACCAAATCTATAGGTATATCATAATACATGTTGCATATCTCAAATAACATCAAATACCTAAAGTATCTTGTGAACCTTAACCATAAAATGACTAGTAACGGCTACTTTTAGAATAAAATCCAAAATTCCACAAAATCCTGAAACAATGTCATAAGTCAACTTACCAAGGATCACCGATTAACCCCTGGATTCAAGATATAGCCAAGCCAAAAATCCATCGTCTATCGGTCGACCTATCTGTCGACCTAGAGATTCAGAAAGTTCTATTTCTGGTCACAGGTTGACTTCCCTGTCGACTTATCGATTCAGAGAGTTCACCATTTAAGCTCAAGTCGACTTATCTATCAACCGAGAAATTCAACAACTTCATATTCAATGCATCAGTCGACTTACCAATGCAGGAATCCTCTCCTTAATTCGTTTTGAATTCATTCTCATCGACGTTTTCGCCCCTTTAACCGATTTCTTTCCTCGGTTAGCTCCACTAAATACTTAAGTTCAATTTTAATTAATTATTAATATTTGTTTTTGAAATTCATATAGGAGAAAATAATTTAACTAATTAGGATCCTATAAAAAAAAACATATTTATAAATATCATTTTGTGTCGTGTGTAATCCTAATTGGGATATTAAAAGTTGAAATTTAACCTGAGTTATTTTCCCTAAGTTCTTCAAATTCTTCAACCTCTTAATCCTTCATCATTTTTGTCATCATCTTTTAGTATCCATTCATTACTTGTCATTATATCTTCATCATTGGAACTAATAAACTGAAACACTCAATTAAACCGTTAGTTCCACCAAAAACATCAACTTTTAATTGTTCATCAAAATCTTAGGATCAACAAAGAACACTAAGCTTTTGGAAATTATAAGAAAGATTTCCTTTACTAAAATTTATAAGAGCAATTTTTTAAAGAGTTCTTGATCAAGGCGTTAAAAATTTTGGTCACTAGTTTGTGTTCGTTACCGAGTTATCATAATCATTTTCAACGAATTCCGGTGATATCTTTCCAAGTAAATTAATTTACTTTCTTAGATTAGTTGTTGAATTACTTGGATTAAGTATTTTGAGGAAAATTATTTTCAAATCTAATATAGTGAAAATCTTTTAAAACGTTTTTTTTTTTTTATTTGAGAAATCTGATTATTTTCTATTTGTGCGTTAAATTGTTTAAATTAGATTTCTGACTCACAATAGAATCTATCACGTAGTATTTCGGGACATTAATTGAGCATAATTATATTGAGGTGATAGAAGCTCCTTGCGAAAAGAAACTTGTATTTCTTTTACATTTGTAAGTGTATTAAACATATTTAGGATGATGTCTAATCTAGGTAGTTAGGTTTTGATCTCTAGCTTGTGAAAAATATTAGGATTTAATCTTTAGTGGATTAGGGTTTGATCTTTAGCCTGCGAAAAAAAATATTAGGTTAATTTTTAACCTTTTGAAAGATTAAGTTTTGATTCTTCCTGTAATAGAATTAGAGTGAGACAAGATTCTTTCTAAGCCTATGAAAAGGATAAGTATAAAGTGTGAGAGTGTGATAGGTTGATTCTTGACCTATGAAAAGAATCAAGATTGTAAATGTTGATTCTAAGCCTCTGAAAAAATCAGAGTTGTAAAGATTGATTCTGAGCTTGTGAAAAGAATCAGGATTGTAAGGGTTTGGTTACACCTGAGAAATGAATCAAAGGGTTAGTGGATTACAAAATCCATGTGGATCTCGAGGGATTAAACGTAGGTTCTTATCTTACCAAATCAGGATAAATCTTTGTGTGTTGCATTATTACTTTTCTGCTTGTTTGGGTGTTCACTTAGTTAAATATATTTCCGCTACTTAACAAGATAATAATCAATTGGAAAAATTGATAATTTATATTTGAATTTATTGTTTAAATTTTTGGCACTACCCAATTCACCACCCCACTTGAGTAGATCTTTAGGCCAACAATCTTTTTCACATGTTCAAGACTGACCTAATTCTTTTCCTAAGCTCAGAATGAAACTTTTACAATTTTTCTTTCACCAGCCTTAGAAAGAACTTAATTATTTTATAGGCTAAGAATCAAGCCTAACTATCCTTTTACCAAGCTAAGGACTAACCTAATAAATTTTTAGGCAAGAATCAAACATAATCCTTTTACAAGATAAGAATCAAACCTTACCGACCCAATATATCTAATCCTCTTATACCCACCAAATACAAAAAATAATATGTCTCTTCCGACATGAGTTTCTAACACCTCAATACAATATATGCTCAACTAATATCCTAATAAATTACGTGATAGACCTACTTGAGGATACAAATCCTATTTTACTCAATTAAAGCACAAAGATAATGTAAATCAGATTGTCAGACAAAAAATTATTTTACAAGATTTTCAAGATATTCAAAATAGAAAACAATTGTCCAAAAAAAAAATTATGACAAGCTCAATCAAAATATATTAATCATTTAAAGCACAATTAATTTGAGCAAGTAAACAAGAACAATTTCACCAAGATTCCTTTAAGAAGATCAAACGTAAGACTCAAACCCTATATAGCAAAAACGACACTTTCTTCCATCAAGAATATTTCATGAAACTTTTGTCTCAAATATATTTTTAGAAAAATGATACTCTCTGAAGGCTGAATTAAAACTCTTATTCTTGATGTACATATATTCAAATTTGCAGGTTCATATATATAGATTTCAAACAGTGCTTATAACGGCTATTTTTCAAAGCATAAGACCATAAATGTCATATATAGATCCCATACAATAATTTTTTAAATCTAAAATATTTGACCAAAAAATACTCTTTTAAAAAGCTCAATTTAGCCCCCAAAACATTTTGATTCGAACCCCTAAAACTAAAAAGTAGTTTTCTTAGTAAATCTCATAGAATCAAGTAATACAAGCACTAAATAATAAGATCTTCAAAATGTATGATAGATATATGAAATATAATCCAGACCCCTTAAAATCAGATTCTTTTAATGTTCAAAAGCTTAACATTTGGGTTGAAGATCTCAAAAATCGAATTGGTCAAACAATCTGAAAACAACACTTTAGGTTGACTGGATATCCTAGCGATCAACTGGTTGTTCCTTCAATGACATATTTTTCAAACATTGGCAACTAGTTGATCAATTGGATGTCAACCGCCAAACTTGAATCTCCCAATCGACCGGCCTCCTCGTAGGTCAATCGTTCTGGCCAAAGCCATAATTTTCTTATCCTGAATCTCCTAGTCGACCGCCTATAGGTTGGTCGATCGTCCAAGCCGAAAATTTCTCTTTTTCTATTTTTAGAATATTTTCTTATAGGACAATTTTAGATTCTTGAATTTATCACTTCTCATCATAACTCACATAATTCAATTAATTTCATGAGTGTCATGCATAATCTTAATCGGGTTGCATTAAGAGCATAAAAGGTATTGAGTTGTTTTTACCTAGAAATACAAAAAACAAAAAAAAAACAAAAAAATGCGACAAAAATCTTCAATATCTTCTTTGCAACCATCTTGAAACTTTTATCAAATGTTATCTTGAAATCTATCATCAAATGTTATCTTGGAATCCATCATTTTTCTAATTACTCAATTGGAACAATAAATCTAAAATCATTATTTTCATAAAAACATCAATGTTAACTTGGAAAACATCAATGATTGATTAGGGTAATTAATTTGAAAAAAAGAAAAACATTAATGTTAACATGTCTTTCAAAACATCTAGCGACAACAATCTTTTCCTTTTTGATGATGACAACTAACTTTGATATTTTCCCAACAAAATATGTTATCACGCTCCCCCTGAATATGAGGATGGATTAGTTGATGCATTTAAAATCATAATGACAAAAATATTTTCAAGAATATACAATGTAAATAATAAAATTGTATTACTCCCCCTTTATAAATATATTTATGAATTTATGCATAAAAAACATTATAACTTCTCCCCTTTTGCTATCTCAAAAAGTAGGGATGAAAGATCACAACATCTATTATAAACACACATTATTATAACTAGCCATTCTCAAACCTCGAATAGTTTTGAAAAATTGATCTTCAGTTAGATGTTTAGTAAATGTATCAGCAAATTGGTCAAAAGTATCAATATATTCTATGGAAATATCACCCTTCTAAATGTGATCACGAATAAAATGATGGCATATTTCAATATGCTTAATTTGTGAGTGTTGTGTAGGATTCTTACAAAGATATATAACACTTTTACTATCAAAATAGATGGGAACTTCCCCTGTGCAAATGCCAAAATCATGCAATTGTTATTTAATATATATTATTTTTGGACAACAATTATCTATTACCATATACTCAGCCTCAATAGTAGATAAGGCTATCAAATTATGTTTCTTGTTAGACTAAGAAACTAGTGCACATCCCAAGAAGTGATATGCACTGCTTGTGCTTTTACTCTCACATTTGCATCCGAAAAAATCAGTGTCAGAGTAACTTGTCAAAGTGAAATTACTCCCCCTAAGATACCATAATCCTAGATCACAAGTCCCTTTAAATATCGAAAGATTCGCTTGACAATAGTTAAATGAGACTTTTTCGAACAAGATTGAAATCTTGCACACAAACAAATACAAAATATGATATCTGGTTTACTTGAAATTAGATATAATAAACTACCAATAATGCCTCAATATATCATTTCATTGACAGTTTTACCTATACTGTCCTTATCGATTTTTGTAGCCATTGCCATGGGAGTTTTGTATTATTTTGTACTTTCAAAGTCGTATTTGTTAATTAAATATTTGGCATACTTGGTTTCATTGATAAATATTCTTTATTTAGTTTCCTTGATTTGTACCCCAGAAAAGAATGTTAATTCTTCCATTATACTCATTTCAAATTTTACCTGCATTATCTTGACAAATATTTTTATTAGTAGAATCAAAGATAATATCATCCACAAATTTATACCAATAGGATGTTAGAGTCATTTTGTTTCCCAAAAGTGTTATATCTCTTAAGCAACGAGGAAAACCATTCTCAATTAAATACCAGCTAAGTCTCTCAGACCAAGCTTGAGGAGCTTCTTTGAGTCCATACAAAACTTTAAGTAGTTTAAAAACATAATCACGTAATTTTTTATTTTCCAAACTAGGTGGTTGTTCCACTTAAACATATTCAGTTAGAAAACCATTTAAAAAAACACTCTTAACATCTATTTGAAACAATTTAAAGTTACGAGAATATGCAAAAGTCAATAACATTCTAATTGCCTCTAATCGAGCAACAAGAGCTTATGTTTTATCATAATCTTTCTTCCTGATTATAGCGTTTTACTATTAATCTTACCTTGTTTCTAATTACCATTTTTGTTTCATTCCTTTTATTACGATAAACCCACTTAGAACCAATAACAAAATAAAAGTTAAGCCTAGGAACTAAAAGCCACTTTTTATTTTTCTCAAATTGATGCAATTATTCTTGCATAGCAGAAATCTATCATTTATCAGTTAAAGTGTCATTAACATTTTTAGTTTCAATTTGAGATAGAAATGTAAGATTAACAACATCTCTAAGGGATGACCTAGCACTTACACCTCTTTCGAAATTACCGATAATCTCTTTTACCGAATGACTTGGAATAGCCCTTATAGCTCGTGGTGTAGTCATCCCTTCATTTAGTGGTAACCTTTTCTTAGGATTTGATGATTCTTTTCCTGACTCAGCTGCCTGGTTCTTTCATTTTGTCATTATAAATGTATCATCATCATCCAAATCATTTCTCGATACAAATGGATTAGACTCTTCAAATATTAGATGCATAGACTCCTCAACAACCAAAGATTGTTTATTATGAATTCTATATGTTTTACAATACGAAGTATACCCAAGAAAAATACCTTGATCATATTTGGCATCAAACTTTCCCAAATTATTTTTTTATCATTTAAAATAAAACATTTTCAACCAAAAACTTTGAAATATGATATATTTGGAGTTTTTTCATTCCAAATCTCATAAGGTGTTTTATTAAAATCTCTTCAAATAGAAACTCGATTAATAACATGACATTCAGTGCTTACCATTTTAGCCCAAAAATATTTAGGAAGATTGTTCTCATTAAATATAGTCATGTCTATGTCCTGAAGTGTCCTGTTTTTTCTTTTCACAACGCCATTTTGCTGTGGAGTTCTTGGTACAAGAAATTATGATAATATTCATGCTCATCACAGTAACTAATAATTTCATCATTCTTAAATTCTCTACCTCTCTCACTATGAATGTTTACAATATATGATTGTTTCTCATTTTGCATTCATTTGCAGAACTTAGAAAATATGATGCAACATCACTTTTATTATATAAGAAAAATACCCAAGTAAATCTAGAATAATCATCAACAATGAAAAATGCATAAAACTTCCCACTCAAGCTAGAAATTGAGTTAGGACCAAATAAATCAAGATGTAATTATTTAATATATTTAGATGTAGATAAACTTCTTCTTAAATAATGATCTAGAATGTTTACCCAACTGACACGCATCACACACTTTATCCTTAACATACTTAAGAGTAGGTAAATCACATACAATACTTTTCTTAGACAAAATTAAAATTAATTTCATACTGGCATGCCCAAGACGCCTCAGCCATAACCAACTGTTCTCAGATAAAACATTCAAATATGCTAGATTTTGTGCAGAAAAATCTTCAAATGAGCAGGTATAAATATTTTCAACACGTGATGCAACAAGTGAGATGTTACTATCATTATCATTTTTAATAATGCACTTATTATTATTGAATATAACATTATAACCTTTATTACATAATTGAGTAATACTAAGCAAATTATATTTAACACCATCTACTAGCAAAACATCTTCTATAGTAGTAGAACCATTACCAATGTTACCTATACCGATGATCTTACCCTTGGTGTTGTCTCCAAAAGTCACATGAATTCTGTCTTTAGGTATCAAAGATATAAATTTATATTTATCCCTCGTCATGTGCCAAGAACAACCATTGTCTATAAACCATTTTTTCTTGCTTAACAATACTTTTAGAATAACCTGCAAGGAGCACCTCAAACAATTCCTAGATGATATCCAAACTAAGTGAGTCTGATCTTATTAGTTGGGTCAATTTTTGTTCCATTAGAAACCCATACCTACTTATATTGAGATAGCTTATGAAATAACTTCTTATGGTAATTCTCCACAACATTATATTTAAAACATCTTACAAGCTTCTTAGTTCCAAAAAAAAAAAAAAAATTGAAATCTCTTTTGTTTAATATTTTTCTGTAAACCAATCCCTGCTTCATCAAAGACTCATCTTGAACTTTTTAAATGTATTTTTAAATTATTCTTACCACTTCTAAACCTGAGAACAATAGAATTTAAAACCTTAATTTTGGATTTTGGCTCATTGTTATCCTTTTTACAATCCGATGAGTCAAGTTTAGAAATCTGACTTTTGAGAGAGATATTTTCAGATTCAAATTACAACTTGCTTGTTTAATGTGTTAACTGTATTTTGTAGAGTGATGAGTGGTTTAATTACCAACAAATTAAGTACTTTTAGATTCAAATATTTGTAAGTATTTTTGTTAGTTTAATATGTTTTTGTGTTGTTTGGTAGGAATACAAAATAAAATGGGAGAAACAGTGCAAAATGTATACAAGTGCAGTAATTTCAAGGCCATTTTTTATTATGATGTAATCCAATTTTGAAAAAACTTAAACCATGAAAGTTGCAGATGTACATCTTAGATTTTTATCGCTTTTTGAATCACTTCAATCGAAGTTTGTACACAAATGTTATGGCGAAAATACAAACCAGACATCAGCATTGTCAAGAGCGCACTGCAGCGCGAATTTGAGCATGCTGCAGCGCCCTCTCATTAATAGGATTTTGTCCATAGAGTGTTTCACCGTGCTAAAACGTGCGCTGCAACGCGATCCCTTCAGCTTGTGTCGTCTTTAAGCCCGAAAACCCCAATTTTGAAGTCCATAAATACCCTATTATGCCTCCACACCCAAGGAAGGAGATTTTAAGAGAAGAAATCAACATTGGAGAATATTTTGAGCGAGACAACACCAGGTGATGGAGTTTTGATGCGATATTAAAGAGGAAATCATTGGTAACTTGGATTTGAAGATTTGGAGCTCAACACACAATAAGATTTTCTCTTTCTTTTTCTCTCCCTAATCTTTTGTTCTAAGTTTGTATTTGTACAATTGTGTTAAACTACTTAAATTTATGAATTTATTGAGAAGATTAGTTATGGGTTTGTCTATGTTGTGTTCGTAATCTAGATCTAGGGCTTGACGTAATCTCGTTTGAACCGTGTTGCGAATATTTTGTCAATTGTTAGATTTAATTCAATTTTATGCATTCCCTAGGCCTAATGTGTTGATTCATGTGGCCAATGATTTAGATAATGTTAGGTTGCGAATTTCATACTCAGGAGATATTGAATTCGTAAGCAGAATTGAGAGTACATAATGTAGGTTCTTGTGAATCCAGCAGGAAATCAACACCTAGTTTTTCGAGTTGGGAATTTAGGATCTCGTGATACCGGGAGGTAATCGAGTTCTAAATTGATCAATTAGAATCACCATTCAATTATGTTTATCTTTATAATGCTTCCAATGTATGTTTTCACATGATATTTTGGTTGAATTGAGAACTTGGGATTCGACACTCGGAGAGGTAATCCCGGGTTCGGATTTAGGTTAAACACAACATAAGTTTTATTAGATCGGAAGATATTTAGAGATTTTTTAATCTATAAGGTCGGGTATAATTAATGTTTTCACCTAAATACGGGATAGGGATATCGGTATTGAAATGATTACATATTCTCTCACTTGACGCTCGAGAGAGGCAGTAAGAGAGCAATAGCACGGGGACCTTGATTATTGAATTAATAGAATTAATAAATAATTTTTTAATAGGATAACACAGGAATAACGAGATGAAATCAAACTCCTAGAACATTAGAACATAGAAAATCCATATTTTATTTTATTTTTGTATTTATTTTAGTTTAGTTTTACTTTTACAAAAAACCTAAAATTGGATCGCCTAGATAAAGTTAGGTTACGATAATCACGGTACTTAGCGATGATCTAAACCAATTCCCGTGGATACGACAACTCTTTCTCATCACTACACTATTAAAACTTGACCTGCAGACTTGTGGTATTGTAGCGACGATAATTAGCTACCAAGTTTTTGGTGCTGTTGCCGGGGATTGGCTTTTTAGATTGTTGTTAATATTGTGATTAAGTAATTTGATTTTAATTTAGGCATTTATTTTTATTTCTAATTTTTGTTTTTTGAGTTTTGTTTGTTTGGTGAGGTACTTGAAGATGTCAAATCAACAAGTGCTATTGTGATTTTCTCAACAAGATTCCAGGCCGTTTTATTGTGCTTGGCATAGATACAAGGAGTTGCTCATTCGGTTCCCCAGTCATAGGTTCCCGAAGGAGTGTCAACTACTGAACTTCCTCCACGGGTTACAAGCCACAGCAAGAACGTGGACGGAAGGAAGAAATGGTACCACCTCTTTCTACGACCTACCCGCGGATGAAGCCTATTTGTCATTGGAAGACATAGCCGAGTTGGACTAGCAGAGTTGGAATTTTGCTGAGTTGGACTATCAGAGTTGGAATTTTTTAACAAGTCACCAAAACTTGGGGGATAATTCCAATATTTTGGCGCCATGGATTGACACCCCGGACCAACCTATGGAGTCTTCCCCCACCCTGGAAGAAATGTTCGCTGTAATCATGGGGAAAACTCAAGTTTTCTTGAGGGGAACTCATGACCGTCTTGACAATATTGAGATGGCCTGCGCTGAAATCGACACAACCGTAAAATCTCTTGAGACACAAATCGGTCAACTAGTTAGCTAGATTGAGACCAAGTCGGGAATGGTGGCATTGAGAGACACACACGCCACATTCATCGAAAGCCACCATGAGGAACCGAATGCAAGCGGGAGAAACTTGGTGTGTTTAATGATGAAGATTTGAATGAGAATGAAACCCAAGCATGGATCAACGATGAAGAATCACAAGAAACAATTGTGAGTCTTCACCGTTGGAGATCCAAATTGTGATGCCACTACTAATCGAAGACGATCACATCTTCGAGGATCCGATGTGACTCACTTGTCCTCCACCACCCTTAGTAACGTTCATTCATGCCTACCAAGCCCAAATATCGAAGCCGAATCACGTTGAGCTCACATGCCAATTATTGGCATATCTCGCCAAGCTTGAGGGCATTCTAAACAAATACTCATTTGTTGTGTTGTATGACACATACTATAGGCGGAAGCCTCTATTTGACAAGCTCTTCTCCAATGTCAAGCCGTGGATGTTAAACCACGCGCTTCTTGGGAGGTAACTCAAGTTTTCAAATGATAGGGTCTGAGGATGCACGCTATGGGAGAAAGCCCCACACCGGTTACCTTGCCTAGAGCATCACTGTCGACCACACTCGGAGGCAAGATTGTCTTGCCTCCCAGGTAGGTGTCTTATTCCCTTGTGTTTAATTTGAATATATGTTTAACTTTGAGTTTCGAGGTAAGACACATATTGGTGTTGGATTAGAAAATGATTGTGTGTATGATTTTTGTCCTATATCTTGTGTTCTTTTGGCCAAGTTTTTAGTTTATTTTTCTTTTTGTTAGTTCGTTAGAATTAATTGTTAATTTTGTTGAGATGAAATGACTTAAAATCAATGATGAGTTTAGACAAGTGATGTTCTCTTAGGTCTTTTGAAATGTATTGCATTGAGATGTCTGTGTGCTTAACTTGTGTTAATTGAAGTTCACTCTTGATTCATTACACTTGAGCACCATGAATCACAATTACTTGGCCTTTTTGGTACTCGGAGAAAATTTATGTGTTGTAGGTAGGCGTTGACATCTCATGAACGCTAGAACCCATTTGAGTGAAACTCGAGGCGAAATACTAGGTTATGTGTTTTTGGAGAGATGATTTAGGCATTTGTTTTGGATCATTTAGGCCTTTGAAGCCAACCCTGAGAAAATTATTTACCCCTCATTACCCCCCGTTGAGCCTCATTGCCTAATTCGTTGGCGGATTGGGTTGTGTTTTCATTTTGTATATGAGTTATCTTAAAATAATAAAATAAAATGCTTTAGTATAGTGATGAGTATCCCATTTGTCCCTTTGTTTTCCCTGCAACATTAGGGATAACGTTGATTTTGAGTTTGGGGATATGGTTCTTACCTATTTTATTAAAAAAAAAAAAAAAAATTGGTTTAGTTTGTTTTGTGAATAATACATTATGGGTTCGATTAAGAGAAGACATTTGATAAAAAGGGGAAGTCGGTGGATTTTCTTTTTCTTGGAAATTATGCAAGATCCATGAGTCGTTCAATGTCTCCTCAGCACATAAATTTATTCGGGGCTTGTTTGCTTGAGTGAGAGTAATTGTGCATGCACGAACACATCAAGAGTCTTGAGTGGATTGAAATTGAGGTTGAAAGTTGAAATTCTAGATAATTTCAATGTGTCCATTTCATTTGAGCTTAGAGCAATTTGTGGTTGCGGAGATTCTTGCACGGTTGTTGATTCGATACAAAACTCACATTTTTATCGTTAGTATTTTAGTACTTGATTTGTTTTCTTCTATTTTTCTTTCTTTTGTTTGATGACAAGCAAACGTTTGAGTTTGAGGGTATTTGATGAGTAGTTTAATTATCAACAAATCAAGTACTATTAGATTCAAATATTTGTGTGTTTTCAAGTATTTTTTTTTTTAGTTTAATATGTTTTTCGTGTTGTTTGGTAGGAATACAAATAAATGGGAGAAACGGTGCAAAATACATACAAGTACAGTAACTTCAAGGCCATTTTTTATTATGATGTAATCCGATTTTGGAAACACTCAAAACATGGAAGCTATATATCTATATCTTATATTTTCATCGCTTTTTGAGTCACTTCAATCAGAGTTCGAACGAGAACATTATGGAGAAAATACGAATCAAGCGTCGGCACTGTCAGATGCTCACTGCAGCATCCTCCCGTTAGTAGGTTTTTGTCTATAACACGTTGTAGCGCGATCCTTTCAGCCTATGTCATCTTTAAGCCCGAAAACACTAATTTTTTATGCCTATAAATACCCTATTATGCCTCCACAGCCAAGGAAGAAGATTTTGAGAGAGGAAATCAACATTGAAGGCGATTTTGGGCAAGAAAACATCAGGTGATGGCGTTTTGATGTGAGATTAAAGAGGAAAACATCATTGGTGGCTTGGATTTGAAGATTTGGAGCTCAACACAATAAAATTTTCTCTTCCCTTTTCTCTCCCTAATCTTTTGTTCTAAGTTTGTATTTGTAAAATTGTGTTAAACTACTTACATTTATGAGTTTATTGAGAAGATTAGTTATGGATTTGTCTATTTTGTGTTCGTAATCTAGATCTAGGACTTGACGTAGTCTCGTTTGAACCGTGTTGTGAATATTTTGTCAATTGTTGTGAATATTTTGTCAATTATTAGATTTAATTCCATTTTATGCGTTCCTAAGCCTAATGTGTTTGATTCAAGTGGCCAATGATTTAGACAATGTTAGGTTGCGAATTTCATACTCAGGAGAGGTTGAATTCGTAACCGGAATTGAGAGTGCATAACGTAGGTTGTTGTGAGTCTGACAGGAAATCAACACCTAAATGTTCAAGTTGGGAATTTAGAATCTTGTGAGATCGAGAGGTATTCGAGTCCTAAATTGATCAATTTAAATCGTCATTCAATTGTGTTTATCTTTATAATGCTTCCAATGTATGCTTTTACATGATATTTTGGTTCAATTGAGAACTTGGAATTTGACACTCGGGAAAGGTAATCCTGGGTTCAAACTTAAGTTAAACACAACGTAAGTTTTATTAGATCAGGAGATATTTAGAGTTTACGTAATCTATAAGGTCAGGTATAACTAATGTTTTCACCTAAATATGGGATAGGGATATCGGTATTGAAGTGATTACATATTCTTTCACTTGATGCTCGGGAGAGGTAGTGAGAGAGCGATAGCACAGGGACCTTGATTATTGAATGAACAGAATTAACTAACAATTCCTTGATAGGATAACACTAGAATAACGAGATGAAATCAAGCCCCTAGAACATTAGTGCATAGAAAATTCATATTTTATTTTGTTTTTGTATTTATTTTAGTTTAGTTTTATTTTTACAAAAAACCCAAAATTGGATCGCTTAGATAAAGTTAGGTTACGATAATCGCGATACTTAGCAACGATCTAAATCAATCCCTATGGATACAATAACTCTTTCTCATCACTACACTATTAAAACTTGACCTGTACACTTGCGGTATTGTAGCGACGAAATAATTAGCTACCATAGAGCATTTATCTTAAAACATTGAAGTTTATAATCATTTAGAAATTGTTGATACATATCAAACAATTTATCAAAATTTAAAAGACAAGTACTAGAACATTTAGGTACCTCATCTCAAATGGCCATTAGAGCAAGCATTGATTAATTGTCACTAGTGGATTTTTCAGAACAACTTGATTCTGAATTATCCAATGTGGCTTTCATAGATTCCCTCTTTTCATGTTTCATGTTTTTCTTTTCCTTATGTTTTTTTTTTCTTCCTTGGCTCAAGACAATCATATTGAAAATGTCGGGTTTTATAACAATTAAAGCGCTCAATATTATTCATATTGAAATTCATCCTTCCGCGAAAAATTCGTCAGGCCATCCTTCTGAAATTATTTGTAATAAGAGCCAAACCATTCTCTTGCTCATTATCAAGGCTTATCCCATCAATGTCATCATTATTCTAAACCTTTTTGAGCTTCCCATCCAAGAACTTCTATTTACAATTGCCAGATTCTTCTTTATATCCATGAATAGCTAACTCATGGGTCATTAGGTTACCGATTAGTTCATCGATCATGTATTTGGTGAGATCCTTTGCTTCCTCAATTGACGTTACTTTGGATTCCCAAGATTTAGTAAGTCGTCTCAGAATTTTTCGCACTATCTCTTGTATGGTGTATGGGTTTCCAAGTGCTCCAAGACTACTGTAGATGTTGGTGAATCTAGCGTACATCTCCTGAATTGATTACGTATAACTCATTCTAAAAAGCTCAAATTTATTAACTAATTAATTGATTTTGGATTCTTTTACTTGATTTGTCCCCTTATATGTGATTTCTAAAGTATCCTACATTTGCTTTGCTGACGCACAACCTAATATCCTATTAAACTCCTTCACATCCAAAGCACATAATAAAAGATTAATAGCTTGAGAATTAAAAGATAACATTTTAATATCTAATCGCTCAAATTTAATAACAATTTAAGCTCAAAATATCGTACTATAGTGTGCTCAAGTATGGGTGTCGAACCACAAGGATTGGATTATAATTATTATTTTCTTATTTTTTGGTTGAATTTAAGAAATTGGTTTTGGGGTTTTTAATAGTAAAATAGAAAAATATTTAAATTAAAATATAAAATTATAAATGATCGGGTTGAGGGCATGTATTCCTTCTTTGATTATCCTAATGCATTTTATTTTTTACTATTCTGATTCTGTGCATAATGAAGTAATTTAAATACAAGAAAAATTACAATGAAAGTTTGATTATTTAATCGGTATGAACTATCTTTGGGATTCGATTCTTAACCTACGGTGAACTAATTTCTAAGCATAATCTATCATTTCAAATGTATTAGTTAATCGACAGTTTAATCGGTATGGACTATCTTCAGGATTTGATTCCTACTAAACTATGCTGAATCAATCCCTTAATATAATTCATCCTATTAAACGTATTGATTCCAATAAATCTTATTTTATAACGGTAACATCTAAACTACAAGTATTAGATCTAATACAAAACTACCAATAAATTATTTCTCACATTCATAAAATGATAAAATTAGTAATTGATTTCTTAAATAGTGTAATACCATTAAACCCTTGTTATACGATCTCATGCACAGATAAAATATAATAAGAAATAAAAACTACATTACGATAATTTAAACAAATATCACCCAACCCAGTTAAAGCCTTAGCCGTCCATTCCGATTGTTCTTCTTTTACAAGATATTCAACAAACTCAAAGCAAAAAACTCCCAAACAGTCTGGCCGCAGGAAGAAAATGAAGAACAGTAAAAAGAATAAAAAAAATGACCAGAAGAAAGATAATGAATCGTCCCAAATAAAGATGATCGAAAATAATATATAAAAATCTTTCCCCCAAAACCCTCCTATCGATTTTGGTTTCAATTCCCCGTTAATTGACAATCAGATGGCCATTGATGGCCTTAAATGACCATGAATGGCAATTTGCATTCCTGACGTAAAAGAATGCCTTTTCTTTTCCTAAAATTGCCAAATGTCCACTTAAGTTCATTTTTATATTTTGCAACTATTCCCTTGTTTTAATTCCAAAAGCAACCCTTTAATTCTCTTAATTCTCCAAAATTAGTCCCATCCAAATTTGTAACAATTTCAAATTACAAGTGTGACCCAGCGGGTCGGCAGGTCAGATTGCGAGTATTGTTTTTTTTTTACTATTTTCTTCGCTCTTTTTCAGTATTTCTTCATTTATGACTTTATTCCTGTAAAAACAATAAATTATATTGTTACTAATTAAAAATTGCTAAAAAGATTAACATAATCATAGAATAAGGGGTTGAATTTTGACATAAAATTGAGAACGATTAATATCCTCTGAACCATAATTTTTTTTTTCTTAGCAGTATTGTTAAAGGTAAGAATATAAGAACCATTTTCAATAGCTAACCAAGATTCATAATTAGTCACTTGTAAGAAAATATTCATTTTGACCTTCCAAATACATAATTATCACTTGTAACTATTGGAGGACAGTGCATAGATTTCCCCTTATTAGTGTGTTCATGTGATATACCATGTAATTGTGTTTAGCTAGGATTTAAAAGTTAATGAGCTAAAACCAACTCTGGTATCAATTGTTGACCCACAAATCTATTCAAGACGGGAGTGAATTGGGTAGTTATAAAAATTTAAACAAATAAATTATTAATCAAGCAATCACAAATTTTCCTATCCGGTTATTATCTTGAATTCTAGTAGAAACATGTTTAACTAGATAAACAACCAAACAAGTAGGGATAGAGAAAATGAACACGCAGATTTATCCCAATTTGGAAAGATACTTTTGCCTACATCCAGTGCCCTAAGTTCCTACAAGAATTTTGCAATCCACTAACCCTGGTTCTTTTTCTAGGCAGGAACAAAACCCCTATAATCCTTTTCACAAGTTCAAGAGTAACCTAATTATTTTTCCAGATTCATAATTAAACCTTTACAAAAAAAAATTACCAAGCTCAGGAAGAACTTAATTCTTTTGCAGGCTAAGAATCAAACGTAACTATCTTTTTACCAAGCTAAATACGAACCTAATACTTTTACAGGCAAGAATCAAACCAAATATGTTTACAGGCTAAGAATCAAAACCTAAACCCTGATTAGTCATAGACTCAATATGCCTAAATTCTCTTACATTCACAAAACACAAAAAATAATATGTTTCTTCTCACAGAAGCTTCTACCACCTCAATACAATATATGCACAATTAATGTAACGATAAACTAAGTGATAGAATTACATAAGAATACAAATTTGATTTTACTAAATTAAAGCACAAAGATAATGTAAATCAGATTATCAGGCAAAAAATCGTTTCACAAAATTTTTAGGATATTTAAAATAGAAAACGATTTTTCGAACAAAAATAACTACAAATCCAGTGAAAAGAAATTAATCAATTAAAGCACAATTAATTTGGGCAAGTAAACAAGAACAATCTCACTAGAATTTCTTGAAGACGATCAAACATAAGACTCAAACCCGGTATAGCAAGAGTAATGCTTTCTTCAATCAAGAATATTCACAAAACTTTTCTCTCAAATATATTTTCAGAAAAATGATACTCACTTTTAGAAAATACTGATCTAAACTCTTGTTCTTGATGTACATATATTCAAATTCGCAAGTCTATATATATATATATAGATAGATAGATTTCAAACTATACCTATAACGGTTATTTTTAAAAACATAAGACCATAAATGTCATATGTAGATCCCATATAATGTACTCCATAAATATTAAATGTTTGACCCAAAAAAATTCTTTTCAAAAGCTCAATTTACTCTCCCAAAACTTTTTGATTTAAACCCCTTAAAATAGAAGTAGTTTTCCTGATAAATCTCAGAGAATCAAGTAGTATAAGGACAAAATAATAAGATCTTCAAAATATATGATTAGATATATGAAATATAGTCAAAGCCCCTTAAAATTAGATTTTGTAGCATTCAAAATCTTATATTTGCATTGAAGATCTTGAAAATTGAATTGGTCAAACAATCTGAAAATTGGACTCTCGGTGGACCAGTTTTTCCTTTAACGACACATTTTTCAACCGTTGGCAACCAGTCAGTCGACCGGACGTTAACCGCCAAAAACTTCATTCTTAATCTCCCAATCGATCGGCCTCCTTATTGGTCGTCTGTTCAGTCCAAAACCACAATTTTCCTATCTTAAACTCCCAATCGATCGCCCATAGTGTCGGTCGATCGTCTAGGCCGAAAATATCTTTTTTCTATTTTAAAATACTTTCATAATTGATAATTTTGGGTAAAATATTTAGACTCTTGAATTTATCACTTCTAACCATAAATCATATAATTTAATTAATTTATTGAGTATCGTGCGTGATCCTAATCGGGTTACATAAAGAGCGTAAAATGTATTGAGTTGTTTTTACCTAGGAATACAAAAAAAAAAAAAAAAAAAAACACTTTTCAACATCATCATCGCAACCACCTTGAATCCTTTATCAAATGTTATCTTGAAATCCATCATCAAATGTTATCTTGAAATACTTTTTTTTTCCTCATTTACTGATTGAAACAATTAATCTGAAATTACTCAATAAATCATTAGTTCCATAAAAACATCACGTTAATTTGTCCATAAAAATATCTAGGGACGACAATAATGTTATGTTTATCACCTAAAAAGTGAAAATGAAACATTAGACATGTTTGTATATTTTAAGACTGAAGTTGAAAATCAACTTAGGAAAAAAGACTAAAATGTTACATAGTGATAAAGGTGGAAAATCAACTCACCTTTTGGTGAGTTGTTTGCAAAACATGGAATAATTCACCAAACTATATTAGCTTATTCATCTTAGCAAAATGGAGTTGTTGAGAGAAAGAACAGAACTTTGAAAAAAAAATAATGAATTCTTTGTTGAAATTATTTAATCTGCCTCAAAACTTGTAGGGGGGGAAGCTGTTTTAACAATAAAATTTATTTCAAATAAATTAACTCATTATTAACTAATAAATTTGAACTAATATTAACTAATAAATTTGAAATGAAGAAATTAGAAAAAGAAGATGTTTGTCTTAGAATCAAAATTTCAGGAACATTGAAGGATTGAACTTATCTCAATCTCATTAAATTGAGAAGATCCTTGAAAATTTTATCATAGATGATTCAGGTATAGCACAAACACCAGTAGATGTTAATCAATATCTTTTTAAGAACATTGGTGAGAAAATATCTCAGTTGGAGTATTCTCGGATAATTGATAGTTTGATGCACATTATGAATTGTACAAGACCTATTATTGCTTACACAGTACGTAAATTAAGAAGGTTCACTAGTAATCCAGGTAGAGAATACTGGAATACTATAGTGAGAATTTTGAAATATTTAAGATATACTCAAAATTATGGTTTGTATTACACGAGTTATCCAACAATACTTAAAGGGTAATTATGCAAATTAGATATCTGATAGTAAAGACACTAAATCAATGAGGGGATATGTCTTTGTATTATGAGGAGTTGTCATGTCATGGATATCCTCTAAGAAAACATGTATTTCCATATCTATAATGGAATGTGAATTTAATGCTTTAGATAAAGCAAGAGAAGAGACAGAGTGGTTTTGACAACTCTTGAAAGATATTTTAATGTGGACTAAGCATGTACCAATTGTTTGTATACATTGTGATAGCCAAACGGCGATTGGAAGAGTACAGAGTAGTATATATAACGATAAGTCTCGATACATACATCGAAGGCATAATACCGTGAAGCAATTACTTTCTAAGGGATTTATCTTAATTGACTACATTAATTCAAAAGATAACATTGTGGATCTGCTGACCAAAGGTCTTTCACAAGATAGAATAAATTGCTTATTAAAGGGATTAGGCTTAAACCCTATTACGAAATAGTTATCATAATGGAAACCCAACCTAGTTGACTGGAGACCCAAGATCTAGGTTCAAATGAACAATTGTATTATGAAAATGATTGTGAATGCATCACTGAGTAAACAAAATCTATAGCTCATTCCTATGATACAACAATGATAACTGCAATATAGTTAAGGATAATATGACTTTTAATGATTTCTATATGTTGAAAATTTCAGATGGTGTATAGGAAGATACCTTTTATAGAAAATCACATATACAAGTGAGAACAAGGCTAGTTCTCTAAAAACACTCATAGCGTACCAAGGTGCTCAGGGAAAAAATAAATGCAACCATATAACAAAAAGTGTATAGAAAATAACTATGTAGAATCTATTGTCTTGGTTTACACAAAAGGAAGAAAAATTAGAGACATCAAGTTCATTGTTTGGCTGAGTAAATCCAATAGATTCTTACTAAAGAAGGTTCAAGGCCAAAAGATACATGTCCTGATGTAATTGCTTTATTTTTTAGCTCTATCTTTTTTGAGTCTGCATTACATATGTATGTTTATCCAATCAATTTTCATTCTAGTAGGCGACTGTTGTATAAAAAATGGGTATTTCATGACCCAATTATTTGTGAGACCCAATCTTAAAATGGGACATATAAATATTCTAGTATATTCTCTTTGGTGAGAAAATGAATGTGATATATTTATTTATAAAAAAATATTTAGAGATGAATTAAAATTGATCCTTAAAGTACTCACTTAAAGTTGTTGATTGATGTGTCATGTGGGTTATCCCATAGTCACTAAAGAATATGAGTCTTTTATTAATACTTGAATTATATCTTGAAGTTAAGCCCCATAGGGCATTGAAATGATATGGACAGAAAGTATGCTAATAGCTATAACATAAATAAAGCCACAAGTGCACGCACCGCCACCCGCCGACCAATTGCCTGCCTTGCTAGGCTCGATCTTGGTCCGAGTCCAAGGCTTGGGTTTTGGCTTGGGACCTTGGTGAATGGATGGTCTAGGTATCCTTTTAGACAAAATTAATCTGAATATCAAATTAATCTGAAATAGATCCTACTGTTCAGATTCCTAACTGTGGAGAGTTACAAATCTATAAGTTGTTCATGTCTGTAACTGATAGCAGTTGTAGAATTACTTATTGATTCTTAATTGAGTAGTTACAGAGTTGATTTCTTTATTATCTTCAGTTACTATTTTTGCTCCCTATAAAAGGGCGAACATTTCTCAGTAATTATTGATGAGTGGTTTATTTACCAAAAAATCAAGTATTTTAAGATTCAAATATTTATGTTTTTTCAAGGATTTTTGTTAGTTTAATGTGTTTTTGGTGTTGTTTTGTAGAAATTACAAATAATTGGGAGAAAATGCGAAAATATGGTAAAAGGAGGTGAATTGGGTTGTTCAGGTTCGTCATGCGTACAAGTGTTGTAACCTAAAGACTGATTTTGACCATGATTCAATCCAATTTTTGACAAACTCAAAACATGGATGTTGTATATCATTATTTTAGCTTTCTACAACCTTTTGAAGTACCATAATTGGAGTTTGGACGAGAACGATATGGCTAAAATATGAAGTAGGCATCGGCGTTGTCCAAAGCGCGCTGCAGCACCCTACCACCAGTGTGGATGGGTTGGTTTCTTCCCTATGCATGCTGCAGTACCATCTACACCGCCTACAACCTGAAAACCCTAATTTTGGACCCATAAATTCCTCCTTAAGTCCCAAAAAAAGGGAGAGGCGATTTGGGGAGAGAGAATCAACATTATAGGCTTGATTTTAGGCAAGAAACACCACATGGTGTGGAGATTTGAGGCGAAAATGATGAAGAAAACACCATTGGAGGTATTGCAGTTGAAGATTTGAAGCCCTACATCCCATAATAAGATATTATCTTTCATTCTCTCTCCCTAATCTTTTGTTATAAGTTTATATTAATAATATTATGTGAACATGTTTACATTCATGAATGTATTGAGAAGATTAGATATGAATTAGTCTATGTTGTGTTTGTAATCTAGATCTAGGGCTTGATGTAGTCTCGTTTGAACTGTATTATATTATTTTGTTAATTGTTAGATTTAATTCCATTTTATGCATCTCCTAGGCTTAATGTGTTTAATTCATGTGGCCAACGAGTTAGACGATGTTAGGTTACGAATTTTATACTCGAGAGAGGTTCAATTCATAGCCGAAATTGGAAGTACATAATTTAGGTTGTTGTGAGTCCGGGAGGAAATCAACACCTATGTAATCTAGTTGGAAATTTAGGATTTTGTGAAATCGGGAGGTGATCAAGTTTTAGATTTACCAACTAGGTTTTCCATTCAATTGTGTTTGCCTCTTTAATGCTTTCAAAATATGCTCCCACATGATATTTTGGTTGAATTGAGAACTTGGGATTTGACACTCAAGAGAGGTAATATCAGGTTTGGACTTAGGTTAAACACAACGTAAGTTTTAATATATCAGGAAATATTTAGAGCTTGTGTAATCTATAAGGTCGGGTATAACGAATGTTTTCACCTAAATACGGGATAGGGATATCAGTATTAAAGTGATTTCATATTCTCTCACTTGACGCTCAGGAGAACTAGTGAGAGAGCAATAGCACAGGGACCTTGATTATTAAATGAACGAAATTAGCTAATAATTAATTAATAGGATAACATGAGAATAACAAGATGAAATCAAGCCCCTAAAACATTTGTGCATAGAAAATCCATATTTTATTTTGTTTTTGTACTTATATTTGTTTTAGTTATTTTAGTTTAAAAACCCAAAATTTGGACGCCTAAATAAAGTTAAGTTACAACAATCGCAGTACTTAATGACGATCTAAACCAATCCATGTAGATACAACAACCCTACTTTCCCAATTCTATTAAAACTTGACTCGTACACTTGCAGTATTATAGAGACAAATAAAATAAATCGCTACCAAGTTTTTGGACCTGTTGCTGGGGATTGGCATTTTTAGATTGTTGTTAATATTGTGAATAAATAACTTGATTTTAATTTCGGCATTTATTTTATTTTTAATTTTTGTTTTTAGTTGTGTTTGTTTTGCGAGGTATTTGGAGATGGCTCATCAACAAGTTCTCTTGAGATTTTCTCAATGAGATTCCGAGCCATTTTATTGTGCTTGAGATAGATACAAGGAGTTGCTCGTTCGGTTCCCCAGTCATGGTTTCCTGACTCAACTTCCTCGACGGGTTACATGTCACACCCCATCCCGGACACCCGTTATCCCGGGACCGGCGTGACGACAACATGACATCACCAACATCCAATCAACTAATAAACGACAATATACATACATTTAGATATACAATCCTCTATTATAGGGACACACCCGTCCCGAAATTTTTCCTCACAAAATGTATTTATCCAAGAACCTTTTATAGGTTCACCTCTGCCAGCTCATCTCAAAACTCCTATATGACTCCATCACATAGCTCTACCTAGTGCCAGTAGGGGACCGACTCCTAGCCGTTTCACCTGCGAGTGTACTGTCTTCTTAATAAAAATATTTTTAAGATAATATTACATTCTAAATAATACAACATTTAAATGGATCAAGCTTAACACATATAAACAAACACATTTTGAACAGTAATATAAAAATCATATACCACGAGAAAACTCTTTCTTCCTATCATTCAGAATCATCATCAATATATATATAAAAAATATATGAAATCCATCCAAACTATCAGCATAAAATAATATGATAAAACACCAAGACAATATAATAACACACCACATCACCATATATGACAAAACACCAAATACGACAAAACACCGCATACGACACCACATCACACCATACCTCACCACACCACTCCACACCTCCACTAGCCATGTGATCGTTTTAACCTCACGATCGGGAGTTGCAACAGTATTGTATCCCATAGGATATGCCTTCCTAGCGGGATATAACAACGCTCTACTGGACTGTGCCAGACGGGTGAAATAACGCTCCGTTGGACTAAACCAGACGGGTAAAACAACGCTCCGCTAGACTAAGCCAGACGGATGAAACACCGCTCGCTGGACTGTGCCAAACGGGTGAAAATCCATCACAAATCTCCACCTCACCACCATAACAACAACTCATCTCCACCTCAACAACAACAACTCATCTCCATCTCAACAACAATAACTCAATAGAAAACATCAACACTCTGCCGAAGCAGATAAAAGCAATAGCATCGACACAACAATAACAACAGCATCAAACTACAAATCAATAATATCAACATCTATCTCCAAAACTGATTTAATTCAAATATCATTTTTCCATTGTCTTTTAAAACCAATTAGATTTAATAAATCATTTCTTTCCATTATCTTTAAAAACCAGCGAAAACCACATTTCCAAATTACCCAAAACCGCTTGATCCATATAAGTTATAAATGCGTTCAGTTTTTAAGTAAACACATTTTTTATCATATATTTAAAAATAGATTTGGCAAGAAGACAGTACACTCACTTGATTATCTGTTTTCAAAGACTTTGACCGCCTATTCTCTACCGGTTCCCCGATGCCTGCAAACCTAATAGTGACATGGCCTAAATTAATAATTTATGTAAAAACAACTTAATCATGTCATGCAACCCTAATTTTCGTAATTTCCTATTCCATGCGTTTTATTATGAAATACTACTATTTAACTAATATTGCTCCGTTACAGTTTACTATATCGAATTTATTCATGCGAAGGAATAACACTAATTTCACCTATAATAATAACACGTATTTCACATGTAGACAATTACATACATATATTAAAGAAATTCGGAATTCTACCTCTTCCGACTTTTCCGGTCACAAGATTGAGTTTTGATTTTATTTGGGGTGGTTTGCGTAATTTCTTTTTCTTTTTCTTTCTTCTTCTTCTTTTCTGTGCTTCTTCCTCCCGTTTTCTATTTCCTTCTCTGTTTATGTCTTCTTTCCAGCCAACTAACGACAACACACCCACTACAGCAGTGCAGCTCTATCCAGCAGTTCAGTACTTCCAGCGTTCTGGTGGATTTTCGCCTAGGCGGTGGAAACTTCGCCTAGGCGGATTCAATACTTCAGCCCTTGCAACCTTCTGATGGATTTTCGCCTAGGTGGTGGAAACTTCGCCTAGGCGAATTTCAAATCTTCAGCATTGCAACTTTCTGATGAATGTCCGCCTAGGCGATGGAAACTTCGCCTAGGCGGATTTGCTCTGTTATTTGAAATCTCATTTTTTCATCTTTTTGGCTACCCCTTTCACACCATTTTGCTCGGTTTGTCAATTGTTTATGTCCCTGCTCCTGACTAATAAAAATAACTAAAATGGTATTCAAATTTCAATAAAATACTCGAAAACTGACAAATTCGGTTTAGAATTAGATAGGTATTTTACACCTATCAGAATGCAATTACAGGGCTTACATGCAAGGTGGTCAAGTCGATTCCAGACAAATACGTTCTCTGCAGGCGGATGAGAGATGTCTAATGATGCCACACAAATGTCAAAATAAGTTATATTGATTTGGGTGTCAAACCTAAAGCACAAAGTTTGATGAGTTGCATAGTAAATTAAGTGATGCAGAGTTGGCTATAGATGGTGATGGTAAGTGTATACAATGAAGGATTGGATGCTCAATTTGAAAGGAAACCGCAAAGAGATGAAACATTAATTGGCAAATAACTTTAAATTTACCCTAATTAGTTATCACAAGGATTTTTTATTGTTTAGCCCTAATTTGAGGTACTCTCTCCTTAATTGATCTTTTAAACAAAAAAAAAATATTATTTAAACCTTTTTAAAATATTTTTAGGTTTAGGTCTCTGATAGTTAAAAAATAAGTATGGATGGACATTTTTGTACCCTGTATAAAAATAGAAAACCCTAACCCCTAATCTAATAAAGGCTGTGGCTTTAAAATTAGAAAACACTAATCAAATAAAGGTTCTCTTCGATCTCCATTCTCCATCTTCTTGCTCGGAAGTGGCTTCATTGATGAAAATTAGAAAACCTTAATAATTATTCAATTCAATCTCCATTCACCACCTTCTTCCTCTTTATCTGCATGATCGTTGCTGCCATCTGTTCGCCGTCGCTGGGGCTGCCTTCCACTGCTCAGCCATTCTCAGCTGTTTGTTCAAATCTCGTCCAGCACCTAACAGATTGCTGCCATCGCTGTCTGTTCGCCATCATCACCGCTGCAGCCGTGCTCATTCTCAGTCACTCATTCAGATCTCGTCCAACACCACTTTGAATGTTTAGATCTCGTCCAGTTCCGAACAGATCGCCGCCATGCTCTCTCTCTCTCTCTCTCTCTCTCTCTATCTATCTATCTATCTCTCTTTCTCTTCATTTCCAAATCAGAAAAATTCTAGATCTGATTTGAATGTTCATTAAAAGACTCAGATCTAAATGTTAATTCCCAATGTGTGGCTTGGTGAATTTTACAATTATCTACGCTCCCAACGTGCCTATGATGTAGCACCTGGTGGACTGTTAGCTAGTGTGTATCATCTTACGAGAATAGAGTATGGTGCGGATCAACCGGAAGAGGTATGCATAAAGGTATTTGCCCCAAGGGAGAATCCTACAATTCCGTCCGTTTTCTGGGTTTGGAAAAGTGTGGATTTTCAAGAACAGGAATCTTATGATATGTTCAAAATCTCTTATGATAATCATCCACGTTTAAAACGTATCTTAATGCCTGAAAGTTGGATAGGATGGCCCTTACGTAAGGATTATATTACCCCCAATTTTTATGAAATACAAGATGCTTATTGAATGAGAAGAAACTAATCCTCACTTCTCCAATTTCAGAGATTCAAGGATTGTACGTTCTGTTCTATTTGCGATTTTGTGAATGTCCATGCCAATTTTATTATATCTATTTTGATTTTGTTGATTTTTGTGAAATTTTTGGTTTATTTAGGTGAATGTTTTGTTCGTTGATCTTAGGTTTTTTTCACGTTTTTTGATTTATTTTATGTGAATGTTCGCACAGGATTTGAGATATGTTTGATTTAGTTTTCAAGGTATATGTGTTATTTGTGGTTGTTGAATGTTCACGCCGATTTTGTTTTTGTTAATCTTAGGGAGTTTTCGATATCTTGATTTATTGTTCATGATGTTTTTAGTTAATGTTCATGTGGTTTGATAAAATATTAACATCGATTTGTTTGTTTGTTTTTATCTTTGGGTTTTAAAAAAAAAAAAAAAAATTGATTTCAGGTGATTTTGGTGAAGGTTTATATCGGGATTGTATTTTGTTGATTTGTTCAACACCAGAATCGGAGTTAAAATGTATTAAAATATTTAAAAATAGCAGAATAAAAATATGAATGTTCACGTCTTAATTTTTTTTAATTGAATGGTATTGTATGTAAATAATGAAAAAAGAAATATAGTTAAAGAATATATGACACTATTTTTTAAAAATCTCTAAGGACTAAAAATTTTATTATGATAGTTGAGGGTCTATTTTTCGATTTATATATTTCTTAAGGGTTATATAATAAATTTCTCATCACAAGGATTTTTTATTGTTTAGGCCTAATTTGGCTCAATCTCTCATCAATTAATCTTTTAAACGAAAAAAAGTTATTATTTAAAGTTTTTAAAAATAATTTTAGATTTAGGACCTTGACAGTTGAAAAATAAGCATGGATGGACGTTTGTACCTTGTATAAAAATAAAAAACTCTAACCCTAATCAAATAAAGGCAGTGGCTTTAAAATTAGAAAACACTAATCAAATAAAGGTTCAGTTCAATCTCCATTCTCAATCTTCTACCTCGAAATTGGCTTTATTGAAAAAAATCAGAAAACCCTAATAATTGTTCATTTCAATCTTCATTCGCCACCTTCTTCCTCTTTATCTACACGATCATTGCCACCATCTATCGCCATCGTCGGGGTTGCCTTCCACCGCTCAGCCATTCTCAGACGCTTAGTCAAATCTTGTCCAGCGTCGAACAGATCGTCGCTGCCGTTGTCCGTTCGCCATCACTGCCGTTGCTGCCGTGCTCATTCTCAATCACTCATTTAGATCTCGTCCAACACCGATTTGAATGTTTAGATCTCGTCTAATGGCAAATCTAAATGTTCAGATCTCGTCTAGCACCGAACAAATCGCTCTCTCTCTCTTTCTCTCTCTCAAAAATTCTAGATATGCTTTGAATGTTCATATAAAATATTCAAATCTGAATGTTAATTCCAGGTCATAGTTTTAAATCGCGGTAACAGCAACCGTAACGGTAACGGACGCGGTGACGCGGAAGCGGGGGTGAAGCGGGTGTAACGTAACGGTAACGGACATCGCGGTCGTGAATTTTTATTTTCAATTCACTAACCTCTATAAATCTAATATATTAAAGTCTTTTACTTTAAAATAGATTATAATCAAGTTATATATACATAAGTCATCAATAATAAATATTCAAATTACATATATGTGAAGTATTAATATCACCACCAAAAAGAGTGTCGGACAGGATCTTGCACTTGATCTTGATTTTCATTTTGTTGTTGGGGATAATATTGTTGAGGGGAATAGTACGAGTATTGTTGATCTTATCAAAGACTAGTAGACTAAGTAGAGTCTAGGCCTCATGTGCACTTGATGAAATTCCTACATTCACGAGAAAGGGGTTAAATAAGTTTTATTAAAGGTAATCTAGGCCTGCTCTACAAAATAGCCTGTGCATATTTGGTTGTAATATTCCCACAATGCAGAGTAACGGCCGTAACGGCCATAACGGCCCGTTACGGTGTGATTTCATATCACAACCCTGTAACCATGGTTTTAAAAAACGGCCGTTACGTAACGTAACGGTCGTTACGTAACGGAATCGGAAGCCTTCGATTCCGTTACAGCCCGTTACAGGGCTGTGATATGAAATCACACCGTAACGGGAATATTACAACCAAATATGCACAGGCTATTTTGTAGAGCAGGCCTAGACTACCTTTAATAAAACTTATTTGACCCATTTCTCGTGAATGTAGGAATTTCATCAAGTGCACATGAGGCCTAGACTCTACTTAGTCTATACTTAGTCTACTAGTCTTTGATAAGATCAACAATACTCGTACTATCCCCCTCAACAATATTATCCCCAACAACAAAATGAAGATCAAGATCAAGTACAAGATCCTGTCCGACACTCTTTTTGGTGGTGATATCAATACTTCACATATATGTAATTTGAATATTTATTATTGATGACTTATGTATATATAACTTGATTATAATCTATTTTAAAGTAAAAGACTTTAATATATTAGATTTATAGAGGTTAGTGAATTGAAAATAAAAATTCATGACCGCGATATCCGTTACCGTTACGTTACACCCGCTTCACCCCCGCTTCCGCGTCACTGCGTCCGTTACCGTTACGGTTGCCGTTACCGCGATTTAAAACTATGCCTGTAACGGGCTACGGAATCGGAGGCTTCCGATTCCGTTACGTAACGGCCGTTACGTTACGTAACGGCCGTTTTTTAAAACCATGTTCCAAGTGTATGGCTTGGTGGATGTTTATTTGCGATTTTGTGAATATCCATGCTGATTTTATTGCATCTGTTTTGATTTTGTTGATTTTTGTGAAATTTTTGGTTTATTTAGGTAAATGTTTTGTTCATTGATCTTAAGCTTTTTTCACGTTTCTTGATTTATTTTTTGTGAAACGCATAGGGTTTTATATCTGTTTGATTTAGTTTTCGTGGTATGTGTATTATTTGTGGTTGGTGAATATTCATACCGATTTTGTTTTGTGATCTTAGAGAGTTTTCGATGTCTTGATTTGTTATTCGTGGTATTTTGGGTAAATGTTCATGTGATTTGATGAAATATTCACATTTTTTTTTAATCTTTTTTATTTTTTATTTTTTGATTTCAGGTAGTTTTGGTGAAGGTTCAGATTGTGTTTTATTGATTGGTTAAAGAATAGAAGACTATTTTCTAGAAATCTCTTAGGACTAAACACTTTATTACGATAGTTGAAGGTCATTTTCCAATTTATACATCTCTTAAGCTATTTATTAAATTTCTCTTATCACAAACCATCCTTACGATAAAGGGGAAAAAATCTCTTTTTATTTTTGTTTTATTATTGTTTTTTTCTTTCATCTTTTTTACAATTTTATGGATAGATTTTATATTTTTTTTTCTCAAAAAAATTGTTATCTAAAAAGAACTCAATCTTTTTCTTCTATTCTTCTTCAATTTTTATTTTTCTTACAATGTTTTTTTAATATCCTGCTATCTTAAAAAAAAATCGCCACTTTCTTTTTCCTTCTACTTTCCTTATTTCTTTTTTTGCTTACAATTTTTTATTTATTTTTCAAAAAATTAATATCTCAAAAAAAAAGCACTCATTGTTTCAGTTTTTCTATTCTTTTTTTTTTTTTCCTTACAATTTTTATGCATATATTCTCTTTCTTTCCATCATTTTACTATTTTCATTTTTTCTATTCTTTTTTTTTTCCCTCTTTTGATTGATATTAATTAGTGTCTCAAACGTTTTGAAATTTGTTTGTGAAAAGTGACCCAATGTTTTCCTAAAATTGAACTAGTATGGGTTTGAATAAGACAATTCAAGGAGGGATTTCATTTGGAAAAGAAATTTCAAAAGAAAAATATATAAAAAAACAAAATCACGAACACTTTGTTTGGGTACTAATAAAAGGGATTTGTAAAATCTATTTAATTTGTAAAATGCATTTTTAAAAGAGAAGAAATGAAATTTTAAATCCTTTCAAATTAACTGTTATTTTCAAATCCCTCCAACAAGGATTTCACTTCTCCGAATATGTATAATTAAAATGAAACTACTAAGTTATATTATTAGAATTATATTATTGAAATAGGTATAAAAGTAGTATAATTATATTACTAAAATGATATAAAATAAGTATAAAATAGTATAATTAAAATGATATTATTAAATTTTATTCTTAAAATTATATTATTAAAATAAATATAAAATTATATTATGAAATTGTTAAAATAAAAATTATATTATTAAGTATATTTTTATATTTTTTATTATTAAAATTTAATATATTTCAAAATTCTATATACAAATATTTGTCTATCCAAACTAAAAAATTATGAAACTATATAATCAAATTCTTCATCTAAAAAAAAATATCTAAATAAAAAATTTATAAATGATGAGATTTCAAAATTTAAAATTTTAAAATCGCCCATCATTTACAAATTTCAAGAATTTATCAAATTCCTTACTCAAACACAACCATAATTTTTCAAACACAACCATAATTTTAGTTAACTAAGCACAAAATTTCACCATTCTATTTAGAATGTTTTACAAAGTAAGAAGAGAGAAAACAAGGAAGACAAAAGATAAAAGAAAAAAAAATATGTAAATTTGATATTATTTTATTAATAATTTTTATTATTGTGAAATAATTTTTATTTTATTAGTTACATAACTAGGTAGATAATACATAATAATATAATAATTTTTATTTTAAAAAAAAAAAAAAATAGTCGAGGTATAGACTTCAATTGTACATTTAACACTTGGAGGGAGGGGTTACGTGGCCAAAAAAAGAAGAATTATGTGACTTCAAAATATAAGGAGACCACATCCTTATCCTGCACCTACATGAACACCACCACTCTCGACTAAAACTAAAAAGGAGCGTGCATCTGCAGCTTATAGGAATTTCTATGGTCGCCTGTTTTTACATGTTTCGTCTCAATTTTCTACCATTAGCTGTCAACTAAAATGAAAAAAAACATTTACATTCTTATAAAATCAATTGAGTAATTTGAATGAATCAATTGAGTATTTATAAAAGATTTGCTTGGTAAACATTTCATAAATCAATTCTCTTTAATACATCAGATTTGGTAGGATAATCAAATTAGTCATTACCGCTCATTCCATATATGGAGTAGTTGTAACGATTTTCAAGTACGGGACACATCCCAAGTTAGGAATAATACGGTGTTGTCCTCGTTGGTTCCGGAGACAAACTCATCAACTGAGCCTATGGTCTTGGTGAAGGCTCACTTGCTCCTCGGTATTCTAATACATTTAAGTCTCTTTGAGTATCGAGCAATATCCTCAGGAGTCACATGTACTATCTAATTTTGTTTGGAAACACATGTGTTTTACATATAAATTCTTCTTTACACGTGGCGACATTTTGGAATGGGCAGAAAAATTCCTCATCAAAATCCACAAGATTTATGTATAATCTTTATAGAAGTCAAACTTACCTAGTCATATTTGAATGATTGAAGTATTTAATGATTAATTTGAATGTATATATTCTATGTATAAATAATTTTATCAGATTTACAAATGACCAAAGAAAATTAATATTACTTGCATTTCTTTCTAAATATATTTTTCTTTAGTTATATTAAAAAAAAAGTATTTAAACTTGGAATAAATACTAAAATATAATAATTTGTGATTACTTATAAAATAATCTAATTTGTGGATTTAAAGACAATAAAAAAAATAATTCCTATATTGTGCTTGAAAAAAATTATTTGTAATTTATTTTTTTATCAAGCAGAATGAACTTATTGAGTTCATCTACTAAATTTAAATTTATATTTATTTTTGTAATCAAAATTAGTTAAAATATTTATAAACATTAAATGAAAAATGAAAAATTATCTAATAAGAGGATGTTATCATATATTTCTTGATTTTTTGTTTTTAAAGTGATTTATTTATTATCTATAAAGAATTTATTTTGTAATGTTTTATTTTTTTAGGGGTATTTTAATTATTATATGATTAAATAACAATTAAGTTGATAAATTTATTTTAATTGAGAGTGGGACATTTTAGTAGTTTGAATATAGCTGCCTTATTTAGATGGAAGGCAAATGTCCACTTGTCATTTTGCTGGAAGAAGCACCCAATACCCGCCCACCTTGACCTCACTACTATAAATAGCCGTCCACGCGCCATTCAACCTCGGTTGTTTGTATCTACGACAAAACCCTTTTATTCTCTCTCTAGGAACAACGAAGATGCTGCACTTGTTCTTTGCGGTGGCGTTCTCGGCGGTGCCGTTGACTCTGTACGTACCGCCGGTGAGAAGTCTGAATCTGTTTGTGGAAACCATGGAAGATCTGTGGAGGGAGTCAAGTTCCTACACAACTCAGGCCTACCCACGTTTAAGGTATGCCTGTTCTAGGATCTTCAACTGTCTCCTCTGTAACAACTCCTCCTCCTAGATTCTCTTTTTTTCACTACAGGTTTAGGCGTTTATGAATCAATCAGCACATCCTTCAAAGGCCCCCCCCCCCTTTTTTTTTTTTTTTTTGTCGTGTAAATGTTTTTGGGTTTAGTAAGTTGTTTTTTTATATATTGTCATGATGGATGGTGTTATTTTGCGGGATGATGTAAACGAAGAGCACTGTAATAAAAAATCAGAGGCTGATTTACAATTCTCTTGTTTTCTGGGGTTTATTTTGATGTCGATTATTTATATAGAATTTGGATACTCCACCCATTCAAACACCAACAAGATGATATCTTCCTTCTTTTTTATCTCCATTTTTCCTAACATTGGGCACTAAGGAGTGGTTTTTGGATGAGATATTTGAAGAAGAAGAATATCAAATTCTCCTAAAAAGACATTAGTGCTAAGAAAGACGCATATCCTACCCTTATAGTGGCATTCAGCAACACACAAGCCCCCATGGTATTTGACTATAACTCGATTTATCCCCGGGCCTCCACCGCAGGACAATTGCTGCCAAAACCTGGCCGAGGCATGCTAAAGTTTTCAGGCAAACAAATCATTTTCCTTTGTCTGTACAAATGAAGATTATAACTTCATTCAACCGCCAAGGACTCCCTCCACACTTGTACTACTACAACAAACTTATTATGATTCCACTACAATAATTTCAAATGCTCACATGCTGCTTATTAAAAGAATGTGAGCATTCAGCAACACACAAGCCCCCATGGTATTTGACTATAACTCGATCTATCCCCGGGCCTCCACCGCAGGACAATTGCTGCCAAAACCTGGCCGAGGCATGCTAAAGTTTTCAGGCAAACAAATCATTTTCCTTTGTCTGTACAAATTAAGATTATAACTTCATTCAACCGCCAAGGACTCCCTCCACACTTGTACTACTACAACAAACTTATTATGATTCCACTACAATAATTTCAAATGCTCACATGCTGCTTATTAAAAGAATGACTCTACACATGTAAAACTAAAAACGGAGAATGAATATAATGAATGAAAGAATGAAGGAATGACCTCAAATTAGTTATATTGTTCTTTGATTGATCTTCAAGCAATTTAGTTTGAAAGCGTGCAAGGCTTGAGAAACCAGAAAACATCCAATGTTCTTGCTGCTTCTCTTTCAGCAACCATAGGCAAACTTGCTTGCTCATTGCTTCTTTCATTTCTTTGCTGCTGTTGCTCCTTGTTCTTCACCTCCTCCTCTTTGCTCTGTTCCAGCTCTTGCAGGATTCCTCTTACCTGATGAATTCCATAGTTTTTCTTAAGCAATTTATAGAGCAAGTAGTCGATGATCACACTAGTTTACATCTAAATGTAGGGTCTAGCACTTTAAAACATTTTGAAATCATGGAAGTCCTACTTTCATATTTGAAGGTATTGATTTTAAACTAGGGGCAGCTAAAATTAGGGTCTCTGTTCAACCTCTTATATGCATGTACGCTTGTCTTTCCCCTCATCAATTCCCACTCTTCACGGAACATCCACCCCCATCATCACGACGACGGTTGATGCTTATCCTATTTTTATTTCTTTTAATTTAAATGAAACCTATGCCCTTAAAGGGGCGGGGCATTTGCATCTGGCAAGACTAAGAATCAAGAGTCCTGGCCATATGAGAGATCCAAATCGTTTCAGACTGAAGATATTTTTAGTACTTGAAAATAAATAACCATCGACCTCTTACTGTGGTGGGGGATATAAGGAATTTCAGATTGTAAATATGGTTGAAACATTGTACTTGACTTCAAAACTGATGTTCTGAAACACTTGAGCTTTGAAATTTTGACATTGAATGATTGGTCTCTCCCTAGCTTAATTGGGTTCTTGCTAGAAGTCCATATGCATATCTACAATGCAAGTCTGACTAAATAATTATCTTCCTACTATCGATAAATAATATAATTCAAAAAGGCAAATTTCTTATGCATACCGGGGGTTTGGACCTCAAAGGCTTTGGGGGAGTGGCTTTACGGTTAGCTGTGAAACACTGAGGAGATGGAGGTAATGTCCGGATTTGTAACAAGCTTTCTTGTCCTTTGCCCTTGATGTTCTTCAAATCCACAGAGATGGGAATGTTCTCTGCCTCATCCATTTTTCTGCACAAATAACCAATGCAAAAATAGTGTTAATTGAATTCAACTATGTGGGGGGAGGGAGAGGGAGAGAGGGAAACTGACTTCTTTCTCCTCTGTTTGTCCTTGAGATTGCTCCTCTCCATTGCTTCATGTTTATCTTTACTCACTTCCAGCAATGGCTTCCTCTCTTTCTCTCTCTCATCCGATTCCCTTGACTTAAGACTGCAAGTTTCCTTTGACTCCTGCTTCTTCTTCCCACTGGTTGGACTCTTTCCTTTCTCTTTTTCCGCATTTTCCTTCTCCTTTGCCCTGGTTGCCAACTTCTTCAACTCGTTGCAGAACTCTGTTATCTGATTCAAGATATCTCTACCTGCAAACAAATTCCGAGCTGAGAGTGTACTCTTCAGCCGTGGTGGCTCCTCCTTCAGTGAAGAACTTTCCCGTGGCTTCCTTTCTGTACTTGACTTGACTGCCTCTTTCATGAATTTGCTGATCTTTTGATTCGGCGGAGTAGATAATGTGGGGTCTTTATTTTCGCTGTCTTCTAGAAATCTATACCCTTTGGAGTATGGATTTGAAGGTTGAGTGAGCCCTCTTTTCTTCAAAGTTGCGTCTCTGAATTCAAGAGAAGGCAAATTAACTTTTTGCTAATATGGAAAAAATTGAATTGATTTTTCTTTTACCAAGAAGAGATTAGTCTTGAAGAGTGTAATTTTTACCTCCGATTTGGATCCCCTAATGGAACAATCTCGGACACGCTAGCTGATCTTCGTAGCTTCATCAAACAAAAATGAAAATTAATTGGGAAAAAAATCAGAAAACTGAGTGAATAACTGAGCATCCTTTTGGCAGCTGAGAAGGTAGAGGAAAGCAAATTGGAAAAGAAAATACATGAATCTTTCACTCTAAATCTGTGGGAAAATTTAGCAATCGTTTATAAAGATCAATTCAGTTCCTGAGAACGCGAAACCTTGTTCTTTCTATATGTGCTGAAATTTACTTAGAAAAGAACAACAACGAAGAGAAATCAAGGAGGACGAGAATGGGAACCTTCTCTGAAGTAGGCGGAGAGCAATTCAAGAAATCATCGACTGTCTTCGGATGCTTGCAATCTGCAACAAGAAAATTTGAGAGAATGCGATAATCAAAAACATAATTTATCAACCGCAATGCAAGAATTGTCAGCTGAATTCTGGTGTGCGTAAACGTTACCAGGTCTGCAGAACCAAGCATCGTCTTCGACGGGTTGATCGGGAGCAGAGAAATCGATCCATTGAGGAGCGTTGATGTGCTCGTAGAGATCGTCTTTGACGAACCTGGAATCTAGAGTTTTCCAATCGATTATGGCAACCTCCATCTCCAAGACCTTGATGTATAAAGTTAATAGTAAACCCTAGTTTACGTCGTGAATAAAAAAATGAGAACAATGGTATTTGCGATCGGGAGAGAGAGGATTCAGGTGAAGATAGCGGGTGGGGAAGACAGTGGACCGTTAGAGAGAGGGGGTGGGGGTTACACTGCTGAATAATAATAATATTTTATTTATTATTTTTTCGACCGTTGGTGAAGACCGAGTCAGATGGGAAAAGATTCTATGTGGTGGGGGTGCACCTGGGATCTGTGTTCTTTCATTTTCTTTTCTTTTTTCCTACTCTTAACTGCCCTGCCTCGTCTTTCTTCTCTCTCTTCTTAGAATTATGATAAAGTGGTGAATAGGTTGCTATTCACCAACCTAATGTTTATCAAACAGGAAAATCAATTGTAATTTTTTTCATCAATAAAGTCCAATAATTTTGAAAAAATAATGTCGAATACATGAGTACAAATTTTAAATTGGTCGACTAACCACTAAAAATTAGTCACCATTAACAGTTCAAATTGGTTGCAGCACTTGAACTCTTTCACTCGCCTTTGGGGCAATATCCGAATACTAAATCACAAAAGAAATAAGGAAAATTATTAGTAACACTATATTTGAAACAATGACTACAGTAATTTCTATATTTTAACAAATACAATGAAACCTCTGAACTGGAAAATTAAAATATATATATATATATATATATATATATATATATATATTGGCCAATTAATTTTTTACCCCTACCTTTTACACAAAAAATTAAATTTTTAAAACTTTTTTTTTTCTTTTGAAAAATGATGGTTTCCAGCTTTATTACACAACCCTTAAAACCCGGTGTTGGCCCAGTGATCTTTCCGAGAGGGGGGTGAATTGGGTAGTTATAAAACTTTAAGCAAATATTTATCGTTTAACACTTAAAATTTTAAATAATTAATTTAATAATAAATTAATTATTATTTCTATATGACAATTAATAAGTGTTATATAAATGAGGTGCACACCCAAACAATAAAAAATAAATAAAGTAAGAATGTATCACACCACAATATATATTAGTTTATCAAGCTACTCTTGGCTAATCCAGTCTTCCGAGCCCCACGGAGAGTCACACCCACTAAACCACTAAGATTCCTTTAAACAGGTAGGAACCAAATATTTACACAATGATTCTTTTCACATACTCATAATCAACATTTACAATTCTCTTTTCACAGAATAAGGAAGAATCTCTATCTTTTTAACAGGCTAAAGATTAACCTAATTCTTTTATACTTAGACTAAGAATCAAACCTCACCAAAATCACTTCAAGTATCATTTTCACCGGTAAGGTTGGAACCGTTACAAAATCACACAAACTAATTCTATTCAGGAAGAATTAACATCTATCTCTTTTCACGGAAAATAGTAACTTAACATTTTTATGCCTTAGGTAAAGATCAAACCTCAATCACTTTACCCGAAAAGATTGAAACTCATCTATTCCTGATTAGATATTCCCAATAAAATCTAATCGCACACAACTCACTAATTACATTAAATTGATAAGTTTCTTCTTACTCGAAACTTCTACAACCTCAAGTCTATTTAAACTCAATTAATGTCTCGATAAATACTAGTAATATAATTAAGTGAGAAATTTAAAATTTGATTATAAAATAAGTGGGTAGCACACAATTGAGCATGTAATCAAATTATCACCAAAATTACTTTTTAAAATATTTTTTATACGATTTAGAGTTCAAAATTGATTTCACAATGATCTAGAATCCAAGCAAGTAATAATAATATTAAATAACAATTAAGAACAAAAGCCTGGAACGATTTCACCAGAATACCGCCGAAAGAATGAAAACTGAATCGCAGTAAAACTTAGATCGGTGACAACAAAATTCTCAACACTTATTCTCAAGAATGATCTCACAATTCTAATATCAGAATAATGACTCTCAGAAACCTCAAGAACTGATTTGTTCTTGATAGAATAAAATATCTCATAAGTAAAAAACACAGGTCTATATACTGGTTTTAAATAAGCCCTCTAACGGCTAGTTCCCACAAGATATGATATTTAAATGCTCATATAGACCCAACATATTAATATTACTCAATCCTGGTTCAATTCACTTAATTACAGCTTTTAAATCTTTCAATTTAGTCCCCCAAATATTTCTCAATTTCAAATAAAACTAGATAGGTTGTATTGAATGTACCAATTTAAGAAACACTTAAAATATTTGTACCATATCTATAGAGATACATAAGTATGAATGATATATCTATAATATGTTCAAATCCCCAGAATATCTCCAAGATAATAATAATAATAAAAAATAAAAAAAAAAAAAAAAAAAAAAAAAAAGGGCTAGTAACTACTACTTTTAGATAAAATCCTCGAAATTCTCAAATCCTAAAACTGCACAGTCGGTTGACTGAACAAACCACCATCAGTCAACTGATCATTTCAGGGTTTAGCCCAAGCCATTTTCATTTGCCAGTCGGTCAACCAATTTCCCATGGGTTGGTTAATTAATCGATTCAGGATGCTCCCAAAGCTATTTTTTGACCCTAGTCAGTTGACCAATCATCAATGATCGGTTAACCGATCGATTCAGATAATTTACTTCTCATCCATTGGTTGATCGATCTCTCTTGGTCGATTAATCGATCGATTCAGAGACTTCGACAATTCCCAGCCACTTCCCGTCGCTTGACCGATCTCCTTGCCATCGGTTGACCAATCAGTGCTGGATCTCCTTTCCTTCATTCATTTCAACTTCAATTTTCGACGTTTTCGACCATTTAACTGATTTATTTTCTTGGTTAACCTAATTAATACTATTAATCAATTTTAAATACAAATATTTCTTAGGTCAATTTTTATTTTTCAATTTTACATTGGAACAAATATATGAACTAATTAGGATCCTAATAAAAACACACATAAATATAAATTCATTTTTGTGTCATGTGTGATCCTAATCGGGATACATTAAGAGTAAAAATTAACTTGAGCTGTTTTCACCTAGATTCTTCAGAATCTTTAATCTCTTAATGTCTTTCTCTTTGTATGTCTCTTTACATCCTTAGCATCATTAGCAATTTCTTCATGATAACATCAATAATGGAACTTCTATACTGAAACACTCAATAAACTCGTTAGTTTCACCAAAAATATCAATACTTAATTGTCAATCAAAATCTTAAGATCAATAATCTCCCTCTTTTTGATGATGAGAATTAATTTTGATATTTTCTTCAAAATAATAACGTAACAACGTTCCGCCTAAATTCGAAGATGGGTTCTTTAGCTCGTTATAGCACAATCATGAAGAATAATTTAAAAACTCATAAGATATTCAACAAAGCACAAGATATGCCCATATCGTCTTTATCTATCTTTGTAGCTGTTGTTATAGGAGTTTTGTACTCTTTACCACCATCCAAACTATATTTCTTTAGCAGTTTCTTGGTATATTTAGCTTGATTTATGAATATCCCTTCTTTGATTTGCTTAATTTGCAACCCAAGAAAGAAATTCAGCTCTCTCATCATGCTCATTTCAAATTCAACCTACATTATCTTGGCAAACTCTTGGCAAAGATCCTCACTAGTAGATCCAAAAATAATATCATCAACATAAATTTGTACTAATAAGATATCAGAATCAGTTTGCTTAATAAATAGTGTTATATCACTAAGACCTTGTCGAAAATCATTTTCGATCAAGTATAGACTAAGTCCCTCATACCAAGCTCTCAGAGCTTGTTTGAGCCCATACAAAACCTTACATAGTTTAAACATGTGATCGGGAAATTTATCGCTCTCAAATTTCGGGGGTTGTTCCGCATAAATTTATTCTATTAGGAAGCCATTCAAAAATGCACTCTTTACATTCATTTGATATAGCTTAAAATTATGTGATCATGCAAAAGCAAATAGCATTCTAATAGCTTCTAATCTAGCCACGGGAGCATAAGTTTCATCATAATCAATTCTTTCCTCTTGGTTATAGCCCTGTGCAATTTGCAATTAATCTTGCTTTGTTTCTAATTACCATACCATATTCATCATTTTTATTTCGAAAAACCCATTTAGTACGAATTAGTGGATGAAAATCTGGTCTAGGAACTAGAGACCACACTTTATTTTGCTAAAATTGAACTAAATTTTCTTGCATCGCGGATATCCAAGATTCACTAGTTAAAGTCTCATTCACAATCTTAGGCTTAATTTGAGATAGGAAAGTAAGATTAATAATATCTCTAAGAGAGGAACAAATACTTACACTTCTTTCAAAATTACCAATGATTTCCTTTACCGAGTGTCCGGGAACTTTCTTTATAGTTCGTGGTAACACCAAATCCTCTCCCTTAGGCTCCTCTTTTTGAGATTCTTTTATCACATTATCGCCTTGGTTTTGGTTATTTGAAATACCTGTATCATTATCATCCAAAACTTTTCTTGACAAAAATGGATCAGCTTCCTCAAAAACAACATGGATAGACTCTTCAACTAGTAACATACGTTAATTGTAAACTCTATAAGTCTTACTGTGAGTAGCATATCCAAAGAAAATCCCATAGTTAGATTTAGCATTAAATTTACCTAGATTATCCTTATCATTCAAAATGAAACATTTACAACCAAATACCTTAAAATAAGATATATTCGGAGTCATACCATTCCAAATTTCATAAGGGGCTTTATTAAACCCTCTACGAATTGATAACTGATTTACCATGTGGCAAGCGGTACTTACTACTTCGACCCAAAAATAGGTTGGTAAATGATTTTCATTAAGCATTGTACTGGCCATCTCTTGAAGCGTCATGTTTTTCCTTTCCATAATACTGTTTTGTTGTGTGATCTTGGTATAGAAAAGTTATGAGCATAACCATACTCATCACAGTAACTGATTACATCACCATTTTTAAACTCTCTACCTCTGTCACTACGAATATTAATAATAGAGCACTACTTCTCATTTTCAACACGTTTACAAAATTTAGAAAACAGAGAAATAACTTCGCTCTTCTTAGCAAGGACACCCAAGTAAATCTAGAGTAGTCATCAACTATTACAAATGTATAAAATTTACCTACAAGACTAGCAATCGAATTTGGACCAAATAAATCAAGATGCAACATTTCAAGACATCTAGATGTAGACGTGTGCATCTTCTTCTTAAATGAAGATCTATACTTCTTGCCTAATGGTAAGGGCATTTTTCGCACGCCTACTTACGCTCGCAAGTATACGAGGTCTAAAGTTTTAATATAGTGGATCTTTGAAGATCGAATATCGTTCCCACAGAGAAAAGTGTGAATAATTGAATTGAATACCGCAATTGACGTAGTCTCGTGTTATCTTGACGACGGAAAGTGTGAATTGAAATTAAACTAAGCTAAATTACAATTAGTAAGTTAATTCTAACTAGGTTGATTAATTAGGGATTGATTTCGTTCACTTAATACACAATTAATTTAGTTCGGTTAACAATAACGGAGTTTAGATCCGACAATCTCGGTTCGAAAACTCCTCCGTCACCTCTTCCGAGTGTAAGACGGGGGAATACGCGACTTCGTGTCGACAAAGAGGTCCCCCTAAATGTCTTAACGACTCTAGGCCACGTGAGTCTTGACCCAACGTCATCGATTGCACACTAACTAACGTCATCCGGGGTCATTAGGTCGTAACAATGTGTTTACCCTAGTTCGAATCCAGGGTTACCTCTCCCGAGTGTCAAACCCTAGATTCTCAAGTCCAATCCTAATACCGTTACAAGCATATTAAGATTGTCATCAAATGATAAACACAATCAGACTTAAAACAACAACCGTTAAAGAAACGTATATTAAACCAAATGAGTATTTACACAACTACACCTTTCCCTAACTAATCTCTAAATTACACTAGCATGTTCTTAGCCAATACAACATAAATCAAGAGGAGATCATCATTACCAACTATAAATATTTAAATACAAAGATGAAAACAAGGGAAGAAAAGCCAAATCTCAAAGTGGAGTATTCCACTTTCGCCAAAGAACGATCCTCCCGAACTTCCTCTTTTCCGTTGATGAACTTCCTCTTTTGGGTCTTCAAGGATTGGCCAAGAACACTCTTTACAACTAATCTAATCTACTTCCTAAACTAATCTAATCTAACTAAGGTGGAGGAGAGCTCTTAAGAACAACCAAGCCCTCTCCCACGTCTAAGGAGTGTCTAAGGTGTAAGGTCTCTCTTTGGTTTGGTGGAGAAAGGGGTTAAAAGAAGGGATTTGGAAAATATCTTCAAAATATCTAAAAATAGATATTTCTGTGCAAAGTGTCACCGCCTAAGCGGTGGTTCACCGCTTAGGCGGTGGACTTAAGTCGGTTAAGTTCTGTCGGTTACTTCGCCTAAGCGGTGGTTTTTACGCTTAGGCGGTGGCTGCTGGCAAGATATTTTGTTGTTTTCTCGCCTAGGCGGTAGTTCAGCCTTTCAGCACTCCAACATTCTGCCTCTTTTCCGCCTAAGCGGTGGAACTTCCCCTTAGGCGGTGGTCTTCATTCACCGAAACCCTGTTTTGCACATTTTGCTCACCGTTTCTCCACTGTTTTCACTTGTTTCTCGCCCTTTGAGGTCCTTTCCCTGTTCTACACTAAAACACACTAAAACACAATTAAATATAACTAAAATGCTTGAGAACTAACAAATCCGATTTAGAAATAGATAGGTTTTTCACACCTATCACCTAACTGACATGTATCACATACTTTATATTTCATAAATTTTAAATCAGGTAGGCCATGTACGAGACTCTTGTTAGATAAGTTAGAAATCAATTCCATACTAGTATGCCCAAGTCTCCTATGCCATAACTAGTTATTTTCAGATGAAACATCCAAACAAGATAAATTTTGAGAAGTGAAATCATCAAATGAACATGTGTAAACATTCTCAAAACGTGATACAACCAATAAGATACTACTATTATACCTATTCTTAATTATGTATCTATCATGAGCAAACACAACGTTGTAACCCTTATCACATAATTAACTTATATTGAGTAAATTATATTTAAGACCATTAACTAATAAAACGTCTTTAATAATAGTAGTACCATTACCGATATTACCTATACCGATAATTTTATCTTTAGTGTTGTCTCCCAATGTCACATGACTCCCATCTTTAGGTGTCAAAAATATAAATTTTGATTTATCTCCTGTCATGTGCCGAGAACAACCACTGTCCAGGAACCATTTATCCTTACCTATCGATGCTTTCAGAATAATCTGCAAGGAGCACCGCAAATAGTTTCTAAGTGGTACCCAGTCTAAGTAAGTTTGATCTTGTTAGTCCGGATAATTTTAGTTCCTTTTGGAACCCAAACTTGTCTGCAGTTAGATATTTTAGCAAAACATCTACGAATAGTATGGCCCACAACATTATATTTAAAACATCTAACAAGACCCCTGGTTTCAGAAAGGAATTTATGAAAGTATTTTTGTTTAAGATTTTTCTGAAATCCAATACTGCCTTTATCAAAAATACCACGTGAACTTCCCAAAAGCATTTTCAAGTTATTCTCACCGCCGGTGAATTTGAGAACTATTGAATGTAAATCCGACATCTTGGATTTCAATTCAATGTTTTCATATCCATAGTCCATTACTAACTTGTTTAATGAGTTAATTGTATTTTGAAGGGCATTAATTTTAGAACACTAGTTTTTATAATCTTGCGTAAGTTCTTGATATACATCAAATAATTTATTAAAATCTAAAACACAAGAACTTGAACATTTAGTTACCTCACCACTAGTGGCCATTAGCGCAAACATGGATGATTCTTCACTTCCTGATTTTTCCAAACTACTCGATTCGGTATCATCCCAAGTAACTTTCATGGACCTTTTCTTACTCTTCTTTCCTTTCTTTTTCTCTTTTCTTTTCTTCTCGTTTTTCTTATCTTTCTTCGATTCAGGACAATCAGTTTGAAAATGGCCAGTCTTGTAACAGTTGTAACATTCCATATTGCTCATGTTGAAATTCTTTCTTCGTATGTCGATTTATCCTTCTAAAATTCTTTGTGAAAAGCATCACATCTTTTTGTTACTCACTGTCAAGACTCATATCATCACTGTCATCCTCTTCCTCAGTTTTCTAAACCTTCAATGCCAATGACATCTTTTTTATTTTTCAGTTGTTATCCTCATATTCTTGAATTGTCATCTCATGCGTCATTAGGTTGCCAATGAGATCATCAATTTCATATTTTGCAAGATCTTTAACTTCCTCAATTGCAGTCATCTTTGGCTCTCATTCTTTAGTTAAAGATCTAGGATCTTTCAAACTTTGTCCTCTGTGGAATATGGTTTTTCGAGATGACTCAAATGGTTACAGATATTATTGAATCGTGTATACATATATTGAATTGATTATGCTTTTCCCATTCTGAACAATTCAAATTGATAGATTAAGGCGTTGATTTTGGACTGCTTCATTTGACTAGTCCCATCGTGGATAACCTGCAATTTGTCTCACATTTCTTTCTTTGATCCGCAACCTGAGACCCTAGAATATTTATTAGCATCTAAAGAGCAAAACAAAATGTTAATTGCCTGAGAATTAATAGAAAGTTTCTGTTTATCAGAAGCGGTCAGCCGCTATTTCTTCTTGGCAACTCCATTTTCCTCATGAACAAATAGACTATTCGCAATCGCTAGCCACACGTCATAATTTGTGGCCTGAAAGAATGCAATCATTCTGTCCTTCCAGAATGTATAATTTATACCCGCAAATAAATGTGGTCAGTGCATAGACTGCCCCTCACCTAGTGTGTCTATCGGGTACGCGCATGTGATATTCGTTAGCTAGTGTATCGGGCTAAACGAGATCAGATACCAATTGTTGACCCAGTGATCTACCCAAGAAGGAGGTGAATTGGGTAGTTATAAAAAATTAAGCAAATATTTATCTTTTAACACTTAAAAATTTAAATAATTAATATAATAATAAATTAATTATTATCTTTATATGGTAGTAGATAAGTGTTATATAAATTAGGTGCACACCCAAATAAAAAAAAAATAAAGTAAGAATGCAGCACACCACGATGTATATCGGTTCACTAAGCTACTTTTGGCTAATCTAGTCCTCCGTACCCCCACGAAGAGTCGCACCCACTAAACTACTAAGATTCCTTTAAATAGGGAGGAACCAAACTTTTACACAATGATTCTTTTCACAGACTCAGAATCAACCTTTACAATTCTCTTTTCACAGGGTAAGGAAGAACCTCTATCTTTTTAACAGGTTAAAGATTAACCTAATTCTTTTACCCTTAGGCTAAGAATCGAACCTCACAAAAATTACTCCAAGTATCCTTTCTACCTGTAATGATGGAACCGTTACAAAATCACACAAACTAATTCTATTCAAGAAGAATTAACACCTATATCTTTTCACGGAAAAAAGTAACCTAACTTTTTTATGCCTTAGGTAAAGATTAAACCTCAATCTCTTTATCGGAAGAGATTAAAATTTGGCTACATCTGATTAGATATTCCCAACAATATCTAATCTGCACACAACTCACCAATTAAAATAAATTGATAAGTTTCTTTCCACTCGAAGCTTCAACCACCTCAAGTCTATTTAAACTAAATTAATGCCCCGGTAAATATTAGTGATAGAATTAAGTGAGAAATTTAAAATCTGATTATAAAATAAGTGGGTAGCCCACAATTGAGCATGTAATCAGATTATCACCAAAATCATTTTTATAAAATAATTTTTATACAATTTAAAGTTCAAAAACGATTTCACAATGATCTAGAATCCAAACAAGTAATATCAAATAACAATTAAGAACAAAATCTTGGAACGATCTCACTAGAATACCACCGAAAGAATGAAAACCAAATCGCAGTAAAGCTTAAATTGGTGACAACAAAATTCTTAACACTTATTCTCAAGAAGTTTTCTCAAGAATGATCTCACAATAAACTCTCAGTATAATATCAGAATAATGACTCTCAGGAAGCTCAGGAACTGATTTTTTCTTGATAGAATAATATATCTCATAAGTAAAAAACGCAAGTCTATATGTACTGGTTTTAAACAAGCTCTCTAACGACTAGTTCCCACAATATATGACATTTAAATGCTCATATATACCCCATATATTAATATTACTCAGTCCTGGTTCAATTTACTTAATTATGGATTTTAAATCTTTCAATTTAGTCTCCTAAATATTTCTCAATCTCAAATAAAACTAGATACGAAGTATTGAACGTACCAATTTAAGAAACATTTAAAATATTTGTACCATATCTATTGAGATATATAAGTATGAATGATATATCTGTAATATGTTCCAATCCCCAGAATATCTCTAAGATATTAACAAAGAAAAAGGGTTAGTAACGGCTATTTTTAGATAAAATCCTCGAAATCCTCAAATCAAGAAACTGCATAGTCGGTTGACCGACCAAACCACTATTAGTCAACCGATTATTTCAGGTTGTAGCCCAAGCCAATTTCATATGCTAGTTGGTCGACCGATTCCCCATGGGTTGGTTGAACGATCGATTCAGGATGTTCCCCAAACCATATATCGACCCTAATCGGTTGACCAATCATCAATGGTCAGTTGACCGATCGATTCAGAGAGTTCACTTCTCATCCATAGGTTAACCGATCTCTCTTGGTCGGTATATCGATCGATTCAGAGACTTCTCCAATTCCCAGCCACATGCCATCAGTTGACCGATCAGTGCTGGATCGTCTTTCCTTCATTCATTTCAACTCTAATCTTCGACGTTTTCGACTCTTTAACTGATTTATTTTCTTGGTTACCTTAATTGACACTATTAATCAATTTTAAATACAAATCTTTCTTAGGTCAATTTTTCTTTTTCAATTTCACATTGGAGTAAATATGTTAACTAATTAGGATCCTAATAAAAACACACATAAATATAAATTCATTTTTGTATCGTATGTAATTCTAATCGGGATACATTAAGAGTAAAAATTGACTTGAGTTGTTTTTACCTAAAATATTTGTACCATATCTTTGTTTGTCTCTTTGTATACTTAGCATCCTTAACACTTTCTTCATGATAACAACAATAATGGAACTTTTACATTGAAACACTCAATAAACTCGTTAGTTCCACAAAAAATATCAACACTTGATTGTCCATAAAAATCTTAGGATTAAACCTATAATTGACATAGCTTAATACTATCTAGATGTTTCAAGAATTGTTTTGTGATTGTTTATCAAAAACAAATTAAACCTAAACAATTTTGGATTAAATCTATTAAAATGGATTACCTAGGGATTAATTTCGTTCACTAATACATGTTTGATTTCGTTTAGTTTACAATAACGGTGTTTATCCTATCCGACAATCTAGGTATCGTAAACTCGCTCAGTACCTCTCTCAAGTGTAAAGTGAGCGAATATGTATCTTGTATTGAAGTTGATATCCCTATCTAACGTCTAAACGAGTACATGAGTCTTGACCCAACCTCACAGATTACACACGATCAAATAATCTCCAAATTCATTATACTGTCGCGTTGTGTTTAACCCTAGTCCGAAGCCAGGGTTACCTCTCCCAAGTGTCAAATCCCGTATTTTCAAACCAACCCTAATACCATACAAAGCATATCAAGGATGCAATAAAACGGTAAACACAATCGGATTAAGATAAACAACCATTAACGAAACATATATTCAATCAAACATGCATATACATGAACTAATCAATCCCTAGATAATATCTACTTAGCCAACCATGATCACAACCAAATAAACATTAAAAAAAAAAAAAAAAAAAAAAAAAGAGAGAGAGAGAGAGAGAGAGATAATAACTTCATCATTCAAGATACAAAGTTTAAATACAAAGAAGGAAATAAGGAAAGAATAGAAAATCTAGAGAGTGGAGTGTTCCACTTCCGCCAAAACCGTTCCGAATCATTCATTTTCTTCCAAATGAGATCTCCTCTTCTGGGTCTGAATATTGACTATTGAACAAGTGTGAAAAATGCTATCATCAAATGTAGGAAGGGTCCATACAAGACAAGGCCAAAAATATTCTAAAAATGTCTAAAAAAATCAAAGACACCTGGTTGATTGATCGCTGCAGCGATGGTTTATTAGTAGGCGTTCTGCCCTTCCATCGCTACAGCGATGGTTAGGCAGAATGCTACTGACCCTTTTACCACTGTAGCGATGAAAGCCATCGTTGCAGTGGTCAAGGGTCAGTAGCCCTTGACGCTAGCACTGCAGTGATGAGGCTCACCACTGCAACAGTGAGACTGCAGTTCCTGATCTTTAATCTTCTTCAACGTTTTTTCACCGATTTCCTACCGATTTACTTAATTATCAACTGTTTACGTCCCTACGCCTGATTTACATAAAACAAATATAAATATTTTAAAATATTACAAAAACACTCAAAAACTATCAAATTCAGCTTGAAAATAGATAGGTATTTTCAACCTATCACCTTTCCTTTACATTTTCTGGGGTTTTTTTTTTTTTTTCTTACTATCTTGGGTTGATGACATTTTAACACTAATCTAAAACTTAAGGGTCAAAGTGTATTTTCCAAATCACAATCACCAGTTCATTAGTTCATCTCCTCCAATTCTTGTTTAGCTTCAACAACATACCCAGATGGAAAAAAAATTAAAGAAAATAAAAGGGAAAAATGGATCAAATACGTTAAACCTCCAAAAACATCATCTGAGAAAAAAAAAACGCAGTGAAAGTTGTGAGAATCCATTGCTGCAAAGGATCCGTCGTGACAACGGATCTGCGACAATGGGCGAGAAAGAACTCCGTTGGACGTGAATCTCGGTGGACGTAAAACTCATGAAGATGGATCGAGGATCGCAGGTTTAGCCAAGGGGATAACGGTGATGCTGGGGGTAGGGGGATGTGGCGCGGTGATGATGAAGAAAAGGAAATTTGGTGGGGAAAACGAACCATTCGCCATCTTCCTCGTGCAATCGGAGTTCTGAATTTTCGATCTCCCATGATCTATTTTTTCAATCCTTTTTCAACACAACAGAAACTGAAGAAAACGATTGAAAAAAAAAGCTTAGATCTACTCTTTCTACCCTCTGTCAGATTTAATCCCACCACCGATTCTCTGTACCACCGAACCAAACAACACCACCTAACTAAACAACAGATCTGGTTTAAAAACTCAAATCAAATCACAACCGAGAAAAATACTCAAAAACTCGGATCAAATCAGCGAAAATTACATTTAATGGGCATTACCGAAATCGAAACCGTAGAAGATAATCGACGGTGAACAGGGCATGAAGGCGGAAGAGCCAAACCGTCGAAATCGTCGTCGATCCTGATTTCTTCTGAAGCAAATCTGGATGATGGCGACTGTTGATAACGGTGAAGCTTAAACCCAATTGAACCAAACCCAGCATTATCATTATTTTGCTTAAACTATAGATCGTCTTGCTCAATCGTTGAATGTTCGCTCTTCTCAATAGCCGGTGAAGAATTGGAGATCAATAAGAATCTAGGTTTCGACCAAATGAGATTAGGGTTTTTCTCGAGAAGCTTCGATTCAATATTGATTCCATGGTCGAAATTCATGTACGATCTAATAAAGAACGATGATAGTGAACCAGAGGTTGGTAGAATTTTAGGGTTTTCTTGAGATGGCGGAATTTGTTTAGGGTTTCGAGAGGTTTTCTCGATGAATTGGCAAGGATTGTTGGATTTGAGAGTAGTAGGAGTGTAGGATAATTAGTTTAAGATGGAATCGAAATCGATGTGATTCTTGAATGAAGAAACTTCGAAGCTTCGGAGAGAGAGAGAGAGGGACAGAGAATCAATTTGGGGATGAGAGAATAAAGAGAGGAGAAGAGATGAGAGAAATTGAGTAATGAAGGATAAGGTGGTAGTGATGGTGACCGGAGATGGTGATGGTGTTCACCGTCGGTGTGGGAAGATGTGGTGTGGTGGTGGAACAGAGAACATGGCTGAAGTGAAGACCAAAAAGCAACACTTTAATTACAATATGTACCCTTAAAGCTTTATTAAATTTTATTTTGAACATCACATTTAAAATAAGGGTAATTTAGTTCTTAGATAAAGAGAATAGGGTTATTTTAGTAAAAAAAAAATACGTGTTGACTTTTCAAAGGGTATTTTCGGAATAAAAAATGAATAGGGGGCCTTAGTGTCCTTTGACCAAATAGTTCAAAGGTTCTCCCATGTAATTTTTAAAGTTGAAGGGATTCCTGTGGTTTCGGTCAATAGTTGAGGGGATGTAAGTGGTATTATTCCAACCTTCTGTGGTCGGATGAAGGTATTGTTGGTCTGTTCTCACAATTGACATGACCCATTTGTACGGTAAGTACGAGGAGAAGATCTTGATCGCCATTGGGATGACATTGTCTAATAAGTGTTATCCTTTGGTGTTTGCGGTCGTACCGACGAAGGACCACCGCTGTTGGTCCTGGTTTATTTCAATGCTGAAGCGCCATATTGTTAAAGATCATCTGGAGGTTACGTTGATATTTGACAGACACACTGACATTATTAGTGCGGTCAAAAATTTATGGCGTAGCCAACCAAGCGAGCCCGCTCGATATCATCGATTTTGTCTATGGCACCTTTACCGCAATTTCAACAAGATACGTAAAAATCAACAGCTAAAAGATCCTGTTTGGAAACGAATGTTGCGATACAAGTTCAGAAGTACAAACGCCATCATGGAAGAGATCCAAAAAAAATAGATATGCGGGCGTATACGTGGTTAGATCACGTAAACAAAGAGAAATGAACCAGGGCACACGATGATGGTAACCGTTAGGGCGTGTTAACGACTAACTATGCCCGAAATTTTCAACAACTGCTTGAAAGGTGCAAGGAATTTCCTAATTATAGTGACCATTTTAATAACTTTCTACAGGTTAGTGAAATACTTTGATGTCGATCGATAAGAAACTCTAAAGGACTTGGTCATAAATTTGGGGTACGTAAAACACGTCGTTGACAAAATTCATAAATCTCAAGCCAAGTTCAAAACACATGATGTCCAAATATTCAATTGGTAAGGTTTTTTCACTTGAAAGCGAGAAAGACTTTGGCTGGTGGTATTGTTACACACAAAGTTACTTTAGGGGACAACCCTAATTACACTTGTAGGAAATATAAGGCTTTCAGATATCCGTACTCCTACATGCTCGCAACGATCTAATATTGTGTCATTGATGAGTTTCACTACATCACCCCTGAGTATACTATAGTGAACTTATTGAAAGTTTGGGAGTCATCATTTGAACCGATCGTTCATGAGAACTATTGGCTGATGTTTAATTTTCTGATCCTTCTTCCTAACAAGAATAGACTTCGAGTTGTGAAGCGCGGATGACCAAAATCCACTCGCATTCGAAACGAGATGGATGTGTCGCAGAGGACAATAACAAATCAGTGTGGGTTATGTGGTCAAACTGACCATGATAGGCAGACATATTCATCCCAACCCCAATGAGTATACTCAATTAATTTGTTTGTTTCATTGTAATAGAGACAACAATTTTTCTTTTTAATTTTTGGTTTATGGTTGTAACATTTGTATTATGCTGTATTCTATTGTCACTTAGTTGATAAATGTAATATTTATTTCATATAATATTAGTTGATGAAATTTAAGTTTCGTATTAATAACTTTTACACAAGTTTCAAATAATATTTATTTCGTATAATATTAGTTAATGGAGTTCTTTAGAAAGTTCTTGATCTATGGTAAGCCAAGAACTTTCTAAAACATACGATACGTAACATCACGAAGGTAGTCACATGAAAACACAAAACAAATATAATACATAAGAAATACAGTACGTAACATCACGAAGGTAGTGATATGAAAACAAATAACAAATATAATACATAACAAATACAGTACGTAACATCACAAAGGTAGTCACATGAAAACACATAATAAATACCATACAACTAGCTAAATATATTTATTCTTCCTTGAATATGTATCCATCAAACAAGTAATCATTGTTCATCATCACGTTACTGTATTCGTTTTAAGAGAGTGTTCTGTTACTTGCGGCGACCATTTCATTAGCTAGTTGGAGTAGATAGTATCGACTCCTTCGGTACAACATTCGATTATTCTCCATGCGAATTTGTCTAATAGTATTTTATATCTCACTTGTGTCATCAATTTGACATACGCGAGGCATCTGAAGACTTCGACGATGTAGAACAGGTGCATTAAGAGCTCTCAAATAATTTACAAGGTTGTTAACCACTTTTACCCTGTATTCGCACTCTTGTCGTAGGCTGACACGATACAAGATCTGATTAGTTTCTTGATCGGTCCAATAGTCATCATAATATGGTTGTAAAACCACCTTCTGTAGTGATCCCAAGGTCTAGGCCAACCCCAAATACCATATGAATTTTTCTCACTTGAAATACCATATGAGTTTTTCTCACTCGAATTAATGTTTGAAGACATTTCATGAATGTTATAGAGTGAAATTAATATTTCAATATAATTTTTTCAATGATACAAGGGAATCTTAGATAGACTCCGAACTTTAAATTACATAAACGTAAATTGAATAAAAGATAAAGATGACACAACTTTAAAAAAATAAAAAAATCTTTTTTAAGCTTTTGTCACCTATATTTCAGCCTTCGTCAGCCTTTTTTTGCAATCGTCAGCCCTTCCAGCTTTTATTCACTGTTTATTGACATTTTTGGGCCATGCGTTTTTCAGCTTTTTAACAGCCTTTGTCATGTCTTTTCTAGGTTTCGCCAATCCTTTTCAACCTTCCTCAGCCTCTTTTAACTTTTGTCATCAATATTGCAACATTCATCAGTCCTTTTCAGCTGTCATCAGCCATTTAAGCTTTTATTCACTATTCATTGATTTTTTTGGGCCATGCATTTTCAACTTTTTCCAGCCTTTGTCATTCTGAGTCAGGCTTTTTTTCAGCTTTTTTTTCACTGTTGAATAAAGTATTGGGTAATGTGTTTTCAGCCTTTTCCAGCCTTTGTCATCGATACAACCATTATGACAGTTGATTTCACAAATCAGTGGATGTTTTTTTAGTGTTATCAATAGTAATTGAGTATTCAACTATACTACGATATATTTGACCATTCAGATAATCATTTATCATTAATACAGATAGACAAACATATATACAGACATACATACATGCAAATATATATACACACACACACACACATACATAGCAGTCTATTAATCTACAAACACATTTCGATCGATTGAAATGTACATGATGCTAGATCTATATTATTCAATGGGACACCACTGGGATTTGGAGGACGAATTCTTATACTCTTTAGATCCAAGAGTTCATTACTTTCCACATTGGGTTGCAAGAATGTGGGGGGAATACACTTATCGTGTGAACCAAGTAGAGACTATCGTCAATAGATGCAGGCAATACAATATTCCAATAGTGCGTCAATTGGCCAGAACAATACCAATAGACACACCACATGATCTACAGATAGTGTTGCATCGCTACAGCGAAAAAAATAACATAATGCAAATTCGAATTCTTTGACACGAGCTTCAAATGACAGCACGTGAGCATCTCCAAGAAGGTTTCGTTGATGAAGCTCGTATTTACATGCGATACTCAAAGGAACCTGAATATCAGTCAGATATTGAAATGTCTGATGATGAGAGTAATGTGTAATATTTTGGCATTGTTGGATTGCAGTTTAACTATATATTTCTTTTCTAGTCTAATGTATCGTATCTTCGTTAAATTATAATAACTCTATTTCTACTAAACAACATACTTTTTCTTTTCATTTAAATTCCAAAAACACACATACGATAAAAAAATGTTTATAATACTACGACAATACGTAGAAAGAAGCATATAATCCATTACAAACACAACTACTATAAAATACGAGTTTGAAATAAAATCTGTTAGACGAGCGGATCAACAAACCTTCATGCTCGGATATCTTCAAGGGCAGTCAGATATTCCATGAATATATCATCAGGTAATTCTACAAACTCGTTAAATTCAAATAAATAGTCTCAACCTTTGAAGTCATCATAATTGTCAAGTTGTTCATCGATTTCGGTAAATATTTCACCATGCCACCTGTTTCATTTAGGAGTCGTTCAAACCTACTAGTGTTTATCACATCCTCAACCGAAGTCTTACAGACAAAGTATATTACACTGTTTGTGAACATTGTTTGATTCAACATTAAAAGGCCTTGGCAAATACTTTGTATGTCAACATCTTTTTTATGCTCTGGTAAAGTGTCGCCGCATACCAACTCTGTCTTTGCAAAACCTCTATACCCGTTTCCTGTTCTCGTTCTAATTAGCCCCCCCTGATGCAGCGACATGCTGACTAGTTATGTAGCCACTAACATTCACCAAATACTTCCCTACAAAACAACTAATTGTCAAATTCGGAATATATATATATATATATATATATATATATATATATATATATATATATATATATATATTCAAAAACATTCATCGTGATCTTCTTTGTAAATTTTATTCATTGTCTTTGGGAATAAAACGAAACAAGGTAGATACTACTAAACAAATATTGATTTCAATAATACACATTGTTTTATTATGAACTGAGGTTATTTCTATTTATAGAAAAAAAAAAAAAAAAACTAAGGTGGGAAATCAGCAACAAATTAACGGGAAATTAGGGAATAAAATGGTGGGAAAAATTGTGGGAAAAAAATAAATGGAATTGGTCGAAAAGTGGCTAGTAAGAAATGAGAAAGGCACAAAAAATTGCCTATATACATCTATACTTTCAGAATTATTATTCGCACACATTCATTCATATTCTCCATTTTTATTACTCAGAAAATCAGTTCAAATGTCAAGTGGGTCAGTAAACAATAAGGATAAAGGCAAAGGTAAGGAAAAAATGAAGATCCATTGCACTGGTGAGGGTTTAGGGACAAAGGACCATGCTGAGCACCAAGATGAGATAGGTATGTAGTATGAAATCCAGATATGTCAGTCAAAGGTCATACATTGGAGCGAAGATGAACCACGACGCCCATTACTATGGTATGACACCTGAGAGAAGTTGTCTTACCCCCAGGATGTGTGCGGTCCGTGGGATGTTATTACAGATTGCACTGGTGTTCAACGACAACTAGATTTATCTAGCATGTGGTTAAATTCCATCATAAGGAAACGAACTTTCTTAGTACACAGTGATCCTTTCAAACAAACTGTTCGATGGGTCAATTACCATTACCACGAGAGTTACAATTACACCGAATGGAACAAGGATAGTGCAGAGACAAAGAATTGATGCCCAACATTAATGGCAAAAATGAACCTTTATGAGGCAATGTCTCATATGTACTACCTCAAGATTCTGAAATTACAATCTTTTGAAATTTTGAAAAACGAACCGGATAACATCGACAAAATTTGTCATGCATTGAAACGAGAAATAAAACAAATGGAGAAACAAATTCATGTCAAACAGAGACTTCACCTGATTCAGAAGACCAATGCCCCAAATGCAAACAAGTAGACATTGAAGTACTTTAATGATCCCCAAATACACCGATGATCCAGAACTGTCAGATTATGAAGACAGAGAGATTCACTACGAATGGTGTGATAAAACTAAATAGTTATCGATGCTAGAAAAATTCAATAATGGGTAGTATTTTCTAATTTATGTAATATTTTATTTTATTTCTTTTTATAATTACCACTTGTACTTGTCATCGCGTTTAATTTTAATTTGATGTCTATCTCGGTTATTTTAAGTTCTTTCCTCTTTTATTGTGACTTTTTTTTTTTTAATTAATAATTATTAATAATTTTTTTTAAAATAATACTTACTAACCACCACAAATTGCGACCTATTATATTACTTAAAAGTTAACCTTAAAAACAAAATTAAAAATCTACAAATAAATGATGTTAATGGATACTCTAAATATTATGTTATTCCCATGAAAGATATACACTTCAACATAGTGAAGAATAGGGAAACACCAAGGCTTTTTTTTATTTTTTTTAACTCAAACCCGGGGTTATGAACCCCGTTGCATAATCTCTTACATTCCTTTCAAAGTGGTTCGTTATCTGTTTTTTCTTCTTCCCTATTCAAATCCAATATCATTTCTATGCCACTTTTTGACAGTCCAAAAAGTGTCATCATACATGGATCGAAATCTAAGTCATGGTCACTTAATCAGCATCACTATTTGTTGTATTTTCTACTACATCATTGAGTCACAAGGAAGACCTAAAACCCCCATGAGTTTGAGATAAGGCATCAGTATCGGACGGCTACTTTTACTATCCTTGCCTCAGTGTCGGAAAAATTGCATTTGTACCCTTTCATTTATACCCCAGTTTAGACTTTAGACCAAAAAATATTATCTGAAATGTAAATTATGGTATAATTAAAGTGCATTTCAAAGTGTATTTTATTTTTACCCATTAATATGTCAGTAGGTTACACTTTTTGTGCCTAATTTTTGGGTTATCACGGTGGGATCTTTGATTAGGGTGAAGTCATAACAAGGTAGCCGTAAGGGAACCTGTGGATGGATTGAATCCTTCATGATGGAAATGCCCTCTTCCCCCATCGGTAGTTACACTTTTTGCACCTAATTTTTGGGTATAATCATGAATAGGTCCCCAAAAATAAAATACACTTTTTGCCCCAAAATATTATCCAAAATGTAAATTGTGATATAATTAAGTGCATACCAAAGTGTATTTTTTTTTTTTTAGGCATTAGTATGTTGGTAGGTTACACTTTTTGGGCCTGATTTTTGGGTATAATTATGAATAGGTCCCAGAAAAAACTTCCAATTCAATTGAGTCCTTGAAGTTTCTAATTAAACAAAAGTTGAAGATCAAAAACGTAATTTCAGTTCCATATTCTCTTCTTCTTCATACACCCCTTTGATCAATTTAGGGCACACCAATTTACAAACATTTAGAGGATCAAAATTAAACAATTGAAAAGATTATGAACCTATTAACAACGACTCTTCCTTATAACATTAAAATCAAAAATTAAAAATTGAAAAAATAAATTAAAAAAATTATAATTACCTGGTGGCCGTGTCGGCAATGGAGAAGGAAGCTTGAATGTGGTTTCGATAGGGAAAGGCTTATTGCTACTTGCTCTATTCCCCATTTTTTGGATAAATTTGTTGAATTGAGGGACTCTTTTTATATTAAAAAAAAAAAAGAAGTGAGAAGAGATGAGAAGTGATAATAATCAATGAGAGTGTGAGGAAATTTACACAACGTTTGCGTTTCTCTTTGAGAAACGCAAATCCAATTTGCGTTTCTTGCCAACGGTCAAAAAATATTTGAAAAAAGAAAAAAACCATAGAAACTTATTTATGTTCTACGTTTTTACCTTCTTTTTTTTTAGAAACGCAAAATGGAAATACATTTTTTGAGAAACGGATTTTCATTTTGCTTTTTATCATAATTTGTATATATGCTTATATATACCATTTTTCAAATTTTTTTAATTTAAATAATAATTAAACGGTGAAGAACTCTAAGAATAACTGATGAAATATGTTAAACATTAATACTATGGTCTTATATGGTGTCTTATGTTTTTCCACTATTAAATACACTTCTAATTTTTTATTTTTTTAAATTAACTTTTTCAATAGTTTTTCTTTTCCTTTTTTGTTTTAAGTATTACAAACCGTACCTAACTTGTTTATCATCAACAAAATTTGAATATATATCACACAATATGATTCACGTGCAACGCATGTGTGTAATTACTAGTGTTAAAAATAGCAAATACAATTCTTCTACATTGCCAACTATATAAAGACTAATACCACCCCCCCCCCCCCCCCCCAAAAAAAAAAAAAAAAAAAAAAAAAAAAAAAAAAAAGGACTAGCCATCCAAATTCAACCAAAAATATATGGAAAAAAAAAACGTTTAAAGAAAAAAGCGCAAAATTTTTTATCTTATATTCAACACTAATGTTCTAGGGCGTCGATTCATCACCAAATACTTCAGCATTGCAAATTGGGCATGCCTGTCATAAAAAACGTTCAATCAAATGTAAGAAAAAATAACCGTAAATACACAAGTGAGCGCGCACAAATGTTTAAGGTTGTACCTTATTTATAGTGAGCCATTTGGAGCCACAAGTTGTATGATAAACATGATTGCATGGCAATTTTATTTGCCTGTCTCCTCTTTTGTATTTCATTTGACAAATCACACACCTGCATTTCCAAACCATTACCAACCAAAACAACAGCTTAAAAAAAATTAAGAACCATAATATTCTTCTATCTCTGTGTGTATGTGTGTCTGAGAGATGGGGAAAAGAGCATCCAAGGAAGTAGCATTCGCACTCTCAAGGAATGAATATTCAATTCAACCATAAAAATAGGCACATCTCTTCTATGGGAATGCAGTTTTTTCTGAGAAAAATCCAACAAGTTTGAAGGCAAATGCTCTTTTCACACAGACAAAAACAAAACTTGCATCAGTAAAGCAGACGAATGTCATGGTAATAGAGAGAAGACAAGTCCAAAAAGTGTATCACCTCTCCACCGATCTTTTTCTCGAGAAAAAACAACCAGACTTGTATTTTGAGGTTGGAAGCAAATCAATAAGCTCTTGAGAAAGACCTCGGCCTTGAGTTCCAACAGTATCACCTAAATCAAGCAATTCCTACCCACAAAATAAATAAATAAATAAATATTGAACTAGTACTCAAAGAAATCTTTATGTTCAAATGTTGAATCTTGTACATTAGGGATGTAAAGAAATACGAACCTCATAGGTCATGTTATCCGGATCAATGTCGTCTTGCCACGTAACCTGAAGCAACACAGACAGACAGAGAAAAACTCAACCAATATCTTGCGAACACGCTAGTGTAAGCATATGCAATTCTGAACCAAGACTTTTTAAGTTCAGCAATTGTACTGTGTAAACACTTAAAACCTTAAAAGGAAACAATAATTAAAGCATTTGAATCTCCCAGTAGAGCAGTGCATAAAACAACCCAGATGCACAGTTGCAAGTGTTTTGCTTTCAAAGTAGTTCGCCCCTGAGCCCCTTTAGTACTAGTCTTGAAAGGCAAAAGCATAAGGGAAGGCTTAAACCTTAACTAGACTAATGGGTATAAGATTTTCAAAATCTAGGTTTAAAAATAAAAATAAAATCACGGAGAATGCCTCACAAAAAGACATTAGAAGAGAGTATTAAGCTTAAAATTTTAGTTAACTTACCAATTCGAGGCAAAGATAATAAAACAAGTCAGCAGTGGGTATATTAACATTCAAAATACAACAGTACATTCAAATGTGACAGGCTAGTAGTGCTTAAAAACATGGGATAATTGGTGATTAGTCCCAAATAGCGGGTGTAATCTGTTATTAATCCTATTTAAAACATAAGTTTTGATTTAGTCTTTTAAATTGGTTTTTGCTTGCGTTTTAGTCCTGCATGTGTTTACGTCTGTGCGATAATATTAGTTACGTGTACCTGTGTAATATTAATTACAGGCTATAAATTACATGTAACTATATTACATGTACTTATGTAATATTTGTTACATCTAACAAATATTTTACACACAAGTTAAATATAACTGCGAGAGTGTAGCGTGCGTATTGGGCCTTCCGCCTTTTTTTAATGTGCGGGACTAAAATACAAGTTGCAATTGCGTACGGAACTTTTTTAAAATTAAGGGTAAAATAAGGGACTTTCCATATAAACACCCTAAAAGAATTTGTGGTTGAAGGTAATAAAACTGAATTCCGATAAAATGGAATCAAAATTTAAATAAATATCTATTCAAAATTCGATTCCATTCTATTGGGATGTGATTCCACTAAATAATAAATTTACTTTATTATTTCTTCCTTTAACCTGATACCTAATGCTTCAATGAAGCGTAGGCACGGGGTAAAAGTGCAACATTTTGGGCACTTTTGAACCTTAATGGCTGTTCCTGGGGACATTAGGTTTTCCCGTGCACCTTGAGGCAAAACATAGGATAAGACCAAATTTGTCCTCCCCAACAGTACTTACAGTACCATGGGCCCATATTAATGCAGCAAACAATGAAAATATATAAATGAATAAAATTAGGAAATAATAAACATCTAAAAATGACTGGATCATACTCGGGGAAAATTGGTAACGAAGCCTCATACCTCAGTACTAGCAGCATCATGATGATTTGGACTGCCTGTATTAGGGAACATCATGAAGTTATGTGACGATATAAAGTAAAATATACAAAAGTAAAGTAGTTGGTCCAACTTAAGGTACATTACAAGTAAAATGATTCTGGTTTGATAAGATAACATTAAGTAGCATACTAGCATGGTCTAAGGCTTTGTGCAGTTGACTAAAAAGGGGAAAGCCGGTTGCTCTACCCCTCACCTCTAACACCCCAAGGGGTTGATACAGCAGCAACGATCTTATCAGTTGTAAATGGAGGAGAACTCAAATGGTTGCATGGAAAATTATCTACCTTAAGCTCTTTAGGCAGTAGTTGGATATAGTCAATGTTGTAACATTAAAGTATTAGCTTAAACATAAAATAAAACAGCCAGAAGATACAAAACTAACATTCTTCCGGAATGGCATGCATGCTTGACACATCATGCTCTTCAGATTGTATATTTGAAGCTGCAGGTTCTTCAGTGTTCATCATTGGAGGATATTCCCAAGGCCTCCTGCTGAAATCCATCCTTGGTAAATGATCATTTGCCTCGTAAGGACCGCGGTAAGAAGTACTCCCCGGACCAGATAATCCCACTTTGTATGCATTCATATTCATTGACCAGTAGACAAGTTCCTGCACGACACAGAAGAAAAATAAATGCCACTATCTTCACAAGCTAAAATTTCTCCTAGCAAGAAATATAGTTCATAATGAAGGAAATCCGATTATGTTATTTTTTATAATTTGGAAGACTCATAACACAACCTTGCGCAAGGATATCTAACATATCATTAATGGCAGTAATCAATATATTTCCGAAGATTAACAAACTGGAGGTTAATAAAATATGCATTTAAATTATTACTGCACCAAATCATAAATTTTATCTTTATTTTTATTGACAACGGAAAAAGAAAGGTGGGGGTGGGGGTGAAGGAACCGAGCCAACGTTTCTTAGGACCTCAATTGATGATCTCTGTGGATCTACCAACCTCAATCAGTTAAAAAACATGGACTGCCTAGTTGATGATTTCATTCACATAACCATTAACTTTCTACCATTCAATATGTTCAGAAAAGAAAATGAAGTACCTGATCATGCATAAGTCCAGAATGAGGATAATGTGAGGGTGCATGAGAAAGACCTTCAAAGAAGTCCATAAAACTCTCTGTAACAGTGTAAGGAAATCCTGTGTTTATATAATGCATCTCCATCTGACGGTTCCCATTCATTTTTGAACAATGGCTCTTAACTCAAATGTGCATACACACTGAAAACGATAATAATAATAATATATATAAGTAACACCATGAAAACTGAAAACAATCAGTAACACCATGAAAGAAACAATCACTAAACGATAAGTAAAATGCCAACCAATATACCATTTAGACGTTCCCAATTACACCTTGACCATACAGAAGCAGCATAATAAAACTCAACTCAAGAGTGAAGCATTCTATGCATGCTACAGAAGGACCACGCGAACCTCAATTCTTAGTAAAAGAACAAAAACAAGGATTGAGGCTATTGTGATCGTCATATGACCTTTTCTTTAAGTCCGGAAAAAATGCACAAAAATGAAAATCGATCTTCCTCGACCCCTAGTTATAGAAGCTCCTCGCTTCATCCCACCCGGAATGGAATATATTTGACACCGCTGGAACTCCATAAACAACACAAAAATCACTACAGCCCATCCCAGCATTCCGAAAATCAACGCTACTGCTTAATTATTAAGAATGCATAATGAAATTGTAATTGAAACTCCAAATTCCAGTATTTTTGTCACCTTCGTTTTATCAGCAAACCAAACAAGGGAATCTCCATTGCAGTTCCTTTATATATTATCACTAACCTCGGAATGATTCAGCAGAACCATCATTTAAAGAAAGGTGGAATGTAATCTTAAACGCTCTATATCAAATCGAGAACTCAGGAACTCATAATGTATTAAAAATAAAATTTATTCGTAAAATTTCACGGAATATTATAGACTTGAAGGATCCGTTTCTAGGGCTAGAAACGCCATCATAGCTTACATGTTCATCAACCTTCTCAAAACTGAACTAAGAAAAAATCTCTCTTCCGACTACCACGGTTTCCGAAGAATGAAATAGTGATCGAAATATAATAGAGAAAAACAAACAAACGGAAAGAGAGAATGTATAAACAAAAGGGAGAGAGAGGAAACTAACATTGACGAGTTTCTTGAGCAGAGGGACTGAGAAATCGACAATGAGGATGAAGCTAAGAATGGGAAAAGCTTTTTGGATCTTTCGCAGTCCACCATAAACATCCAAGCTAATCCATATCTTTTTATCTCTCTAAACCATCGGACTGCGTCTTTGGCTTTTTCCTACTGGCGCTTATTTTATGCCCCACTTCGGATTCACGCTACAAGTAGGGGCTGTTGCAGGGAAATCCCGGTGGACCTCGATATTAGAGGATTTTTTTTCTCCCCCTTCTATGTTGAACTAGTTTTAGAGCCATGCCAGTATTTAGAATATATATATATATATATTAAAAATTTCTCAATAAAACAGTTGGATATCATTTGGTTATTTTCTAAATAAACCCATAAATTTTAGTGAATAAAAATATTTTATAAATATCAAAAATAAATATATTATTAAAGATTATATAAATAATCATAAAATTCAAATCATATTTCTATAAATTAACTTACTAATATATTATAAAAAACCAAACAAATAATAATAAATTAAGATTAATTTTATCAATTTTTTAAAATCATTCTAATTTAATTAATTTATATTGCATTTTTTTTGGTAAAAATGTTTTTTGAATCATGTTAATTATATTTGGAAAAAACCACAATACAGTGGTTGTATCGATACAGCCGTTGAAGTTACAAGACTTTGAACTTCCACTCACTGCATTAGATCAGAAGAGGCGTCACCAGCCTGAACGAAGAAGTTACAAGTTTTTCCCTGAACTTGTAACTTGTAACTTTTGGAAAAAACTTGTAACTTCTTCAAGACGACTTTGTAATTTCAGTGGTTGTATTGGTACAGCCGTTGTATTGTAGCCAAGCCCATTATATTTTTAAGTAGTTTAAAATGTGTATCGAGGGCAATTTATCATATTATATTTGTGTATTAGTTAGAAAAAATATATAACTAAAACAAAAAAAAAAAAAAATTGGAAAACAGATTGTGTGGGGGAGGCTCAAGTTGGATCTGCCCATGGTAATGGCATAGATTTCAAGATTTGAAATTAGAATTATAAGGTTACGTTTGGGTAAGGGATTTGTAAATGATGAAATTTCAAAATTCTAAATTTTGAAATCCTATCTGTTGGCCTAGTAGAATACCCAAGAGCATAAATTGGGTAATTAAAAAATAATTAGAATATAATTTGAATAAATCAAATAATTAATTTTATGACTAAATTAATTATTATTTTTATACCACAGCGGAATTAATCAATCAACTAGATGCACACACAAACAGTAAAAATAAACAAATTAAGAAAGCGGTACACCAGAGATTTATACTGGTTCACCAAGCTACTCTTGGCTAATTCAGTCCCCCGAGCTCCACAGAGGTCGCACCCACTAAAACCAAAATTCCTTTAAAGATAGGAACCAAACCTATACATTAATTCTTTTACAGACTCAGAATCAACCTTTACAATTTTCTTTTCTCAGGCTAAGGAATAACCTCTACTTTTTACAGGCTAAAGAATAACCTAATTCTTTTTAATACAAGGCTCAAGAATCACAATCTCACCAAAACACCCCAAATATCCTTTTACTCGGTAAGGATTGAACTGTTACAAAATCACTCTAAACAAAAATGCAATTCTTATCCAGGAAGAATCACTACCTTAATCTCTTTATAGGAAGAGACTAAAACCCTACTACCCTTGATTAAGTATCCCCAATGATATTTAATCCGTCACAACTCACCAATACAAAAATTGATAAATAAATCTCACTCGGAGCTTCTACCACCCCAGATAAATAAAAACTCAATCAATATCCCAACTAGTGATAATAATATGTGAGATGTAGAAATCTGATTTTAACAAGATATGGGTAGCAAATTAGAGCATGTAATCAAATTCAAGAAATTGTTTGAAATAATATTTTCTTCAAAAATCAAAAACAATTTCTAAGATCAATTTCCAAAAATAGAATAATAAACAAGCAATAATCAGTATGGAAATATCTCACCCGGAATCACAGTATTAACGATTAGAACAATGTAGCTTCAATTCCAGTATCAGCAAAAATTGATCGCAGTTAATTACCAAAATCACTCTTAGAATAGCTCACAATGAATTAGAATGATGACTCTTATAAAAGCTCTCTCCAAATGATATAAACTGATTTTCTCTCTTAGAATGATTAGCTCTCTTAGTAAATTCGCAGGTCTATATAAATACACATGTAATCAGCCTTCTAACGGCTAGTTTACAAGTGTCATGATAATAGAATACTCTTATAGACCCCTTATAACATTAAAACTTCATTTAGGTTCAATTTCACTTAATAATGACTTTTAAAACTTTCAATTAAATCCCCAAAGTATTTCTCAATCAAAATAAGTAAGTGTAGAATTCATTGTGATTACCAAATTGAGGAACATTAATATTTAATGAACCATACTGAAAGGATTTAATTAGTATATGAACTATTTCTTAAATATAGAGAATATCCCTTAAATCTCTCTCAAATTCTAACAAAAAACACCTACTTTTGGATTTAAAATCGGATCAAACAATATCCTGAACCAGTACATTCAGTCGACTGCCCAACGCCGTTTGCAACCAAACCATTGTCGCAGCGATCATAGGTCGACTACTTGGTCGACTCGCAGATTTAGAGAGTTTGTCATGCTTCCACCGGTCGACAGCTATATCGACTCGCAGATTCAGAGAGTTCAGATGTTTCCACAGGTCGACCGGTCAATCGACTCTTCAATTTAGGATGTTTCATCTTCTTTCTCCGGTCGACTTCTTAGTCGACTGACTCCTTCTGAATCACTTCTCTGATCTCATTTTTAACCTACTTTCTTTTACGATTTCGTCTATTTATCCATTTTTATATTTAAATAAGCTCCATTAATATTCTTATATTCTATTTTAGTCATTCAAAAATATTTCTTTTTAATTCACATAGGAGCAAATAAATATACTTAACAAAAACGTACAGCAAAGATAAGATTCATTTTGTGTCATGTGTGTGTTCCTAAATAGAATATTAAAAGTTAATATTTACCTGAGTTGTTTTCCCTAATTTCTTCAAATTCTTTAATACTTCTTCATCATCTTGATATCTTCATTAAGCATCCATTCCATTTGACATTTTCATTATTGGAACTTTAAATCACCGAAACACTTGATCAAACATTAGTTCTACCAAAATATCAATACTTAATTGTTCATCAAAATCTTGGGATCAACACCATCGTTTACAAATTGCTTGTTTGGATAACTATTTTAGGCAAATACTTTGATCGTGTAATTTTAGAATTCCCTTGTTTGGATAAGTAAAATATATGTAAATGTAATTTAGAAATCATTGAGTTTTAAGGGGCTATTTTGTATATTCTTTTCATCTTCTTCCTAAGATCTCTCTCTACAATTTTTCATTTTCTTTATTTCTTCTTCTCTTTCTCTACAATTTCACCACCATCACCGCCACCTTCAATCCACTGTCATCACCATCATCTATATCCGACCACAGCCGACCATCGCCATCCAAATCCGATCAAGTTGAACTTAGATCTGGCCAAATCAAACTCAGATCGGGCCGAATCGACGGAGATGACTACTGGGACAGATCAGAGCAACGATGGTGATGGCGCAATAGTGGTAGATGAGGAAGACGGTGCAACAATGGTGGATGAGATCGGAATGCAATGGCGACGACGCAACAGTGGTGGATGAGGAAGACGGTGCAGCAGTGGTGGATGAGATCGGAACGTGATAGCCCAAAGATGATATGCCGATGGTGATGGAGGATGAGAAAGAGAGGCTTGACACTAGGCTGAAAGAGTAGAGAACGATGGTGATGGCGACGATTAAAAAGAAGGCCCAGAGACGGCGAGGAAAATGGCTCAGCAATGATGGACGAAGAAGACATGAATTTGAGCTAAAAATCCCTCTTTGAATGGATTTACAAATGACACCTAAAATAAAAGGATTTAAAAATCCTCCTTTTACCCTCTTTTTTAGATCCAATGAATTTTACAAATTTCTCCTAATAAATACCCAAATAAAGGATTTGTCAAAAAGAAATTTTGAAATCCTTTAAACAAATCAAATCCCTCTCCTAAATCTCTTACCCAAACACAACCTAAATGAATATATGTATTTTTTTTTTCTATTTTGTCATGCATTAATTTCAAAATTTTACTCTATGTTTCAGTGAGTTTAAACTTAAGACACTTCCCGTCATTTCGACAAATAATAAAGACATATTTTGTCATTTTTATAAGGGGGTGCTACTATCCCACTCTCAAAATGGTGTGGAAGTTACCAATTGAACTCAATTGTTTTTTTATGCATCGATAACTCCTTGTGTCATTTCACGGACAAATTTAACCATCTTAAATGATTCGTTGTCTTCCTTATATTCTCGCATCCCTAAAAACACGTAACACATGTATTATCAAAGTGATGGATGAAACATAAATAAATCCTGAATAATTTCTCCTAAGCATAGTTGTTTATCCATGTTTCATTTAAATAAATAAAGATCTATAGATCATGCTCTTCAAAATGAGAAATCAATCTTGTTGATCCCGAGATTTTGATGGACAATTAAATATTGATATTTTTTATGGAACTAATGAGTTTGTTAAGCGTTTCAGAAAAAGAGTTTTATTTAAAGATTGTATCATGAAGAAAATACAAGGGTGTAAAGATGGACATCGAAGAAATGAATAGCATTGAAAATCCTGAAGAAATTAGGTAAAAACAACTCAATACTTTTATACTCTTAATACAACCCGAATTAGGATCACACACGACACTATTAAATGAGTTATATTTTTGTGTGTTTGATTTGATAAATTTTAGGATCCTAATTAGTATTTAAATTTGTGCTCTTATGTGAAATTGAAAAATAAAAATTGACCTAAGTGTAAATCATGTTTAAAGTTGAAATTTAGGTTCAATTTAGTTAACCTAGAAAAATAATTTGTTAATTGAATTAAACATTGAGTTTTTTAGCAGAAATTGGTGAATGAATTGACCAACTAGTATCAATCGGTCAACTGATCGAAAAAGGATTGGTCAACTGATTGAAATAGTGAGGTTTCGGAGCAAAATATAAAGATCTTGCATCAATCAGTCAACTGACCAAGAAGGGTTCGGTCAATCGATGGGTCTAAGGGTAGAAAATGAGAAGTCTTTGAACCAATTGGTCAACCGACTATGCTGTGTTTTGGCTAGAAAAACTCCCTGAACTAATCGGTTAACCGATCGTGGGAAGATCGGTCAATCGACTGGCTATTTGGTTTTGTCATGGTTTGCACACCGAATTAATTGGTCAACCAACAGGCCATGGTTTGGTCAACCTACCGCTTCAGTTGAGATTTCGAGGATCTTGGTCATCTGGTCAAAAACTAACTGTTTTTTTATGATTCTAAGAGAGAAATTCGAGGGATCTAATCTTGTTGAAGATATGGTCTATATGTTTTGAATTTATATTGATTTGGTTCACATATTAAATGATTTTCTCAATTTGTTAGTTAAATATTTCCTATCTTTGTGATTGATAATTGAGAAATATTTTGTGAACTTATTTGAGAGTTTTAAAAGTTATTTTTAAGTGAAATACACCAGAATTGAAAGAATTTGTTATATGGGATCTAAAGGTTCCTTTTAGAGACATATCTTTTGAAAAATAGTCGTTAGAAGACTTGATCTTATTCTATATATATAGACCTGCGAAAATTGGATCAAAATATATCAAGAACTATCAATTCCTACTCTTTTCTAAGAGTTATCATTCTGTTAAGATTATTCGAGAGAGATTTTGTGTTAAAGTTCTTGAGTTAAACCGCTATTGAATTGGCATCACCGATCTGTGCTATCTTACAATCTTATTTTCATTCTCCGATGTTTTTCTGGTGAGAACTTTCCAACTTATTGTTCTTAATTTAGATTTCATATTATTATTGATTGCTTGGATTTAAGATCATTGAAAAATCGTTTTCAAATTTAAGAGCATAAAAATCTTTTTAAAACGATTTCGTGTTGTTATCTGATTACGTGCTATAATTTGTGTTACCCACACTTGGTATTAATCAGATATTAATTTACCTTACTTTAATTCTATCATGTAGTAAATTTTAGGACATTAATCGCGTATAACTGTTTTGAGGTTATCGAGGCTCCTGGTGGCAAAAAACTCGTATTTTTTTGTATTTATGAGTTTGAGCGGATTAGACACGGTTGGGCCGGTGTCTAGTCAGGGTAATTAGGTTTCAATCTTTTTCGATAAAAACAATTAGGATTTGATATTTTCCTAAGGTTTAAAAAGGGTAGGGTTTGATATTTTCCTAAGGTATAAAAATGTTAGGTTATTCTTTTCCCTTGAAAAAAACTAGGTTTTAATTCTTCCTAAATTGAATTGAATGATTTGTGAAGGTTCTATCCTTATCTATGGAAATGATACTTGTGAGAGTTGTGAGGTTTGATCTTTAGCCTGTAAAAGAATTAGGTTTGATCTTTAGCCTATAAAAGGATTATGTGGTGATTCTTCCTGTAATATAATTAGGTTAGTCTTTAGTATGTTAAAAAGATAAGGTTCTTCCTTAACTTGTGAAAATAAAAATTGTAAGGAGTTAGTTCATACTTGGTAAATGGATCAAAGTTTTAGTGGTTGCAAATCTTCGTGAAGCTCAGGAGACTGGATTAGGCAAAGTTAGCTTGTTGAACTTGGATATATCTTGGTGTGCTGCTTTGTTAGTATTTTTATCATATTCTGTTTAGGTGTGTACTTAATTTATAAACACTTATCTACTGTGTAACAAAGATAATAATTGATTTAAAATAAATTTATTATTTGATAATTTAAGTGTTGAAAGATTTAATTGTTTAAATTTTTATAACTACTCAATTCACCCCACCCCACCCCCACCCCCACCCTCTTAGGTAGCTTACTAGGCCAACAAATCTCTTTTTTTAGAATGCTGGTATATGATGTAAGTTCGTGCTATATATAACATTAATAATCACGTTGATGCTATATATAACATCAATACAACCGTGTGCTCGAAAATATTGAATGTAACATCTACTTTTATAAACCCCTCACATGGTTCACGACACACTTGATTACATCTCCTTGAACATCCATTTTCAAATGTGTCAAAAAAACATGAACCAAATGATCGTCTTAAGAAAGCCAAGTCGTATACTCACCATTATTTCAAACCTTCCATCTTCCCTCTCGATTAAAAATCCTTAACCCCCGTACCCCTTCTGTTCTGTTCTCCCGTGTTCTTACTTTGTCTCTATCGGCGATAATGGTGACAACACGCAAAAGAATGATGACGAGGAACCCTAACACTGCTGATGATCATGTAAATCTTTCAGATATGGGTAATACATTACCTCTCTTTTTTTTTATTATGATTCGACCATGTACAATTTGGACATGATGCTTATATTCCATATTTCTCCATACAAAATTTATTTTTATGGTGCAACAAGATTATTCGTTCTAGAATATGATACATATGTTATGCACGTGGCAAGATGGAATAACCTCATCCCACAAAATTAACAACCTTTTGACTAATATTATACTTTTGTACCAGCCACACCATAAGGCATGTAAACTTGGACCAAAACTCATGAAGTTCACAACCAATGATGTCCAAATGATCTTTAGACTACCATCCGGTCATGTGCAAATCCAAGCCGATATGCAAAAAAATAAATTTCTTTGTTCCTGACCCGTCGTGGGTTGAACACAAATTAGTTAAGCGTAGTCGAGATCAAGAGTGAAGTACGTTCATCTCTTAACGAGGAGGAAGATAGCGACATAGAATCTTTTGTTCGTCTAATCTATTTGCACCTTATATCAACTTGTTTTTTAAGAACAAGGAGCAGGTCGTTCACGTATCTGACATCATGTTTGTAAAGGATTTGGAAACAATGGCCACTTACAACTAGGCCAAGCGCATTTAATCAACTTTGATCTCCTCCATTGATTCTGGTTACCAAAGACTGTCGTTCGTGATTAGTTGTGTCATAAAGTTGCAGGTTACATGCCTTATTAATCTTTTTTTTTTTTCCGAATACATTCGTTAATGTTTCTTTAGTCCCAATATGCTGATGAAAATATTTTTATATTCAATTTTGGCTATGCTAGCACACTAACTTGATTGAGCCCGTTCTAAGTAAAGTTCATAACATCCCGTGCTGGGCAAAATGGGACATGCTGAAACTCATAGGTGTCACATTCGGGTTGCAGTTATCTAGCCTTTCTAGGGATCAGGTACACATATTTTTAGGCTATATGTTTATTGTGAACATGTTGAATATAACATTTCTTATTGTGAAACGTGTTGAATATAACATTCTTCCCTGTTATGACTATTTGTAAGTAACATATTCTATTCAAACCATGTTATATGTAGCTAACCCTATCTTTTTCACAGGTTGAAGACTAACCCTATCTTTTTTCCAGACCGAAGAGTAACCCCTAATTAGGTAACAAATTTTTATGCCTAATCCATCCTTACTTAGAACAAGTATGTTTAGGCCTAACTTACAACTCTTAAATACAAAAAATTACAGTTTCTTCTCCATAAGCTTCTACCACCTAAAATGAAAATACAGTCAATTAATGTCCCAATACTACGTGGTAGAAATATATGTGAGAATGAAAATCTAATTATAAACAATTATAGTACATAGATTATAAAAATAATATTTTCAAGAAAAAATTGTTTCACAAGATTTTTAGGATATTCAAAAATAAAATGATTTTTCAGTAAAAAATATGACAAGTCTTATCAGTAGATATTAATTCATTAAAGCACAGTAGTTTGAGCAAGTAAAAAAAACAAGAACAATCTTATCGGAATTTCTTTAGGAATATCAAACGCAATATTCAAATCCGGTATAGCAAAAACAACACTTTGAAATCAAAAATATTTTACAATTTTTTTCTCTAAAAAAGATTTTAGAACATGGTATGATTTTTTCAAGAAAGATTATAGCACATAGATTATAGAAATAATATTTTCAAAAAAAAAATAAAATTATTTCACCAGATTTTCAAGATATTCAAAAATGAAAATGATTTTTCAATAAAAAAAATAAATATGACAAGCCCAATCAATAGATATTAATCAATTAAAGCACAGTAGTTTGAGCAAGTAAAAAAAAACAAGAACAATCTTATCGGAATTTCTTTAGGAAGATCAAACGCAAGACTCAAATCCGGTATAGTAAAAACAACACTTTGAAATCAAGAATATTTTACAATTTTTTTCTCTAAAAAAGATTTTAGAATATGGTATGATTTTTTCAAGAAAGATTATAGCACATAGATTAAAGAAATAATATTTTCAAGAAAATATTATTTCACAAGATTTTCAGGATATTCAAAAATGAATATGATTTTTCAATCAAAAATATGACAAGCTCAATCAATAGATATTAATCAATTAAAGCACAGTAGTTTGAGCAAGTAAAAAACATGAACAATCTTACCATAATTTCTTTAGGAAGATCAAACGCAAGACTCAAATCCGATATAGCAAAAACAACACTTTCTTCAATCAAGAATATTTTACAAAATTTTTCTCTAAAATTTTTTTTAGAATATGGTATGATTTTTCTCTATGAAACTTTGAAATTATATGTATTCTTGATGATGTTCTTGATTGATATATATATATATATATATATATATATATATATATATATATATATATATATATTAAACTATGCCTATAACGATTAATTTTTGAAAGATAAGCCAAAAAATAACATATATAGACCACATATATCAAAATCTTTTCAATTAGTAATATTTGACACCAAAATGAACTTTTAAAACTCATGATTTATTCCCGAAAGATAGAAAAAAAAATTAGAATTAAATAATATATGAACTAAATCATAAGATCTTCTAAATATAAAATGTATCTTTGAAAATCAATCAAAATTTATTTAAATATAATATATAAACATTTAGATCCAAGAAAAATTGGTAGAAGATATTTTAAAACATTTTGGTCAAAGATTTCTAGCTATTGAACCCTAGGCCGATAGATCGGTTCTTCAACCGGTTAGAATCTGAACCAATTGTTCTTCCATTCAATCAACCATTTAGCAAAACTCCAAAAACCACTATCTTGAATCATTCACTAGACCATTTCCTATTGACGATCGATCATTCGGGCCAAAAAAACACATTTTTGACTTTTTCAATCATTATCTTGATCAAACTTTTAGGAAAATCATTTGGAAATTTAAATTTATTACTTCTTACTATATTTAAAATATTCCAAATTAATTTTAAGTTTCGTATGTGATCCTAGTTGGGTTGTATTAAGAGCATAAGAAAAAGTTGAGGTGTTTTACCTAGAAATACAAAAAAAAATATTCTTGCTAAAAAAAACTTCAATATCTTTACTGCAACTATCTCGATCGTTTTTAGATGTCTTCTTGAAAATCAATATTTTCATATTTTCTCAGCGGAACCTAAATCTGAATTACTCAACAAACTCATTGGTTCCTTAAAACATCAACATTAGTTTATTCATCAAAACATCTAGGGTCAACACCTTCTATTGCCTTAGCTTCCTCGAGACGAATAGTAGGGCATAAGTGAGGTTCTTGAACCTCGAGTACCTTGTCTCACTCTCTGTAAGGACTGCTAGAGTAGTACATTAGGCTCTAAACACTATCCTCTTTCCTTATGAGCGTCGCACTCACCCCGGTTGTGGATGCTAAGATATATAAGTATAGCTCCTCCCCATTCAGACTGTTGAGTAAGGGAGTTGAGGAGAGGTAGCTCTTGAGCTCGCAAAATACGGACTCGCAATCGTCTATCCACTCTAAAAAATTTATCATCGCGAAGCACCTAGAAAAAGGGTAAACATCTCTCCAAAGATCAAGCTATGAAGCATTTCAGGGCTGCAAGCCTGCCGTGAGCATTTGTACTTCTTTATTTATGTGAGGTAAGGACATTCCAAGCACGACGCTTATTTGGTTGGGATTTGCATTGATCCCGTGCTAAGAGACCATGTAGCTGAGGAACTTTCCCGTAGAAGCTCTGAAGATGCACTTGTTGGGGTTGAGCTTCATGCAGTGAGTTATGAGCTTGTTGAAGCAGCCCTGGATGTGTGCTATGTGATTGGCAGCTTAGGATCTCTTGACTAGCATATCGTCAATGTACACCTCCATGATTGTGTCGATCTCTTCCTTAAAAATTTTGTTCATGAGGCGCTAGTAAGTGGCCCTGGCATTAGGTAGCCCAAAAGGCATTACCTTGTAGAAATATGTTCCCATGTCCATGATGAATGATGTTTTGCATTTGTCCGGGAGAAACATAGGGATTTGATTATAACATGCATAGGTGACAAGGAAGCTTAGGATCTCGTACCCCACCGTGGCATCGATGACAATAAAAAATCCTTGGGGCACGCCTTATTCAAAGCCATGAGATCGGGGCCCTGAGCTCAAACTCCACCGTTGATTGTTATTTCTTCTTCTCCAACACTCTCCAAGTGCAGGCCCTTAAAGACTCATGGTCCCCCCCCCCCCCTCTCTCACATCTCCTACACACTGGGTGGTGGGAAACCTCATTATTTACTAGTAGGGGGAGCTCATGGCCTTGAGGGCAAAGACCGTAGGTCGACCCATAATAGCGTTGTAAGGCGATGGTCTATCCACCACTAAGAACCTACTCTACATCATCACCGACCTGGGCTTAGTCCCTACCTTGACAGAAAGGGACACCCATCTAACAGAGTTGATGACATCTCTCCCAAAATAGACAAGGGGGACTTTGTGGGCTGGAGCATGGTTGTCTCGACCTTCATTTTGTCAAAGGCCCATTTAAAAATGGTATCGACGAAACTTTCTCTGTTGACCAAGATGTGCCCTATCTTGAAGTAGTTGGTCAAGATCGTGATGACCAAAGTGTTATCGTGGGGCACATATACCCTTTGAGGTCAGCCTCGCTGAAGGATATGATGTTGTGTGAGGTAACATGGATTGTGCTCACCCTGTACAATCTTCGTCAGCCTTCTTCGTGGAGTTTTGCTCATGTGCTCTTCTAGAGGAGGACGTTTCTCCTCTTCCTCGAGCTGAATCCTCTGTGGATGATGTTGATCTATCCGTCAATGCGCTGGTTGTCTTCATCCTCAACGTCCTCTTCTTTGGCCCGAGACAGCCTTAGTTTTGACCCCGATACTCCTCACAACGGTCGTTCTCTTTGTGCCTCTATTCTTTGTCCTCTGTCCAAACATAATTGCCAAGATAATCCCTACGAATGAGTGTTTTTATCTCCCCTCAAAGTTGGAAGCGACTCTCCGTAGAGTGTCCCCCGTTGCGGTTGTACGCCGAGCGTTTTACACGCTCGCGTATTGACTACTCGCAAGTGCACGAGGTCTAGTTTTAATATAGTGGATCTTGAAGATCGGATATCGTTCCCACATGGACGGGTTGAATAATTGAGTACTACAATTTTCATAGTCTCCTATTATCCAGACGATTAAATAAATGTTTTAAAATTAAACTAATTAAAACTAATCTAAACTACAATTAGTGGGTTAATCCTAACTAAGTTGATTAACTAGGGATTGATTTCATTCACTTAATACATGTTTGATTTCGTTTAGTTAATAATAACGGTGTTTAGGTATCCGACAATCTCGGTTCGTAAACTTCCCCGCCACCTCTCCCGAGTATAATATGGGAGAATACACGACTTCGTGTCAACGAAGAGGTCCCTCTCAACGTCTTAACGAATCTAAGCCGCGTGAGTCTTGCCCCAACGTCATCGATTGCACACTAACTAACACCCTCCCGGGTCGTTAGATCGTAACGATGTGTTTAACCCAGTCTGAATCGAGGGTTACCTCTTCCGAGCGTCAAACCCTAGATTCTCAAATCCAACCCTAATACCTTAACAAGTATATTGAAGTTGTCATAAAATGATAAACACAATCGGATTTAAAAAACAAACAACTGTTAAAGAAACATATATTTCATCAAACTAGTATTTACACAACTATATCGATCCCTAACTAATATTTATCTAATCTAACGTGATCTTAGCCATTGGAACATTAAACCAAGAGGGATTCATCATCATTCACAATAAAATATTAAGTTACAAAGAGAGAAACAAAGAGAGAAAAATCAAATCTTAAAGTGGAGTGGTTTCTACGTTCGTCGAAGATCGATCCGCTAGTGTTTCCTCTTCCCGAACGATGAATCTCCTCTTTGAGCTCTTCAAGAATGGCCAAGAATCACCTCTTAAGGTCTAGGGACGTCCAACATCCAAGAGAGTTCAATGGAAATTAGGGGAAAAGGTTTTATAGGTGCAAGGTTTCAAAATATCTGAAATTATCTGTTTCCTGTGCAGAGGTCACCGCCTAGGCGGTGGAATTTCCGCCTAGGCCGAGGGGCTGCTCCAAAGTTTCTGCCTCTTCTCCACCTAGGCAATGGAATTTCTGCCTAGGCCGAGGGACTACTCCAAACCTTCTGTCTCTTCTCGGCCTAGGCAATGGAATTTCCGCCTAAGCCGAGGGACTGTAATCTTAAAACCTTATTTCTTCATCATTTCTTTACCGTTTTTGCTCGTTTGTCTCTTATTTGCATCCTTACACCTGAATTACATAAAAAAAACTAAAAACCAATTATATATAACTAAAACACTCAAAAACTACCAAATCTGCTTTAGAAGTAGATAGATATTTTACACCTATCAGATACCCCCAAACTTGGATTTTTGTTAGTCCTCGAACAAAACACTCTAACACTAAATTAAACTAACTACTCTAATTAACTAAAAACTAATCTAAAAATGAATAAACATAACAAAGAAGAAGTATACACATGCGAGTTCCAAATTCAATCGAAGAGACCAAGTCGATCCTCCCTCAACATCTCTCAATCTGATCAAGTTCGGGAAATAATATACACAAGGTAGTGTTCTAGAATTTCAACAATCAATTTCAATAAAAACCATTCTAGATCCATTGAAAATGTGTGTGAGAAAGAGCTCAAATGTATAACTAACCAAACTCCAGATTAGATCATTCAGTAGACAAACTCATGACTTAAACCTTAAAGGATTCAGGAAAACCATACGCTTGACTGGGCTCGACTATCCACTAATGTAGGTTCAAACATTTACAAAGATCAATAGGGCTTGGTTAAGCTTTGGAGAACAACCAAGGGTATCATAGGAATAGAAAATAGCAAATCGTTAAGATAAAACGATACCCGAGGTACAAATGCTTGTCGTTATCTCTCTCTCGTAACCCCAAACATTGAAAACAACCCTGAACAAGAATTGAAGAACTTTGTATTCACTTGTCGAAAGAAATGAAAATAAAAACTATATTCACATAGTTGTTTTTTTTTCTTTTTTCCTTTTTCTTTTTTATCGCAAGTACACCCCCAAACGTATTCGAATTTGTACAATTTTAGGGGCGTGCAAATAGAACTAAAAGATTGACAAGTGAATACGCTAATACCCAAACAATAACATATCGTCCGAAACCCCGATCACTCACTTCAAGTCAGCATTAGCCTATGCTACTTGATTTTACTCAATTTTGACTTTTAGGCTTAGCGACAATAGTTTGGAAAAATTTAATTGGATAGAGTATTGAAACGTGTTCAGAATTGAAAAGTTTATCGGCTTCGACTGGGGAACGAGGTAATAAATTTTTCAGGTTAGCTACAAAAGGTTCAAGCGATAAAAGTGAAGGCCTAAATCCTATCTCCAGAATTACTTTACCTAGGATTTCTCATCAAGTCTACCCCAAATCAAGTTCTAGATTTCTCTTTTCTGTCATGAACTTATTACTGAATAATCAACGTCAAATCATTCAAATAATTATACACTGAGTCCATGCGATCATGCAAATTTAGGATCAAAATAATTTTTACCTAATCGATATGCTAAGCACACAAAATACACATGACTAGCATTATTCCCAACCTCGATATACAATTAAGATATAATTTTCATCATCGGGAAACGGTCCTAAACGAATTCAACAACTCATCAAGCATATACAACTTCATACATAAACAAATCTACATTACTCTAAATACTAACATACATATTCTAAACTAAGAATTTAACATGCATAAACAAAAATTAAAATAAAACTTAACTAAAATTTAAAGTTTTACATACAAAAAATATTTCCATCCTTTACATCTTTCTTTAACAACACAAAACGTGATGTACATTCCCCCCAAACTTAAAAGATGCAGTGTTCTTATTGACTAAGCAGCGAACCCAATAACAATTTATAGCAATGACAAATAAAATTAGGTGTCGACACATACCTAGGGGTTAAGACTTAAAAGTCTCACCCCTTACCGTTCGTTAGGAAGAAAGTCATCGCCACCACTATCACGTCGAAATGGAAATTGTGGCGGTTGCAAAAGGTGCGGCGACACATGCCGAAGCGGTCGCACATGAACCTGTGGATTTGATCTTGTGCACACACTAATCACAACGTTTCAACAAAATATAAACATATAGCATGTAATTTTGTTTCACACAATTTAACAATCCATTAAAAACTTAGTTTATCACCAAAAATCAAACCAAAATCCCATAGAGAATGAAGAAAATCACGAAAATAGGGTTTGAAAATTAATTTTTGGTGGATGAATTGGGGTGGAAATCTCAAATTTTGTAAAGGGGATGATGGATTTGAGGGTTGAAAATGGTTTGGAACGATGAAAATAGAGAGATTTTGGAGTTTCAAAAGTGGTTGTGGAGTTTTTGTAAAGCAGGAGGGTTTTAAACAAACAGAAGCTTCACCGCTGCGGTGGTGTGAACGCCTTTCTAAAACCATAACATTCTGTCGTTTCATCGCCTCGGTGGTAAAACGTTTTTGCTGAAAACTTGACATCCTATATTTTCACCGCCTTGGCGGTGCATCCAGCGCTGCAACGGTGAGCCTGCTGTTGGATTTTCATTTTTTCTTCAAGTTTTCATACAAAAGCTCCACACCATGTGTTTCCACTTCGCTTGTTCAATGTTTTTAAGTGTGAAATACATCACCGATTATCCTCACTCCTTAATTAACCTCCAAACACGTTCCGATAGAATATGTACTCTTAACCCTCCACATTTTAAATTCATTAAATTTGTTAAAGAGGGAGGTGTCTGACTTGCTAAATAGGTTAGTTGGTAATGGTTTCTAAGACATATTTTAAATGATGCGTTCACTCATTGTCTTAGAAACAGTGCATGGTGATTCTGAGAATCACATTTAGTTAAGGGGTGTTAATATGTTTTTATATGTTTATATCAAGTAATGATCATATGTTTGATTTTAAAACACGTTATGTGATTTAGAAATATTGTGGTTATTTAAATGATAAATGAATTATATAATGCTTTCATATATTGAATTTTAAGTATTGATCATAACCGCGATAAAAGCATGCATTAGATTTATGATTGACAATTTCATAAATTATTACTGAAATATACTTCATGTCCTAGTGAATTAACGATTACATGTTTCTAGACTCTATTTATAAGGAAGATATTAATTGATATCATGTTTCGATTATATGCCTATGTGGATTTCTATTGTTAGCAAATATTGATTTATTGATGATATATATATTGCATGATAATCCGAAAAGTTTACATATTTTTATGTGATATTTTTATGCTATGTTATATGAGATCCTCTAAAAGTCATATTTAAAATATGTGAAACATCTTGTATCAATCCATGACTTGTTTATCGTTGAGTTATTCGTTAATCTGCATGATCTCTAAATATATATCATGATACTGTTGTACATGGATATCCTTATAATCATTAGGTATCTAGTTTTCATCTAATGTCGCATGTTTTTATTAATGATTATTGTTCAAAAATGGAGCTGAATTTTTTATGAGATAAATATGCATTTATCCATGTTTAGAGCATGTATTGGATCTATGTTGATTGATTATAAGTTATTATTGAGATAGGCTTCCAATTCTAGTGTATTAAAAAATTACATGACTTGATTCTATCTAATAGAAATACATTATTTGATATCTTGAGTAAGGCATGTGGACTTAACTAAAAATTATATGATTGCATACAATATTGTTGAAACATTTTGATTGCCTCAAGTTTATTCTCCTAATCAAAAATTGATTTGTCTATAATTATATATGTGGAGAAGTGTTTATAAGAGGGACAATATTATATCATGCTTATATTGAAAAATGAGTTTTGTTGAAAAATCAAAAGAGTTGATATTATCTTATGGGATTATATGTTTTTTATATGGTTTTAAAGAGTTAATATGCTTGTGCAAATTAATATCATGCTACATTACTTAAATGTTTTGATTGTCTTAGGGGGAGATTACATTCCTAGAGTAATATTTTTGGTTCCCTATTTTCAACTATATATTTAAAATTTAAAAAAAAAAAAATCATTATTTTAACACCATTTCATATTATAATAAAATAAAAAAAATATTTAGATATTATCTAATATTTTGTAAAAAATTAAATTTATGAGTAATATTTATGAGGAACCTGCTTCATTCAATATTTATTAGAGACCTTTATTCGTCCATTATAATTGTTACTAGTTTTAGACCGCATATTATGTGAGTTTAGAAAAAAAATATTAATATATATTTTTCATTTGAATATTACACATGATTCACAGTTGAATCTTTAATTTTATATATAATACATTTTATAAAATTATGACAAAAATAAATTTTAATATCAAGAAATAAAAATAAAATTATAACTTAGAAAATAATTAATGCCAACCTCTAAGACTATTAATGTTATCAGTCATATTCATTTTCGAAAAATAGTAAATCAATAAGAAAATAAGCTCCTCAAGGTTTTTTTTTTTTTTTTTTGATATTTTTTGTAACTGTTTTTTTGAAATAATAGTCGTAAAATTATCTAATAGGTCATTTTTATGTTGTTCAATAATTTTTATTATTTGGTTAATAATTGTTATAATACTCTTTGAATCACTTGAAATTGATAAATTTCATATGTAATTAAAAAGGGAGAGATAAATTTTTATTAAATTGTTGGGTAGAGAAAATATGAGGAAAAAAATAAGGTGACATATAATTAATTATAATAAAAACAATCATCAACTAAAATATGGATAAATTTCAATAATATCCCTAACCATTTAGAAAATCTACAATGATATCCCTTGTTATTTAAAAAATATCTCCAACACCCCTCTCCTTTGATCTCAAATACAAAATAATTATTTGACCATGTTGCAATATCACTGTAACTATTAAAAATTAATTAAAACTATCTACTAAAAACTACTCTTATAACTCTCTTAAAAGAATTACGATTTTGATCAGTTTGATTTTTTAAAAATTCTATTGTAACATAATTCAAATTCCAACTGTTTTTATTACTTTTGAGATCAAATAATGGTTTTTACAATTTTTTAAGTATTTAAAGAGTATTTGGTGTTGAAATTATAAAAAATAAAATTATTTTGAGAATTAAATATTTTTTATTTGTGTAATACATCTTCAATTCTAATTTTTTTATTATTATTTTTGGGATTAAATAATAGGTTCTTGCATTTAAAGAGTACTTACTACTATTTTTTTGAAAAAAATAAAATAAATTATTTTGAGAATTAAATATTTTTGTTTATGAAATTTACAATTTATATATAAACTTATTCATTTTTATTTTAATTTTTTTAATTATTTGGTGAAATCTTCACATAAGACTTTATTTAGTAATAGTTTCACTCATCTTCAAATAGTAGATTTATGAATTTTCTAATTGTTATTTTTAACCATTTATTATGTTTTTTCTTTTTAACTCGTTTAGTGTATAAATTGCTTGGATACAAAATAATATTTTTTTATTACTTTTATCAACACTTATATGAGAGAAAAAAAAATAGAAAAATAGAAAAATGAAAAAATGAAAGTCTAGTAAGTTAAATATTTATAATTTTTTTATTGCATATTTATTTTTTAAAATTATATTTATTTAAAAAAAATAGAATTGTCATTCTATATAAAGAATAAATTATAAAAGTGAAAATATTTCAATCAAAATTAGATGTCATCTATTTGCAGGTGTTTTGAGGTGTCGTTGGATTTCTAAAATGACAAAGGGAGCAAAAATATATTTTTTTAATTGAAAGGAGGTGTTTTTGTAGATTTTTCCAAATGACATGGGATATTGATGAAATTTACCCATGAAAACTTTCATTAAATAAACCAAATAACTCAAAACAGTATGTTAAAATAAATAACTATTAAATTGGTTAAATTATTAATTAATGATAAGTAATATTTGAAATTTATTCATAAAAGTATTAAAGAGATATAATTTAATGGGTTTGTAATTAGAGAATGAATGATAAGACAAATATTAGATTTGTTTAGCTTCCAAAGTTTTAAGTAATAATAATAGATTATCCTTATTTTGACGTTAAATACGTAAAAGGCTATGCTGAAGGTGGACTGCTTTGGTAGTACGCAATTGAAAGGCTTTATGGCTAATCATGAAGGTAATGAAGAAAGGATGCGCCGCAAAGAAAATGTCACCTTTCATTAATGTCTTGTATATTGAAAAACCAGTTTTAACGTCCCTTTTTCTTTTTCTTTTTTTCTCATAAACCAAAAAATATTAGATTGACAAATGAGACGATAAAAAATTGTGCACAAATTTTTTAGCCCGCTTTGTTTTTTATTTTTTGTTCTGCTTGTTTTGTTTCCTCTCTACCAAAAAAAAATTGTGCTATGATAATTGTAGAACAACGCATCAATAAAAATAATTTTACCTTAATAGATATCTAGTATGAAAGATTTAGAATCCAATCTACTCTTCCAACATATATATATATATATAAAAAAAACACATCAATAAAAATACACGTGATATGGGCATTCTTCTAAAAAGAAAGTTGAAGGGAAACCAGGGGAGTTGGGACCCTCCTTATCTTCGTATTCATGATAAAAGAAAAGTGCAATAGATAGTGTCTCATGAGAGATCCATGGGTTGGGTTGGGACCGCCACAAGCCCTTCCCCACAAGCAACCTATTCTTCCATCTCTTTTCTGTTGGCCCCTGCCCCTCTCTTTTCTGAATCACCCCTCTCTCACACACACATACATGCAGTCATTTAGGAAGTACGAAAAGGGATACACGTTGTATCCGACATGATAAGAATACATACATAAAAAAATAAAAAAAATAAATAAATTAATTAAAAAGAGAGAGATCAAAACACGACCAATAAATATTATTATTTTTTATATACATATGATACATCTAAAACAATAATAATTATGAAGTAGATTAAGCAAAATATTTATACAAATTATATAAAATAAAAAAATATCAACCCAAATTATATAAAAAATAATATTTTCAATGTATCTCATTATCCCATGAAACTCATATGATAAGTCGGGATACGTTTATAATATGTCTAAATATTTTTCTTTTATAAGACACATGAAGAATACGTATACAATATTCATGGAGTGTCATGTTCGACACTCGTCCGTATATTAAATGAACTAAGAGAAGTGTATGTATTTGTTAAGTCATTATAGTCTCTTTCTCACGCACACGCAGTCATGGTCTCTCTCACGGACACAGTCTAGACAGTGCTCTCCCTTTCTCTCACTCACGCAACAGTCTCAGGCACACAGACAAAGGACACGACCATAAGAATCTTCCAAAAGAAGGTCAAAAATTGAAAGGGCGTGACACGACATGACCTGACCAAGCGACATTGTTGTTCGATAAACAAGACTTCTTCTGCGACAAAGAGCCCCAAATCCTCTTTACACGTAGTTTATTCATCATAATCTTTTAAAAATCACATCCTGCCTACCAACTTCGGAAACTTCACCCACCCACGAAGCTAATGCAAATAACAATCTTTTTTCAAAGAAAATGCCTCCAATTCAAATGTCTCAAACTCAAATACTAGCAATTGCATCAGCAATCACTCCATCTACCAAAACCAGCTAGCGTTTGGTTGTATGGAATTGAATTGGAATCAGAAAGGAATACATTTAAAATTCCCAAACGCTACCTGAACTTATTCAATAAAGTCATAAAAAACAATATTTCATCACCATCTAATTTAATTGATTAACCGAGAATGGGGACAAAAATAAACGGAACTTATTTGTATTGTTTTTAAGCACCGCCGGAGCCGTATTTCTTTCCAAAAACAAGGACTTGGAGTTTGTCGTAACCGGCTAGAACTCCAGCGCCAGCAACTGCACGGAGAATGTTTGCACCAGCACCCTTGAAGAGAGACTTGGGTCCCTCGTTCTTAAGGATCTGGGAGAATGCATCAAGAGAGCTCTTGTATTTGACGGCTTCACCGGAGGTCATCATCATTCTTCTTCGTACGGTGTCGATAGGGTAGGATGCAAGTCCGGCACCGTTGGTGATGACCCAACCCAGGGCAAAGCTAGCGAAGAAACTGTCCTGGAAGTGTCATTAACAGCATAAAAAGAATATATATGAGTTTCAAAAGCTGAAATAATGCAACAAATGCATTGAGGTAGAGATTGAGTGCGCATATAACTGGAGCTTTAACTAAAAATCTAATACATTTTGAATGCCACCTGAGGAACACTGGGTTGTCTAAATTATCCTATTACAAAATTATCATGGTGATATATTGATTAGTACTACAAATTACCCTTTGCCTTTAGGCACCCCATTTTCAATATTAGTCTAATTCTATGTAATGTAAAATGATTTTTTTTTAAATATAATTGACTAATTGCCTGAAATTATTTAACCTATATTATAAATGGCGTGCACTCCGCAAAGTCATTGACATCATGAAGATAAAGCTAAGATCTCTCCAAATATATAATAATCCAAGAGATGAACATATTCCTTCAATTAAATGGTTGACATTTACTCTACATCTCCTCTAATAGATCCCACACATTTTATTGATAGAAAATCAGAGTTTTAAAAGGTGCGGGGGCGGGTTTTAACCTGTCCCAGCCCTCCCGGGTGAGTCATGAGCCCCGAGGCTTGGAGCGTATGCTCAATGAAATATGAATTTTTGATATTTTAAAAATATACAAGAATTAAAAAAATACCTACAAATAATGAAAAAAGAAAAGTAGAAAAAAATATAAGATGGCAAAAAAAAAAATGACAATAGATCACATATATAAAAAATTATAGTAAGTTATAACGAAGTAAAATATAAACATTTCTATAGGATAATGGGCTGTAAATAAGCAAAGATATAAGTTCAATTCTCGCAAAAAATATCTATTTAATCAGCAAATGAGATAATAAGAGAAGGTGAAGACTTTTAATTGTATTTTAGGGTTATTATCGAGTTATAACTTGAATTATGTTAAATGCTAACCTTACTTAAAACCTTAAAATAACGTAATTTTATTTACCATTTAATTTATTGAAATAAAAAAATTAAAAAGCACATTAGGCTTACACCCCAAACCATGGGCTTCGTCCAATTTTTACGCCCAAGGCTCCACCCAAAGGTCTAGAGGGTACAACCATGGACCATTTTGCCCCACCAATAGCCTAAGGGCATTTCTATTAAGCCCCGCCTTTGGGCTGGCCCAAAAATCGCCTTTTGCAACATTGCCAAAAGTAATGTATGGAGTCCACACTGTCCTGATTTATAATATAAATAACTTAAGATATAATCAAATCTAGGTATTGTTCGGTTGCACAAAAAAAACATATATTTGTTTTTACTTGGCATTTACCTGCAGCTTTCCAGTAAGGATAACTGGCTTCAGTGAATCATACATTCCGAAGTAGAGACCACGATAAACAATGATTCCAACACATGAAATATTGAATCCACGGTAAAGCCCAGCAATTCCATCAGTTGCCATCGTCTTCCTATAGACATCAACCAAGCCATTGAATTGCCTCTCCCCTCCCTTCTTTGCCGCCTTGGCATCATTTGCCAAACGGGTCCTAGCATAGTCTAGGGAGTAGACAAACAGAAGAGATGAGGCACCAGCTGCACCACCCGATCCAAGGTTACCACCAAACCACTTCCAATAACCGTCTTTGTCCTTCTTGAAGTTGAAAAGCCTCTTGAAGTAATCCTTAAATGCAAAGTTCAAAGCCTGGACAAAATTTTTAAAGTGCGCTTGGATAAGAAATTTGATAAATTCATGAAATTTAGAAATGATGGGATTTTAAGATTTGATAAATTCATGAAATTTAGAAATGATGGAATTTTGAATCTTAAAATCCCATCATTTGCAAATTTATTGTTTGGATATGTTTTTAAGAAATTGAATTTTAATTGATGGAGTGATATTACATCATTTGTAGGATTTACAAAAAGCATCTCTTCAGGAGGTATTTAAGGATGTCATTTTTACTTTCAAATCTCATTTTGAAATTCTAAATAATCTTATAAATTCTTTTCTAAAGTAGCCAATTAAGGAATTTTAACTCATGAAAATCGAGAATGGTGGGTCGGCCTCTAGTGGTAAGGCTTATCCCTTCCCGACAGTGGTCAAGGGTTTGATTCTCACCGGGTGTGTGAATTAAAAGAAAAAAAAAATCATGAAAATCAATTCCTCTCCCAAAATCATTCACCCAAACACACCCTCAAAGTAAAGAGTAAGCATGGAAAGAAATCATGGAACCAGAAGTCAACGAGGGCAAAAGTGGAAGAGGGAATCACTAGCCTGTGTCGGGAAATAGCGGATGACATTGGCAGTGTTTCCTCTCCATAACGAAATAACTCCTTCATCTTTCATCGTTCGCTTGAAGCAATCACCAATACCCTTGTACGGTTCAGAAAGCCTACCAGTTTTGATCATCTCATCCTGATTTTGTATCAACAGTTTCACACGCTCAATTGGGGCGGCGGCTGTTTTAGAAACAGCAGCAGATACACCACCCATAAGGAAATCAATGGCAAAACCGGCAAATCCTTTCTCAGAAGGGGATTGGGCAAAGACAGGAGAAGGGGCCGATGCAACCATTGAAAGGTCACATGTGGCATGACCCTGCTGGAACATGGGATATTGGAGTACAGTATTTGAATGTGTCCCATGTTTGAATTGCCTCTGATATAGAGATGACTGCGTGAAGCCATTTTGAGATGCCATAGACCTAAGAAGGAGCTGCCCAGCAACCTTCTGAGCAACAGTGGGGTGGTGAGGCTTCTCAGTCGTCATGCCTTTCCTACAGAGAATACTTGATGTCAAAATTACTACTCAACAGAAACTATTTTCCGACCTGAGATGCAAATTAAACACCAGTTTGAAAACATGGCAGACTTTAATTTCCAGGACTAAATGCATTACAATGATTTTTCGTAGGTAGACGGGGATTATTTATACCAGAAAAATCTACTTTTTTGATATGTCACTATGATAACTGATAAATAGGCAAATTATTCTATAATATATAAGCTGATGACTAGAAAACCACATCAAATGCATGTTGTGAAACACAGTTTCATTCTCATCCCACAAAGAGGAATGTTTGTCGTCCAAGTAACATTGAATTAGACAGAAATAATGATAACTAAGAGTACTGAAACCCCAACCACAACATCATGTAAACCCTTCAACCAGATAAAATTATAATTGAAGTTTCTATTCAAGTCTCCCACTGGTAAGGGTGTAAATTGAACCCAAATTTTAGAACTGCACAATTTTTTCATTTTTAGACCAAACAAACCCCCTAAGCTAAATGAACTGATCCAAGTCAAGCCAAGTATTTGAGGCAGCCGAGTAATAGTTATTCAAACTCTACTCATTTATTTAAAAAAGAAATCAAGCTAAAGCTCAGGTGGAATATGTGAAGAACAAAAAGTTGAGCTCGATTTTGACTCAATACAGGCACAATAATTTTTTTTTTGTTTTTGACTTGAGCTTGACATCTCTTAGAGAGTTCGTACAGTGGTCAATTCAGGTCATGATGTCAGTAATGACAGCTCACTCACATTACGAGGTTTTATAAATTTTAATTTGTTGTTAGAATTTTTAAAATACAATCTAAACAACAACAGAGACAATAAACAAGATAGCAAAAACAATTTAAAGCATCACACAAGAAAAAGCCATATTTGACTAAAAAACCAATAACAATCATCATGGGCTCAGGCAATGTTTTTAAAACCAGACCTAACATCAGGCTGTAAAAGTCAAGTCACAGGTTCAACAACCGGGCAAATCACAGCTGAACCATCACATCATAATTACATCATTAAAATTAAAATAATATTAACAAAATGGAAAAGGAATTAAAACAAAAAAATATAAACATTTCAAAAAAAAAAAAAGGTAAGCATAAACGTAATTAAACAAAATTAGTAATATTTTTAAATGGAAAGAATTGAATAATTTATTTAATGACAGCCAGTACAAAGATGGATACATATATAGAAGGAATTAAAAAATTAAAACTAGAATATAGAAATCAATTAAAACCTAATATATAGAAATACTAAAATAATCTCACAATTAGTAGAGTGATTTACCAAATATAGCAAAGTTAATTATCACAGCTAGAGACAGGAGGGTCAGTTCTTTTTTTTTTTTTAATTTGGCCTTTGAAAAAACCGGCTGGTTGAGACAAAATCACCCTGGTTTGCCGTTTCGGCAATTCAACTGGCCAGTTCGCCGGATATCTCTGGTTTCGACCCCAAAACAGGTTTTAGTGGGTGACCGGAACAGAACCTGGACCAGTTGAACTGCCAACCTGGTCCGGTTTTTAAAACATTGGGCTCAGGCACATTAAATACACCACAAAAATGGTATGAGCAGGGTTATACAAGACAGAACACGAAAGTAAATCACCTGTAAAAGAAGAGTAAGCATAATTTTTAAACAAGCAAAGGCAACGATAGTACTGAATTATTGTATTATTGTGTATTGAAAGTGATAGGTACTTAAAACATAAAACACATTCAGAAAGATTGTTAGAGTTTTCAAAACACAAACTAATCAATGCTGAAATAGAAAAACAAACACTCAAAGACAAATTAAAGTATCAAACAAGAGATAATCATATTTGACTTAAAAAAAAAAAAAAAAAAAAAAAAACAGTAACAACAATTGTAAAGGGCTAAGGCTCACGAAATGCACCACAAATAGTATGAGTAAATATACATAGAACAGAACGAAAGTAAAACACATTTAGAAAAAGAGTAATTATAATTTATTTATTTTTTTTGTTATAAACAACTATAATATTGTGCCGTTGAAAGAGATAGTTACTTAAAACAGAATAAAATCGACAGAGACTGCTTTCAAGTTTCACCAAATCAAAACAGTACCAGACGAAAAAAAAATCCATGTAGCACAAACTTCACATATACGATCAAATCAGGTCTGATCGAAGAAGCTAAACACCAAAGAACAACGTATTTAGCAACATTTCTCTGCTCTAGCAAAGCATTAATATCGGAAAATATCATTTACGGGCAAACGAACATATGCATCTGAACAAAACCAGATCTAATATAAGAATCCAGTTTCACCTCGGTTAGAAGATGTTTTCAAGCTATGTGCATCTATCAATCAAAAAGATCACTGAGAGGAGAAAGAAAATGGATACCTCTATGAGCTTCTTCGATTCAAATCGTGTCAATCTCTCCCAATTCTTCTCTCTCGATCTCCGCCTTCACTTCTTTGGTGAGAAACCGAAGAAGGCGAGGTAGACAGAGACAATGGGGGAGATCCGGAACCTTAGGAGGGGTCCAAGAGGCGCAAAATGAGCGGCGGGAGAGAAAAGGAAGCTCTTTTCAGAGGTGCCAGAAGTGGGGTTTAAAAAGGAGGGCACCAATTTTGTGCCTTCTCTTCAAATAAATAAATCCGCGTTATTTTATAGGTAATTAATTTTTTGGACCTCCAAAAGAAGATGAATCTATAAAATAATTTTCAATTTAGATAAAAAAAAAAAAAAAAAATTAGCTTATATAGAATCTTTAAAAAAAATTCTCTAATATTATTTTTAACTGGCACTCATATTTACGGATTCTGTCATTTTGTCATATATAACAAGACAAAAGTAATTAAATCTCCTATATTTACGACAAAAACATCACAATTGCAAAATTCATTCTCACAAAGCATAAACCAAATAAAAAATTCAGGAAAAAAAATATCAAAATAACTTGCAGAAAAAGATCTACATGATGATTTAATCAAAAAAAAATTTGCCCACCTTAAAATGATGTGTAAACATTAACATAAATATTAATTACTGGAAGTGCAGAACGTTAACATTAACGTAAATGTTCAAACAATACACTTTGTCTATATTGCAAACTACGATTTGAATATCACATTTTAATCTCATATTCATATTGTGTTTTAGTATTGACGTATATTATTTTTTGGGAGTTTTGTGCTTTAACATCAACGTAACTTCATTTTTTTTAGACCCCCTATGTGTTTGCGTTAATATTAACTCACCGTATGTGATAATTTGTCTTTTGGACTGGGTGTGTGTTAACGATAATGCAAAGTTTTTGGCCTCTCTGTGTTAACGTTTTCTTGTTCTTTTGTGTGTATTAATGTTAACACATCTTCTCGATCTATTTGTGTGTGTTAGTATTAACGTATTTTTATTTTTTTGGGTTCTATGTGTTAACATTAATATGATCGTATCATATCCGTTGTTTGTGTATTTGGGTTGGGTGTGCGTTAACGTTAACAAATATTCACCATAGGGCTGTGTGTTTTAGCCTTAGCATATTTTACCTTTTGAGGGTTTTGTGCGTTAACGTTAACACAACTTAGACGTTTACTAACTAAGAAAAATATATACATTAACATAAATATTAACATTCACACAAAAATGTATACACATTAACATTCACGTAAAATCATATCTTAACACATACATAAATATCTTTTTTCAAAATCAAATCTGGACATTCTAACAAAATTTAATCACCTTAATCATGCAAACATTTATGTTAATGTAAAAAAATATACACATTAACATTCATGCAAAAATCATTTCACAAAAAAAAAAAAAATATCTACAAAAATCATTTCGCAAAAAAATCTATAAAAAAATCGAACTAGCTCGATCTTCAAATTTGATCCCACAGTACGCTCAACATACCACCATCTAGAAATCCATATTTGAAATTTTCAAATTTGGATTTCCAAATCTGATAAAATTGGTAGCATTCACATAGTTAATCTTCTTCAAAGCACCATAGAAAGTCCTCAGTAGAATCAAAGCAGAATGACCCACCTGAATCAGTTCCAAAACAATGTCAAAATGAAAAGGTGATAAAGTGTAATTTAACAAGAAATAGATGAACCATTAGAGCCAAAGGTTTTATCCCTAGAAGCCAAAAAAGGCTATGCAGTCTGCATCATGGTTCGATCTCTTCTTCAAAAAGAAGAATCGCATCACTTGGATCCCAAATAATATCAACAATTTCATAGTTAAATAAATAAATTACAACAAAATATTTTAGTCTCGAAATTGAAAAATAAAATAATATATATATATCAAAAATTAAAGAAAATAAGAGAGAGATTGCTCAGAAAATAATGGGTATTGAAGAATTTTCATCATTCTATCATAGCAGTGCATGACTTTCTTCTTTCCTTATCACAAAAACCCCATTTCCTAATTCTTCTTCTTAAATTTTTTGAAAACAAACATCAATAAAAAGACTAGAGAGAAAAAGGGAATAGAGAGAAAGAGAAGGAACAAAGGGGTAAAGCGAGAAGGGGATAAAAGAAGGATACCAAAAATTGCATATATATATATAGAGAGAGAGAGAGAACGAGAGAGAATGAAAACCGTCCACATCTAGACGACGACTTAATAACTACGACGAGACGATGGAGAAAGAGATCTGGATGAAATCGAAGTGGTGAGACGACAACCAGAGATCTGGCGGCGTTGACAAAATCGAAGCGGTGAGGTAGATGGCGGTGCTGGAGGCGATGGATGGACGAAGGATAACGGCGTTGTGCTCTGTTTTGGCCGAGTGAGCAGATGACTTGCAGATGAGATTTGGCGTGCCCTGTTTTTTTTAGAGGAAAATAATATTAAATAATAATTAACTTAAAAGAGAAGAGGTTTCTAAAGCGCCAATTTTATCAAAAAGGTACTTAGACCCTTTTTTTTTTTTAATAAGAAGTCACCACCTAGTATTGGATTTAAATGGTGTGTTAGGTCACTGAATTTTAGAAAAACAAATTTTAGGCCTAAGTAAAAGTTGACTAAAAAAAAACAAACAAAGATTCCTCTAAAAGCTCGGGGGTCGGTTACGCTCGGGGATGGTGTTAGACACCACAAGACACCCGTCCGAAGACGGTACCTGTTGGCCTAGTGATCTACCCAAGAAAGAGGTGAATTGAATAATTAAAAAAATTAAACAAATTCTTATCTTTCAATATTTAAATATTCAAATAATTAATTTAATCATAAATTAATTATTATCTTTATATAGCAGTGGATAAGTGTATAAATCTAAGTACACACCCAAACAATAAAAAATAATGAAAATCAACAATGTAGTATACCACGATATATCTTAATTTACCAAGCTAATCTTAGCTAATCAAATTCTCCGAGCCCCACGGAGATTCGCACCCACTAAACCACTAGATTCTTGTAACAGGTAGGAATCAAACTTTTACACAATGATTCTTTTACAGGCTCAGAATCAACCTTCATAATTTTTTTTTCACAAGTTAAGGAAGAACATCTATCTTTTTAACAAGTTAAAGACTAACCTAATTCTTTTATACCTTAGGAAAAGAATTAAACCTCACAAAAAATACTCCAAGTATCATTTTCACCAATAAGGATGGAACCGTTACAATTCACACAATTTTAATTCTAATTAGGAAGAATCACACCTAACTCTTTTCAAGGGAAATGAGTAATCTAACCTTTTTATACCTTAGGTAAAGATTAAATCTTGATCTCTTTACTGGAAGTAATTGAAACCCTTGCTACTCCTAACTAGATACTTCTAATAGTATCTAATCCGTAGAAACTCACCAATTACAAAAATTGATAAGTTTCTTCCCACTCGGAGCTTCTACCACCTCAAATCAATTTAAACTCAATTAATGACCTGATAATTACTAGTGATAGAATTTATGTGAGGAATACAATATCTTATTATATTAAGTATGGATAGCATAAAATTAAGCACGTAATCAGATAATCACAAAAATCGTTTTAAAAAAAATTGTTATGCTCTTAAGGTTTGAAAACGATTTTACTACGATCTTATCAACCAAGCAAGTAGAATAATATCAAATCAAAATAAGAAATAATAGCTTGGAAAGATATCACCAGGATACCACCAAATGTATAAAAATAGAATTGCTAGATAGTTTAGATCGGTGACGCCAAAACACTTAGCACTTTTTCTCAAGAATTTTTCTTACAAAAATGGTCCCATAATAATATCTCGATATAATCTCAAATAATCACTCTTAGAAAGCTCACAAACTAAAAGTTCTTGATAGATATGATATCTTAATATGCGAAAAACGTATGTCTATAAAAACTTATTTGAAATAAGCCTTCTAACGGCTAGTTCCCACAAGATATGACACTTAAATGTGCATATAGACCCTATATATCAATACCATTTAACCCTGGTCCAATTCACTTTAATATGGCTTTTAAACCATTCAATTAAATCCCCTAAATAATTCTCAATCTCAAATTAAACTAGATAGGAAGTATTAAATGTACTAATTTGAGAAATACTTTAATTTATGTACCATATCTATAGGAATATTCAAATAACAGTAATATATCTATAATATGTTCAAATCCCCTGAATATCTCCAAAAATATCAGCCAAAAAACAGCTAGTAACGGCTAGTTTTGGATCAGATCCCAAAAATCCTCAAAATCTAAAATAGCTTAGTTGGTTGACCGATCATAGGCCATCAGTCGACCGATCATTTCAGGTTGTAGCCCAATCCATTTATCAAACAATGGTCAGTTGACCAATCCCCCATGGGTCGGTTGACCGATCGATTCAAGATGCTTCTTTAGGCTATTTTTTCGCCCTGATCGGTTGACCGATCGGTACAGAGAGTTCACCTTTCGGCCATCGGTTGACCGATCTCCCTTGATCGGTTGACCGATCGATTCAAAAACTTTCCAATTCTCCCGCCCTTGCCTATTGGTTGACCGATCCTTTTTGGTCGGTTGACCGATTACTGCTGGAACTTCTCCTTAAACTATTTCAACTCTAATTTTCGATGTTTTTGACTCTTTAACCAATTTCTTTTCTCGGTTAACTAAATTAATACTATTAATCAATTTCAAACACTAATCTTACTTAGGTAAATTTTTTTGTTCAATTTCACATTGGAGCAAATATTTGATATTATCGTCTCTCCATTGTTCATAATTACTTCATGATATTATCGTCTCTGCATCCTTCATAATTACTTCATAATATTATCTGAAACTCTTAAACTGAAACATTCAACAAATTCATTAGTTCTTCCAAAAACATCAACACTTAATTGTCTATCAAAATCTCGAGATCAACAATACCTTATATCCAATTAGGTTAATCCGAATGTTTTATTTTATTTTTGAAATCATTTTCTTCTTATAAAATCTTTTTGGTATTTTCACAAATAAGGCAGAACAAGTTTTTTGTATTTTTTTGGAATGTTCCCCCAGTATAACTTTTTATTGAATATTAAAGATTCGACAAGGATGGTCCCTGAGGAGTTTTATGGATGTTTCTGAGAGACTTCTTTAATTTAAGTAGGCAAACTAAAATAGGTGAATAAGAGTAAAAATATGAATGCAAAACTAACATCTATATGAATTTTATTTTATTTTATGCAAAAGAGACATAAAACAAACTAAAGGGTTTAATTTAAATATGTCAATACAAACTGATATAGATACGGGAATTGAATAGGGAACACTAAGTGAATTAACGTGATTATGTGTGACAATGATTTAATTATTTAATATAAAAAATATAATGGTACACGTGTCGTGACTAGATATGAAAAGTAACATGGATTCATGAGAAAAAAAAAACTATATGTATAAAAAGGTGTAAGTGGTGAAAGTGTTCTAAACATGCTGTCTAAATGCTACAAGAAATAAACATGCTAGATGGATGCAAAAATATTTATTTTAAGTTTGCCCGATTAATTTAAAGAAATTACAATTTGAAATTCCCTCAATTTTTATAGATATGAGAATCAAGAGAGGTTCGTGGAAATAATTTTGTTGGGATTAATCTTTTCGAAACTTAAGTGGAATCTCACTAAAAAATTTACCGAGGAAAGAAATTTCCTAAAACCAATCGTTTTTAAATTTCACTCAAGTCAGGGAATGAAAACGAGGCCACGGAAAACTCTCCTACGCTTTAACGAATCGTCGGATTCATCTTAAGATTCGTAAGGATTAATTCCTACAAAACCAAGATTTATTTATTTATTTTTTTGGTTTTTTTATTTAGGGTTTTAATAACAAGAACAAAAATAAAATAAAGAAGAAAAAATACAAAAAAATAAATAATGAAACATTCACCTAATGCTTGGGGGTTAAGTTTAAATACAAGAAACTCACCTCGACGTTTTCATTGGATCTTTCAATGACTTATTTTTTAATCTTTATGAATTATAAAAATAAAAATAAAAATGCAGAAATAAAATAAATAAATAAATAATAATAAAAAAACATAGCTGGTGTCCTCATCTAAACACTCAAAGGTTCAGATTGAGAATGAGGAACCTCATCCTGACGTTTTTCATCAAGTCATTGGATGATTAAAAGAAATAAAAGTTTAAAGGAATTTAAACTATGGAGATATTTGAATAAACTAAAAAATAAAAGCAGAACATACCTATTCTAGGCGGAAAATCCCGATGGTCGGGTTGTTTCTCTCTCGCAAACGGCTTCCCAAAAGGTCTTTCGATGAGAATCACTCTCTAAAGGATTTTTTTCTCTCAATTTCTGAATGAATAAACTATGAAGATGAGGATCATATTTATAGAAAATGATGGGCGTGAAAAACATGAGGAAACTATAAAAAAATTAGGTTTGGTTGCCAAACTCAGTCCAAGTTAAATTGGGAAAGGATAAAATTGTAAAAAATAAGAAAAATGAAGGTTCTGGATGCAAGGTGAGTGTAAAACACATGCCCCTTCACCCCCTCAACCAGCAGCTGACACGTGGCGATGGTCCTACGCTAATTCTCTCTCTCACGTGCATACACATATAAAATAGGCGAGTTGTTTACCTACTAAATATTTTAAAAAAAAAAAATTACTGAAACAACTAGTCTTTTAACTTATTTACCACAAGCAAGTATCCCGACCTTCTGAAGGCCGGGACCAAAAAATATATATTTTGATCCCGGCCTTCACAAGGCCGGGATAAAAAAATATATATATATTTTTTTAATTTTTTTTTATCCCGGCCTTGTGAAGGTCAGGATCAAAATAAATGATTTTTTTTTAAACTTTTGTTCATTCAACAACCCACCCACACAGAGACAGAGGAGAGAGAGCCAAGAAAGAGAATGGCACAATTTCATAAATGTTTTGACAGTTTTTACCCCTGAAATTTCAATGTTATTAATAAATGATTTTTATATTTTTTTTACACTTTATTAATAATTTTTTTTTTTTTACTCTTGAAAATGATTTTTCATACTTTATTTTTATTTTATTATTTATTCAATTCAACTAATAAATAATTTTGACAGAAATATATACTTTATTATTTATTATATCATGAAAATTCTTTTTACCAAATTAAATTTTTAGTCAACTGAATGGGACATCCTGTCGACTAAATTCAATTTGGACAAACAAAAATTAAATTTGGTCGACCGAATGGGACAACCTGTAGACCAAATTTAATTTGGTTGACCAAATTCTATTTTTGGTAGATCGAATGGGACATCCCGCCAACCATTATAATTTTGAAAGACCAAATTCAATTCAAGTAATAAAGATTTTTCATGGAAATATTTACTTTATTATTTATTATATCATGAAAATTATTTTTACGAAATTGAATTTTTGGTCGACCAAATGGGGCATCATGTCGACCAAATTGAATTTTTGGTCAACCAAATTGAATTTTTAGTTGACTGAATGGGACATCTTGTCGACCAAATTCTATTTGGTCTACCGAATTTAATTTTTGGTCAATCAAATTCAATTTTTGGTCGACTGAATTGAATTTTTGGTCGACCAAATGGCCTGTCGACCAAATTCTATTTGGTCTGGCGAAATGGGACATCCTATAGACCAAAAATTCAGTCGACCAAAAATTCAATTCAGTCGACAAAAAATTCAATTCAATCAACCAAAAATTGAATTCGGTTGACCAAAAATTGAATTCAGTAGACCAAATAGAATTTGGTCGACAGGATATCCCATTTGGTCAACTAAAAATTCAATTTGGTCGACATGATGCCCTATTCAGTCGACTAAAAATTCAATTTGGTAAAAAGAATTTTCATGATATAATAAATAATAAAGTAAATATTTTCATGAAAAATCTTTATTACTTGAATTGAATTTGGTCCTTCAAAATTATATTGGTTGGCGAGATGTCCCATTTGATCTACGAAAAATAGAATTTGGTTGACCAAATTAAATTTGATCTGCAGGATGTCCCATTCGGTAAACCAAATTTAATTTTTGGTTGACCAAATTTAATTTAGTCGACAGGATGCCCCATTCGGTTGACTAAAAATTTATTTTGATAAAAAGAATTTTCATGATATAATAAATAATTAAGTATATATTTCCGTCAAAATTATTTATTAGTTGAATTGAATAAATAATAAAATAAAAATAAAGTGTGAAAAATCATTTTCAAGAGTAAAAAAAAAAAATTATTAATAAAGTGTAAAAAAAATATAAAAATCATTTATTAATAACATTGAAATTTCAGGGGTAAAAAGTGTCAAAACATTTGAGAAAATTGTGCCATTCTCTTTCTCGGTTCTCTCTCTCTCTGTTTGTGTGGGTAGGCTGTTGAATGAACAAGAGTTTAAAAAAAAATCATTTATTTTGATCCCGGCCTTCACAAGGTCGGGATAAAAAAAATTAAAAAAAAATATTTTTTTTGATCCCAACCTTCAGAAGGGTGGGATTCTTTCTTGTGGTAAATAAGTTAAAAGACTGGTTGTTTCATTAATTTTTTTAAAAAAAATATTTATTAGATAAACAACTCATAAAATTAGCCCCAATGGTTTTCTTTTATTGTTTGTTCTTTTGGCAAGACAAAGGGCCCCACCATTTGTTCTCTCTTTTCTCTCACTTGGTTTGGTTGATGTGGCGAGGGGCCCACTACAAATTTCTCTCTCTCTCTCTATCTCTCTCGCAGTTCTCTCTCTCTCTCTTCTCTTTATTCTTATTTCCACTTATTCGCCTTATTTTTCCTTTCTTTCAATTCTACCCCATTTGTTTATTTGTTTCTTTCTTTTTCCTTTTTTTTTTTTTTGAATTTTGTATTTTTTGAGGTAAAACAAAATAAAACAAAGTTAACTATAAAATAAAATATAATTTTTTTGCGGGGTGATTAAAATACCGTGTCTACAAGATAAGGGTAGAGAGAGAGGAGGGGTTAGGGTTTGGAGAGAGGTTAAAGAGGATAAAGAGAGAGTGTGAACGGTATGTGGAGTGAGAGTGATCAGAGTTGAGAGAGAGAGGATTTTGTTTTAGAATTATGTTTGTCTTTTTACGATTCTTTTTTGTCTGTCAAGGACTAAAAACTTAATTAGTTGTACGGAATTATTCAAATTGGGATTTTTTCTACATTGTTTCTTAAATAAGAACTAAAAAATAAAAACCTCTTAATTTATCTAAAGTTTTAATTTTTTTTTTTATTATGGAATTTTAATAATAATAATAATATCAACAAAATCTTATGAATTTTAATTATTAAAATAAATAAATTAATTTTAAAAAATAATATGATAAAAGTGATAAATATTATATTGTAATTGTAAAGTAAATTTAATTTATAACTTATGGTGATAAATAAAATTTAATTATTATTCCATGTAATGAAATAAGACTAATAGATCTCCATGATTTTAGTATCTTATTATTAAGGGATAACGATTTTTTTGGTCTCTCACAAATATAGGCTCAATTTGCCCATCGTATTTAAAAATAGACACATTTGATACCTGATATTTCATTTTCGTTTCAAATTAGCTCTTCAGTTAAGTTTTCTGTTAATTACTATCAAATTACATTTATACCCTTTAAATTTTTTAATTGAGATTATTTTATTTTTCATAAAAAATTTAAGGGTTAAATGTGTATTTTAGATACTATTAATCATCCTCTTCCTCAACCGAAACGATGGCTACCACCTCTCTCACCACACCACCGATGACCACCATCATCTTTGATCTCTCTCTCTATATCTCTTTTCCCATCTCTCTCTCTCTCTACCCAAACCCGCAAACCCACTACTCTCTCTCTATCACAATACCCATTTCAGTTCCAAACAAAAATTAAGCAAAATATTAAACAAAATATATAACTTGAAAATTAAATTCATCAAGAACTAAGTCATAATTAACGAAGGGTAGATCGTTGGTGGGTTAGACAATGATAATTTATCCCAAATCATCCTTTCCTGATCTTTAATTGCCTTTATTTTGGACATCTTTGTCCTTCCCGTTGCTTCGAATTTTCAGATCCTCACCCGTAATTGCCCGAATATGGACGACCTCGACATCTTGGTGGGGGACTAGTTTCATGACACATGGTAAATCCACTTCCAAGAGATCCGACAGTGGAGATCCCCGCATGCGATCTTCCTCGTCGTTCATTAGCAATCACAATGGCAACGGGATGTTGTTCGACAATGTCTTTAGCGGTCCACTGAAACTGGAGCTAGAAACCATAGTAGGCCATCGTCGATGAGTTATTTTGATTATGATTCAATTTTTAAGGGCGCCGGGATGAGTGATCCGAATAGTGAGCTCACTTCAGCAGTGCCGGTTCACGATAAACCAACATATGGTGATGACATTTTTGATGGATTGCATTTGCTCGGGTTGAAAAGAAAATCTATGTCCACGACTACAGCTATGTTAGAGGAGCCTTTGATTCGAGGTCTTCTTAGCCACGCTAGCAAGGCGTTCAATTTGATGATCTTCTTGGGGAAAGCTAGAAGGTGGCACTACATATGAAAATTTCAAGCTCGACGAGTTTGGATGATCTGTTAGCTGGTTTGGGTAGTTTTAATTCTACTAATAATAACAAGTATCACAATTTACACACAGAGGCGTGTAAAATTGCTTTGAAATAGCTGCCTATGTTGCTTAAATTGATTGTTTTATAAGGACAATTACAATATCAAGAGATGTTGATTTTTCTTTGCACACTATAATGGATCGGTGAGAAAAGAGAGAGAGAAAGAGAGAGAGAGAGGACAACAGAGAGTAGAGAGAAAGAGAGAGGTTGTATATGTGCTAGTGGTATTGGTTCTCCATTGATGTGGCAGTGGTGGTGGTTGGATCGATGGTGATAGAAGATGGAGGGATGTGGTGGGCAAAAATTTTCAAGTGTGAAAGGTGCAGGGAAGAAGATGTTGTGAAAAAAAAAAAAAACATTTTAGCCCTTAAATTTAAAATAATTTACAAATAGATCCTATTAAATTAATTTGAATAAAAGGACGAAATTATTCTTATTTTTTAACATAAAATGATTAAAACACACTTACCTACCTGTTGACCTAACATAAGGGTCAATTGGAAACGAAAATGAAATGTCAGGCATCAAATATGTTTATTTCTAAATATGAAGGGCCAATTGAGCACTGGTTGCATTTGTGAGGCACCAAAAAGATTATTATCCCTATTATTAATGATTGTAAAATCAATCAGTTACCAATTATCTATATTTTATGCGATTTATAAAATATAAAAAATTAAAAGCTTAAATCTAGAAGAGAATGAGGCTCTCCAATGCTTAATTAATTGTTCTTGGTGAATTTTAATGCTACAAATGCATGCATCAAGTCATCTTTAATATCTTTATTACAATTAATGATAGGCCACTTCTTCAAAATTTTGTTTCTAATTCCACTCTCCGTTAAGAAATTTGAGAAGATCTCATAAATTAATCATAGTGAATTCTTTATTATAATTAATAATTGGTGAATTTTTCAAAATTTTATTTCTAATTCAAAAAAGGAATTTGATAAAACATCATAAATTAACCATGTATATCCATTTGAAGTGCACATTTTATAGAGCAAAGCAAACACATATTGTCACAACCACAATTTTTTATAGACAAACAATTTAACTTAGCGATAATAAAGCGTTGCGATTGAAGTTTTGAGGGGAAATTTCTCCCCCAAACAATTCTCAATCCTCATATGAAAGAACAATTCTTTCATATTTTAATTTGAAAACACTAATTGTATTGTTCTAAAAAACTTAAAGGTCATTCAATATAGGCTCTAAGTTTCATAACGTATATTAAGTTTTTTTTTTAATTTTTTATTGTTTGTATTTTACAAAAAAAAAAAAAAAAAAAATATTTAACAAAAAAAATATTATCTTTAATAAAATTATCCTCAATTTGTTCCTGTGGCAGTAAATATTTACCACTACCATAATCATCCCCAACCAACACAACAAACATTCACCACCACTACCAGACCCGACAACAAATTTCACCACCATTGTGACTACTGCCTACCACCACCACAGTAACAACAAACATTCACCAATAGAAAATATTCACCGCCACGATAATCACCGCCAACAACTACAACACACATTTATCATTGTTGAACACCACTTCTAGCGTAACAAAAGTTATCAAACAAACACGTAACTGTAATTTACAAATAATAATAATAATAATAATAATAATAATAAATATGGAATTTTCCAGAGTTGAAACGTAGAGGGACAAAGAGTGGTCAAATGAAATCAAGTCATAAAATTTACAAATTTGAAATAAATTCCAACAAAAATTATATAAATCTGTATCAATTTTTTAAAAATTGATTTTTTTTTATCTTTCTTCCAATCAAAATTTCAAAAAAGGAAAAGAAAATCTAGAATTTTCTGTATCTATATCTAATACTAAATGTGGAAGCTTTTGCCTATGTTGAATAAGAATTCTCTAAGCATGTAATACATGCTTTTGGTGACTTTGTTATTTTTACCTTTTAGAAATAATAAAATTTTAATGTTACTAATATAAATTTATTTAACCCATCATATTTATATTAATTGTATTCATTCTAATTAATTATCCAAGTAGTTCAACAATATTGATCTAAAAAAAACCATGTCATTCACTTTTTTTCCTCTTCCTCAATCCTCTTTGTCGATTCCTAAATCAACGTTTCTCTCTATTTTTATTATTTAATTTTGTAAGTTTAATGAAAAAGAGAAATTAATCGTTATAAAGAACTATGTCCCAAATTTGGATGTTTTGGAGGCAAAATTAATGATTTACTAAAACAAATTATTTTTTATTTTTAATAAATATGACATTATATTAGATTGGTTAAGATAATTATATATTTTTTTATTTTTTGATGTGATCTTTTCATTGATAAGCGTTATTAAAATTCATAATAATAATAAGTTCTAAATAACATGAGATGGGGCTAAAATGTGACAATAAAAGTGCTATCTAGATCGTCCATAATGACGTTTTCCATGAGCATACAAAACACATCGAGACTAATTGTCACTTCATTCATCACCACATTCTCCAGAATATTGTTCGATGCCACTTTGTCAATTTAGCTGATCAGGCATCATATATTTTCACCAAGACTCATCCATCGGACTAAGTTCTTCATGAAATAATTTTTTTTCAAACTTTATTCCTGAAAAATAGGTGGATTTGGGATATTTTCAGACCCTTACAAGCTCAAAGTGGTACTCCTGGCTTTAGTATAGCTGGGACTACCAACAACGGCTTAACCCCATTGTAAAAAACATAAAAATAAAAAATTGGGGTTGCAAACCCTTGTTGGACGGTGTCTGATTTTTTTAGCCGAATATTGTACTTCCCGCTCTATAGGCATCTCCCTTAGTGTTTTTTATACCCCATTCTTCTCATGTTTTATTTTCTTCTTCTCTTCTTCAGATCTAGTGTTGCCCACCTTCTTCTTCCTTTCCATTTTCTTCTGTTCTTTTTCTATTATTCTCCTTCATTCCTCAATTTTTTTTTTCTTTCCCTTCCTACCTAGATAAATCCTGCTCCACAACTGTTGTCACCGCCCTGTTGATTCGCCACTATCCACTGTGCTGCTGCTCTTCGCCATCCACCACTCTGCTGCTCTGCGCCGTCCATCGCTCTGTTGCTTCATCGGATCCAAACCTAACTAAGATCTATTTTTTTCTTCTTCAATTTGTTATATTATATTTTTTTCTTTTACTTTTAATTTTTATTGTAGATTTAATTAATTTTTTAATTAGTTATAATTGTATATTTTGTGTGATATTTACTTATATATTGTGCTAATTAGTTGTAATTATTTAGTTATATATGTTGTATTGATTAGTTATAAATATGTTGTTAATTGGCTGTAATTTTTCAAATGTAAATTTTTAAAGTAATTTGTTAAATTAAAAAATTAAATTACAAAAGATAATTTTATCTATTCTTTAAGGTATAAAGTGTAAATAAAGTTTGTCGTTGGTTAACAAAAGTACTAAGAAGAGAAATGGATAAAAAATAGAAAATTAGTGAAGAAAATAGAAAATTTATAAATTTTAATATTTTTAAAAAATTAAAATACTATCCAATAAATCATTGATCATTAATATATCATTAAAAGTAATTTAAAAAATCAAAACTCTTAACTAGTTTGATAGGTTGGATACCAAAAAAAATACTTGACAATTATTTAGTAGGTGTAAATAGCAGACACATACATAGGGGTGATAGGTGTAATTTATCTATTTATTCCCAAGCCGGTTTTGGTAATTTTCGAGTATTTTTGTAGTGTTTTATTATGTTAATACGTTATTATTTATTTTGTTATAAATTAGGTATTTGGGGTGAAAATGGACTAAATCAGTCCATAAACGAGCAAGTCGGTGGAAGAATGGTGGCGAAAAAGAGCAAAATGGATAATATTCAGAACCTGCATCCACCGCTACAGCATGAAACCACCGCTGTAACGGTGAAAATACAAAGAGTTGCTGAAAGCTCCATCGTTGCAGCGGTGAAACCACTGCTGCAGCAGTCAAAATGTAGAGAGTTGTTGAACTCTCCACCGCTGCAACGGCCATCCGCTAGAAACCTACCGACCTCTCCACCACTGCAGCGGTGATCCCACCGCTGCAACGGTCATACGCCAAACAATTTGGATATTTTAGGATATTTTGAATCCTATAAATATTGTCTCTTCTTTCCCAAACACATGGTAGATGTTTTCGGGAGTCTTGAGAGCTCCAAAGCCATTCAACCAAGAGAAGATCATCAAGACCAAGAGGAGGAAGCATTCTCAGAGCGGTTTTAGCGTAGGATCTTCGGATAACGGCTAGTCACCTCGTTTTTCTCTTTCATTCTTAGTTTGGTTGAATGTTTTGAATATGTTTAGCTTGTTTCTAATTGTATCTACGGCTATGGTCATGTGTATCTAAACATATATTGTTTAGGGAGCGACGTACTTTATGAAAACGTTGTTTGTATAAAATTGATGTTTTGTTAATGGTTCTTCTTGTCTATTCAATTATGTTTACTATTCTTTCACGTTTATATACTTGTTATGATATATTGAGAATATAGGGTTTGAAACTCAAGAGAGGTAACCCCGAATTCGGACTAGGGTTTAAACACAACGCGACGATCTAATGACCTAGGAGGGCGTTAGAAAGTGTGCAATCCATGACGTTGGGGCGAGACTCATGTGACCAAGTGTCGTATAGAAGCTCGAGGGGAATTTCGGCGTTGACGTGAAGTCACACATTTATTCACTTTACACTCGGGAGAGGTAGTGAGCGAGATTTCGATACCGAGATTGTCGGATAGGATGAACGCCGTTAATATAAACTAGATTGAAACGAACACGTTTAAGTGAATGAAGTTAATCCTTAGGCAATATTTTCCCATAAATGTCATACTATTATATTAGTATAATTAGTTTAATTAACTTAATTTAGTATATTTTATTATAAAGACTACATTTTTATCACCTAAATAAAGTTAGATTTTGACAATTACGCTACTCAACGATAATCTACACCAATCCTTGTTGATACAAAAACCCTTACTCTTCCCACTTTACTAAAACTTGACCCGTACACTTGGGGTGAAAGTAATGACGTAATTTATGCGCTACCAAGGGGCAAAAAACAAAATTAAACAATAAAGAAATATTTAGGACAAACGATAAGATAAACAAAAACAATAAGGGACTAATTAATATATAATCTAACACCTATATGAGTAGATTAAAACAAATGATTAATATTTAATCAATAAATAATCTAAATTTATCAATTTCACATTAAATTATAGAAAACAAAAGAAACTTGACATTATATTTTCCAAAAATATTTTTAAATTGAAAATGAAAAACTATTTTTGGTTTGCAATACAACCCATCCAAAGTACTTTCGCAATTTTTTTTTTTTTAAATCATGTGTAATTGTGTAGTTAATTATTTGTAAATTTGATTAATTTGTTTGGATAATTATTTTAAAATACGTTTAGGTGATTATTTGTAATTAAAAATTTAGGTAATTATTTTCAAGAGATTTGTTCAAAATTTTAAGTAAAATTTTTGTAAATTTGTGCAGTTAATGAATTATTTGTAGACTTCATGTTGTAATTATGTGTGTGTTAATACAATGTATTATCTCTTAGAAACAATTTTGAAATTTCTTAGCCTAATATAATGTAATTACAAATTTATGATTCAAATGAAATTGAGTCAACACCTAAGGGTAAAATAAGCGCAACTTAGGATTTAGGGTTTAGAGAAAAGTGGAGTTAGTAATATTCTTGTGTTTGGCACTATCAACTAGGTAATAATTTTAGATTTCTTTTAAATTTTGGAGATTTTGATGAATTTGAAAATTTAATTTGAAATTTGAATGACAGTAATTAATTTGAGATCGAACAATTATTTTTTATCTTTTGTAGTTTATTCTTGTTTAAATTTATTCCCTCCACTTTAAAAATCTACATTTTAATCCCCTTATACTTATAATAAATTCAAAGTTTAATTTCAAATTTGACGGTTGGAAATAATTCAAAGTGTTAGGTAATTTGAATTGTAATTAACGAATTTATAATTTGAACTTTTCTTTAATATAATTGCTAAAGATGTTTTCTTGATTTATTGTTTTGTTTTTGTTTGTGAAATAATAGCCGGTGAAAATGGAGGACTGACTTCATGTGAAACAACAACTTCACAAGATTCAGAAAAATAAAGCTCCCGAAGCAAACAAATAAATGTTAATGTATTTTACCGTTCCACAATACACAGATGACCCTACACTATCTGATTACAAAGATGAGCTATTTATTATGAATAGCTTTGAGGCCCATGGGTGTGCTATCTCTCTCATTTTTCTCGCATCATGAAGAACTATAAATACCCCTGGTTGGTGTGAGAAATATAGGGTAATTTGATATACATTCAGCATAGAATTATCTTAACTTGAGATACTTACTTTCACACCAAATGTTATTCACCGGGATCCATTCCCTGATGTAAGTGTTAATGTAATAATAGGCTTGGCCCGCTTAGCTTATTAGGGCAAAACCCTAACCCCTACTCCCCTATAAATACTTGTGTATATGTTGTATTCTAGTATCTCCTATATACATGTATTCTTGTATCTCTTCCAGTTGGCCCCTTGGAACTGGTCGTAAGGTTGGACGCTTATTTGAACTTACTAGTTTGCATCTTCCATCTCCAACTCCACCACCACCACAACGACATGTTCCTTCATCAACCTGTGCAACCTCACCACCACCATCAGTATCCTCCTCATCTCCACAACCACTAGTGTTTCTATTACTAACCTAAATTTGACATTTTCGATTAGGCCATACTTCATCTAGCCGACTCAAATCACTTATCTCTAGCGGTCAATGAGGTTTAGTTTAACATGAGTCTTTCAAATGTATTCATTGCTAACTTGCAAAACAACCAACCCTACCTTTCAAAGAGAGTCAGTCTATTTCCCTTATACCATTTGTTCTAATTCATTATGATATTTGGAGGCCTTCTCCTCATGCCTCGATGGGTGGTTATCATTACTTTGTTATCTTTATGGACAGCTACTCTCGATATACATGGTTGTTTCTTATAAAACATTGATTTGAATTATTCCAAATATACTCTGAGTTTTTTTTTCTATGGTTCAAACCCAATTTTCGATAAATGTCAAAGTTTTCTGCTCAAATAATGCAATGGAATACAAGGATCGTGTTTTTCTTAACCTACTTCGCAAAAATGACACGCTCCCCCATCGCTCGTGTCCTAGTACATCTTAACAAAATGGACTAGCTGAATGAAAATATAAACATATTCTTGACACAGTTCATGTTCTCCTCATTTATTCATCATGTCCTGAGTGTTTTTCGGGTTATGCTGCTTTCATAGTCGTTTACATAATAAATCGTGTCCCTTTCGTTACAATCTAAAACCAGTCTCCATTTGAGTGTCTCTTCAGTAAACCTGTCGATTACTCCGAACTCAGAGTTTTTGGTTGCGTTTGTTTTGTTCTTCTCAAACCACATGAACATAATAAATTGGAACCAAGAGCTCGTCTGTGTTATTTTCTTGGATATGACATCGAACATAAAAGGTATCGGTGCTGGGATCCCATTTCTAAAACCCTTCGTATCTCTCGACATGTCGTTTTCTGGGAACATCAAATGTTTTTTCCCTTATGGTCATTTGACATGTCAACCATCACCAATTCCAGATTCTTTACCGATCCATCCATTGAGTTATTTCCTGAAGATACAGTTCGAGGTACTGTTGAGTTCACTCTAGCACCACCAGTTGAGCCCAACCCTACACCTTATGATGAGTCCACCCTAGAATCCCCAGTTAAACCCATTCCAGAAGCACTAGCTAATCTCACCCCTCCAACTTCAGCAACTATGCCTGAGACTTCTCATGTGACCGATGATTCTGTATAGACTTCCTTTGAGACCCACGCCTTATATAACCCTCGCCGCTCTACCAAAGTAACTCATCCTCTACCTTACCTTACTGATTTTCATTGCTTTTCCACTATACTTCATCTGCATGAGTCTCAATTCTATAAGGAGGCTAGTAATAATCCTCTTTTCTAGAAAGCAATGGATAAAGAACTTTAGGCCCTAGCCAAAACTCATACGTGGGATATTGTTGATTTGCTCTTGGAAAAACTCCTATTGGGTGCAAATGGGTATCTAATATTAAGACGTTTTCTGATGGCTCTGTTGAACGATATAAAGCCCAACTTGTTGCCAAGATATTTTCTCAGGAATATGACATTGATTATGAAGAGACATTTGCTCCAGTGGTAAGGCTCACATTTGTCTGTACACTTCTTGTCGTCGCCGCCATTTGAAAATGGACTCTTTTTCAAATGGATGTAAAAAATGTATTTCTCAATGGTGATCTTCTTGAGGAAGTCTATATGCATACCCCTCCCGACCTGGTTGTCCCTCGAAATAAAGTTTGACGCTTTCGTCATGCCCTATATGGTTTGAAACAAGCTCCATGTGTCTGGTTCATCAAATTCAGCACTACTATTCATCAGTTTGGGTTCACACCTAGTGCTCATGATTCGGCTCTGTTTATTCTCCACATTGTTAATGGTATTATCCTTCTTTTATTGTACGTGGATGACATGGTTATTACTGGAGATGATCTACGCGGTATTTTTGAACTCAAAAAGTTTCTCAGTGGACAATTCGAGATGAAAGATTTTGGCGTGCTCACCTATTTTCTCGGCCTCGAAGTCTCATTTGGTTCAGATGGATATTTTTTTTGTCTCAGGATAAATATGCCTTGGATATTTTTTCCAAGGCTGGGATCATTAACTCAACCACTGCCACCACTCCTCTTGAGCCAAACGTCAGACTTACTCCACTCGATGGTTCACCACTTCAAGATGCCACTCTATATCGCCAACTGGTTGGAAGTCTTATATATCTCACTGTCACTCACCCCGACATTGCATATGTTGTTCATCAGCTCTGCCAGTTCTTGTCCGTTCCTCGGACCACCCATTACTCGACTGTTCTTCGCATCCTTCGGTATGTCGAGGTTACTTTATTTCATGAACTTCATTTCTTCGCTCAGTTTGCTCCCATCTTACAAGCTTATTCTGATGCCGATTGGGCCGGAGACCTCATCGACAGACGTTCAACTAATGGTTACTGTTTCTTCTTAGGTAACTCTCTCATTTTCTAGCGTAGTAAGAAAAAAAATTGTGGTTGCTCGCTCCAACTGTCACACCCCACCCCGGACACCCTTCACTGTGGGGCCGGCATGACGTCGACATGACATCACCGCCAAACCAACTCATATAACGATACAATAATATATAATTGTAAAAAATAGGTATATACAAAATTTCTACTATGGGGACTCACCCGTCCCCAAATATGTGAACAAAAAAAAAAAAAATACCATGAACCTTTTACAGGCTCACCCCAGACAGCTCATCTCAAAACCTACACCCGACACCATCGGAGGACTCTATCTAGCGTCAGTAGGGGACCGACTTCTATTTACTTCACCTGTGAGTGTACTGTCTTCTCAGTAAAAATATTTTATAATAATAATTCATAACTACAACATCTAAATGGATCAAACGTAAGTATATAGACAACACGTAGCTAGTAAAATTCTCCATAATATAAGCAGTGAAAATAAAACCAATAAGTATAAGTTCCATTCAAACCCATCTAGTATAAAATGATACCAATCATCATAAAATAATAAATCACCCAATATAAGTAAAACACCTCATCTCAAAACACCACTCCACCACAACACACACTGACTAGCCATAGTAATCGTTTAACCTCATGATCGGGAGTTGCAACGATACCGTACCATCCGTTAGGATATACCTTCCTAGAGGAACAAACTGCGCAGTATAATTTACACCCCATTATGGGGAGAAATATCCACATCCCTTATGGGAAGAAATTCACATCCCTTATGGGGAAAAATATAATCCACACCCCTTTCGGGAAGAAACCACACCCTTTTCAGGGAGAACAACTATGGCATCATCAAAATCATCAGTATAGTTAAAAATCCACATCCCTTACGGGAAGAAATACATTTTCACACCACATCGTTAAAAATCCACACCCCTTATGGGGAGAATATAAACCGTACCCCTTTTTGGGAGAATTTCTAAAATCACGTTTTTCACTCTCCTTTTTAAAAGTACCACCAATTTCAGTAAAATCCATTTTTCCACCTTTGTACCACCGATTTCAATAAAAATCATTTCTCCCACCTTTGTTTTTAGAAAATCAAACATTTTTAGAAAACTAGATATTTTCCACTCTCTTTTAAAACCATTAAATCCAACGAAAACCATTTTCCAACTTTCTTTTAGAAACCAACATAATACCCCAAAAATTCATTTTACCAACTCACCCAAATACCTGTTTGATCCATATAATTTATAAAATCGTACAGTTTATATATATATATATATATATATATATATATATATATATATAATAGTTTGGCAAGAAGACAGTACACTCAGCTCGATATCCATTTTGCAAAACTGACCTTGACCATACTCTATCTGGACGCCAGTGCCTGCGAACCTAATAGTGACAGAGTTTAATATCTTATTTAGAATATCCTAATCATGCAATGCAGACCCTATATTCCGAATTGTTACTATTTTATATACCACGTTATTAAAATTAATTAATCGCTACGAAATTATTACGATTTCAGAAATTGTAACGCTAAATAAAATTTAATCTAACAAAAATTAATAAATGATTGAAATTTCACCTTTTTTCGAATCGTTTGGCTGCCACAAAATGGGTTTTAGATTTTCCTAGGGTGGTTTCTGTAAATTCCCCATTTTTTTTCTTTTTCTTCATTTCTTTCTTTCTTTTCTTTTTCTTTGTTTAGGCTTTTGTTTCCTGTTTCGGTTCCTGTTACAACCCCGGCCGACTACCCCCTTTCTCTCTCTACTATCCATTCTGGCGATCTCACTCACCGTCGGCCGCCCTACACCAACGATCACCTACACACCATGCACACATGCCATCAGACCAAACGACACACCCATATGCACACGACCGCCCGACGATCGACGCACACAATCGACGACGACAACATACGCACATACACTGCTTTCTTTCTCTCTCTTCGTTTTCTGCTTCCGCTTCCTTTTAGCCAACCCACGATGGCAACAATCATACCCATACCACCCAACTGAACGAATCACACACCCAAACCGAAACCCACATTCTCTCTCTCTGACTCTCCGATCGGCCGAATTACCGACCCCACCTACCGACGATCGAACACCTATCGTCGACCAAACATTACTGACCGAACCTATCATACTCATACATACACAACAATAAATACACATAACAAACACGGCGACCCTCCGCCGAACAATCACCATTCATGCCAGCGATCCATACCTAAACACACCCACACACTTACACATGTTGTCGGGCATACAAACACAGACACACACACAGACACACCCTTACCAAACAACGACCAAACACCCACACCCACTTACTAAACGGACGGCGACGAACGGCACCCACCGACGAACCTATCTATTTTCTCTGTTTCTGTTTGGATTCCACCGACACACACAGACACGCACTCATCCGATCACCTACACACTGAAGAATTTCCACATACCCACGATAGCAACAACACACACACCACCGGCCCGAACGGTGACACCCACTCCAGCGACAATCGGAATACACACCCTCACTCATGAGGTCACCGGCCGAACCCTCTCTCTCTCTCTAGATTTTCTGTCTTTGATTCCAGATTTTTTCTCCCCTTTAACGCACTACGGGCATAAATATGTATATATATATATATATATATATATATGCATGTAATTAGTGGACCACAATGCTCCCTCTTCAAGCCACGTCGTCCACTTCCCAAATCCTCTGCCCATCGGCTGATCTCACGGCAACAGTCAGCAAGAAAATATGGATTTCTAGATGTTTCTAGAACCCATTTTCTTAATTACTCTTCCCTCCCCCCTAATTTCTAAAAATCATCTTTTGAGTTCAATTCACCATTTATAAGAGTCTAATATGGTAATTTCACCCTTAACATTTTCTAAATTGCAATCTCACTCCCAAAAGTTTTAATTCAAAAGTTAAATATAAATTTTTGGATAGACTATTTTCTAAATTTGCAAATTGACCCCTAAACTTTTAATTTGAATTTTTAATTGACCCAATTTCACCTCGAATTTTTCCAATTGTTCTAAAATGCAACTAAAATGACGTACGTGCTAAATCGGGGTCTTACACCAGCACTGAAATTGAATACCGTGCCATAGTTGATGCAACTCAAGAACTTCTTTGGCTTCGATGATTATTCGCTAACATGGACATCTCTTCTTCTATTGCCACTACCTTATATTGTAACAATATGATTGCTATTCAGATTGCTTACAATGATGTCTTCCATGAGCGTATAAAATACATCTAGACTGATTGTCACTTTATCCGTTATCACATTCTCCAGAATACAGTTCGTCTACAATTCGTTAGTTCAGCCGATCAGACAGTAGACATTTTCACTAAGGCTCATCCATTGAAACGTTTTCACTCTCTCATTTCCAAACTCAAGTTAACCTCCCACTTACCGCCTTGAGTTTGAGGGAGAATGTTAATATAATAATGGGATTGATCCACTTGGCCCATTAGGGCAAAACCCTAACCCCCCATTCCCCTATAAATACTTGTGTATATGATGTATTCTAGTATCTCCTATATACATGTGTTCTTGTATCTCTTCCATAATATCAATTCATTACTCATGTTTTTCACTTCTCAATCATCTTAACAGTAAGAATTTGTGCAGGGATAGCCAGAGCAAGGAACGGAGGATCGCGAGGACCTTTAACTAAATTATCGTGGTACCAATTTTCAATATCATCATATACAAATTATATATAAGTTTTTATATAGGGGGAAAATAAATAGAGGTGCTACCTCCAGTTTAAGCCAGAGGTAGCATGTCTGGCTTAAAAAAAACAGTATAACCAAAATTACCCTAGTTATTTTATTTTTTATTTTTTATTTTGACGTGTTAAGCCGAGAGTCTCACTCCCGACTTATAAAGGTTTGGGAATTTTTCAAATCCACCTATTTTTCAGTAAATAAGATAAAAAAATGGTAATTTTTTGGTGAAGAATTTTGACCTGGGCATTTTCGCTATTTTATATAATCATTGATTTGTATATTTAATAAGTTGGAGCCTTCTCAAAATAAATAAATACAAATAAAATTTATTTAAATTACATGGTATCAACTTAAAGGATCCTCTCTATTTTTTTCGCCATTGCTAGTTATTTTGGGACTCAAATAATTTAGGGTTTTTTAATATGGGCCCCAAAGCCCACCCATATATTAGAGTTTTCCCCAATAACAATGTATAATTAAAATTTCCCCCATGTTGCAGCCGTGGTCTTCACCTAGAGGAAGAGGCGCGTGAAAGCCCTCTTGATTTGGAAGTTAATATTAGGGAGAAAGCTCAATTAAAATTGGAAAATCAACAATTGCAATTGCCATTTTCCTTTTCGCAGCAGCTGTGCATTATTCTTCATCCTCCCCAAATTGGAAAGCACCCTCGTCGAAGTCCTCATTTTTATTCCACAGCAATAGTTCAATCGCAATTGCCGTCGCCATCCAATCCAGGCCATCGTCGCCGTTCATTTCATACGCCGTTGCCGTCCAGTCCATTACCAACGCCATTCAGTCGAAGCGTCGTCCGTCCATCTAGCCGCCATCGTCCGTCCATCCCGTCCATCCAGTCCATTTCATACGCCGTCGCTGCAACAGGAAGCGTCATTTTTCATTGCAGACCCCATCACCGATGTTTCTTCTCACCGTCACCTTAATTTTCGTCACCGGTAAAGTTGCTACATATTGTTATATTTGTTGCTTATACTCTCCATAGCTATTCTTTGATTCAGGGTTTATGAATCATAGATTGAGTTTAGGGTTTAATTATTGCTGTGCAAAACTCAAATATTGATTTGGGGTTTGTTGATTTTCATAGTAATTGTGGGCGTTTTTGTTAAAAATTGACTGTGTGTCAAAAATCGATTTTGAAAATCGAGTTACTTGATGTTTAGAATTTTTACTGTTACGCAAAAATTGATGTTTAGTTAATGTGTAGTAAAAATCGATGTTTGATTTATAGAAATTATTACTGTGTAGCAAAAATCACCAATTGAAGACTTGTTTTGGATTCACAATTTGTTATTTTTCACTGTTGATGTGGGATTATTGATCAAATCGTTCACAATTTATGTTCTTGAATTTAGTTCTGGTTCCATCTCTTTGGTGATGTTTGGGTTGTTAGAATTGTTGATGTGTAGCAAAAAATCAAATATTGAATTCTTGTTTTGAATTAACCTCTTATTCCATTTCATAATTAATGTGGCTCGTTGAAAATAATTAATGTGTAACAAAAATCTATTATTGAATTCTTGGTTTGAATTTTCATATCGTCCCTTTTAATTGCGGTTTTTTTGCTACACATCATTTTGCATTGTTGATTTGTTGAATTATTTAGATAGTTACTTTGTAGAAAAAATTTGCAATTGGAATTTTGTTTTGAATTAGCATCTGTTTGAGTAAATTTTTATATTGAATATTTACTGGAAATTGGTGATGTTTTGTCTCTTGAATAATTTAATGTACATTATAATTCCATTTTACCGTAATTTTTCAATTTTTTCCATTTGATACTCTCTTTGAATTCATTTGTTGTGTATGTGTCTTATTGGATTTGGTTACTATACAGTAAGAATCAACTTTTAAAGACTTGTTTTGGATTCACAATTTGTTATTTTTCACTGTTGATGTGGGGTTTTGATTAAATCGTTACTGTGGTGTAAGAATTGATATTTAGTTAATGTGTAGCAAAAATTGATGTTGGATTTATATAGATTATTACTGTATAGCAAAAATCACGAATTGAAGACTTGTTTTGGATTAAACATCTTGTTATTTTTAATTTTGATGTGGGGTTGTTGAGAAAAATAATTACTGTGTGGCAAAAATTCATAATTGAAGTCTTGTTTTGAATTTCCCCTTAATTCTTTTTAGAGGTGATGTGGGTTTGTTGGAAATAATTACTATGCAGCAAAAATTGATGGTGAATTCATGATTTGAATTTTTCATATACTTCCATTTCATTTTTTGATGTTTGAGTTGTTGAATTATTTACTATGTAGCAAAAAAATCACACCTATAGTCTTGTTTTGAAATTTTCTCTTCTTCCCTAACATTATCAGTTGCTGTACATTAAAATTTCAACAATTTGGGAATTGCAAGGTTGTAATTTTGTGAATTCTTTGATTATTATCTAAAATATAGATAATAATCATAAAAAATTATAGTTAGCTTATGAATTTGAAACTACTGGCCAGGGTTTCGAAAACTAATATCAGTTGAAGATCTAGTTGGTAAAAATTGAGTCATTGTAGGCACTAGTTCAATTTCGGATCCAAACCACTCAAAGTTCCATTGACCTTCCAAAAGGAAGACTTGGAATATTGAACCCCAAAAGAGAATTAATATGGCACTGGTTCAATTCCATGCTTCTCTAATTTATGAAGAACCAATATGAAGAACTAGATTTTTTCAAAAAACTAGTATCAAAATTATATTAGTTTTTTGAAACAACTGGTTCTTCATAAATTAGGAATTTATTTTTTTGAAACAATGGTTGGTTAGGAAATTCATTTTACGTTATTGGTAAAATTGAGTCAATGTACTTTGGCACCGTACTCTTAAAAGTATTACCGTAACGAATTAGAAAATTGAAATTTTGCTACATCGTAATGTTCATGAAAAGTTATTATACATTAATATTTGGTGAAAAAAAATTATTGTACAATAGAATTTTTTAAAAAGCTTACTGTACAGTAAAATTTCTTGAATTATTTACTGTGTAGCAAAAAAAAATCACACGTATAGTCTTGTTTTGAAATTTCATCTTCTTCCCCAGCATTGTTATTGTTTGAGTTGTTGTACATTAATATTTCAATATTTTGAGAATTGCAAAGTTGTAATTTTGTAAATTCTTTTATTATTATCTAAAATATTGATAATAATCATAAAAAATTAGATATTAATATGGAATTTGGTGGAATTTTCCTTCTTTAGCTTGATTGATGAGAAGTAGAAATAGAAAGTTTCAATGAAGGAATTTGATAGAATTTTCCTTCTTTAGCTTGATTATGATTCTAAAAATACATCAACAATTCTTCCATCTCCCTCATGAGTGTGTGTGAAATGCAAACATGGGGTTTTCTCAAAATATAAATAATTAAATGGGTGTTTTAATGTTTGGGCTTATCTATTGGGGTCCATACAAATATCTATTATAAAAATGGGTGTTTGATTAAAAAATCCAATAATTTATTTCCAAAAAGTTTAACAAATTTATTCCAACCGTCTAATTTTGATATATCTTCCCTAGGTATTACCTAAATTTTATTTATAAATAATGGAATATGAAAACCATAGAAAACTACAAATTTTCAAAACAAAAAAATCGTAGAGAACTATGATTTATCAAAACAGGAAAACTAGATTTCTTAGTGATGTTTGACTCAAAACAACGAAACCAGATTGTTATCAAAATTAATTTTGATAAGAATAATATTCAACTCTCAAATGAAAGAGAAATCTTATTTATGTTTGTGAATTATTTGTGATGGTGGCATTTATTTTTAGGTTTAATTGGAAGTAGTGCAAGGTATTTGCAGAGCTAGATTTCTTAATGATGCGCTTATGACCAAATTTGGCTAGAGGGTCCTCGAGACTAATAACAATCTATGAACTGTTGTGTTAAAGGCTAAATACAAACTTTATGAGAGTCCTAGTCTATAAAAAAAAACTTTTGGACCGCATGTTTGGAAAGTAATTTTCAATTCTAAAGATATATTGGCCGTAGAGATAAAGTGGAAAATGGGCAATGGAATTAAAATCAACCTGTGGACTGACTGCTGGCGTAGGAAAGGGTCGCTAGAAAACTAGTATGAAAGATATCTAGGATATAAAAATATCAGATATCATTGATGATGATGGGAACTGGTTTCTCCTCCTCATTCTCTATTTTAATAAGTTGAAATGCCGAGGATTTTCTTAATTAGAACGACTTATGCTTTGTTCAATACAAATCAAACTTTTGTTAAGAATCAACAATGGAACTGGTTATGACAAATTAAAATACCTTTGAATTTGAAATTCTTTCTGTGGTTACTGTTCCATAAAATATTGGTAACTAATGAATATAGAGCCCATAGGTACAAGGATGTCTCGGCCTTGTGTCCTAGGTGCTATTCAAAAAGTTGAAACTATAGATCATGTATTGAGGACCTGCTTTAGAGCTAAGAGAATCTGGGTCACTTACTTAATCCTCAATAGTTTCGGAGAAGTCTTGACATGGAATTAACTAGCTGGATTAAGGATCAAATCAAAGAGAAATCTCCCTCATCTCCTAATATTTATCTAGTTTTGGCTACTCTATAAGAAATATGAAAGACAGAAACAAAGAAGCGATTGAGGGAATATCCCAAGATCCATTCTTAGTGTTCACTAGAATATTTCGTCTTAGTGGAGATATGATGGAAGATTTCTATCCCAATCAGGATTTCCTTAAGTCAGTTGATTTTTAAGGACTAACTACTGCTCTTATGATTTAGGTTTTTTCAAACTAATCATTGATGGTTGCGCACTGGAAAATCTTGGACCATAGAGATATGAAGGGCTCTTGAGGGATCAACTAGGAGTATGGCAATTTGGATATGACGGAGCACTCCCACATTGTAATAGCCTTGAAGTGGAAATAATAAATATTTGTTGTGATGGTGATAGGGATAAGAATAGACGAGATATTGTATATTTTCTATGGTGATTAATGTTCATTATTAAAAAAATTAATTGAAGAGCATTTTTATCATAAAAAATAATATGTTTTGAAAATTGAGATTTTCATAAAATAAAAAAGAGAGGGAAGATAAATTTAAAAAATAGTAGATTTTAGGGCCAAAAAATAACCATTTTTAAGTTTTGAACAAAAACAAAATTTTAAGAGTGTTTGGGTAAAGAATTTGAGGGAAATATTTCATTTCTTCATTTTCAACTTCCTCTTTAGTAAATTTTTTGTTTGGATATTTTTAAGGGGGATTTCATTAATCCATTCACCTAGTAAATATATGTGTGATTTACAAATTCATCCAAAATGGGCGTTATTTCAAAATCCATCCACCGAGGGATTTGCTCATTTCATCCACAAGCGTCGTTCAAGGCAAGTGTTCTTTAATCACCAACTGTGACGGAGGCGAACCCAAGCCGAATAGCCAAGGCCTGTGTTCTTTCATCATTTACTGAAATCGGAGTTGCTCTGCCACACGACGCAAGCCGATTGAAGATGTGAACCCTCAGCCGAATCGCCACCGCCAATCCATCCAATTGTCGGAGTCGAACTCGACACCACCACAACCAAAATCAGCGAACCTGAACCCACTGCTCGGATAATGCTCCAAGTTGTGAAACAGAAACCCCTGATTCAGCGCCAATCAAGCTCTGCTGCTGATGTTGTTGTTGATGACGCTTGTCCGTGGTTGTGGGTGAGTTGTTTACATTATTATTATTATTTTAAAACAAAATTACTTAAATAGTGTTATTTGCAACTTATTTACCGAACTAGTGTTACCTGGGGATACGATCCCCGGGTATCTAAACACGGGGTTCAAAACCCCGTGTACACATATTGGTTGCCGTATACCCGGGGATCCGATCCCTGGGTATACACAGTACCCGGGGATCGGATCCCTGAGTACCAAAAAAAAAAAAATTTAATTTTGTCGGGAACGGGCGTTTCGCCCGTTCTCGAGCAGCCGCTTCAGGCTGCCTGCCTACAGCTTGCAGCGGACATGAGATGACCCTTTGAAGGGTCATCTCATGTTGACCTGAATAGTGTAATTTATGTGAGAAATTTTTACTTCGTTTCACGTCCGTTCCTTTATAAATGCTTTGGTTGATTTTTTTTTACAACTTATAAATGAGACTTGAGAGCTTGAGTAATTTTTTTTTTACAAGTTAGAATTGAGTTGAGATTAATTGCAGCTTATTGAGTTGAGATTGATTATTTCTACCATTTGATTTCGTCTTCTTCACTTTGGTTTTTTCTTCTTATTAGGAGGTAAGTTTATTTATTATGTTTTGTTTAATTTATTTATTAGTTAAATTTGATTAAATAGTTTTGTTATGTTTTGTTTAATTTACTTATTGCTATACTACATAAATGAGTTAATGAATTAGTTTAGTTGTTAATTTAGTTAGTATTAATATGTATGCATGCTAATTAAATAATAATTTGAGTAGTTAAAATGTGTACATGTTAATTAAATGATAGTTTAGCTCGCATAGAACTTTACAAAGAATAATTTGAAGGCATGCGGAAAGTAGACTTAGTAGATGCTCACGTGAAAACAAAATAGTTATTTTGAAGGGTCACATTATAAGGTCTTTATTTTGATAAAAAAAATAGAGGGTTCTACTCATAAAAAAAGGTTATAATTGATTTTTTTTAAGTTTTTTAAAACAGAAAAAAAGAAAAAAAACGGAAAAAGAAAAAAAATCATATTATTTTTTTTCACTTTTCCAAAACAAAAAAACGTTTTTTTTAATTTTTTAATTTTATTTTTTTCGAAAAAAAATAAAAGAATTTGTTATTAAAAAAATAGGGAAAAAAATTAGTTTATTTGAACTTTTTCGAAAAAAAACGTTTATTTTAATATTTAATTTTATTTTTCGAAAAAATAATGAATGCGTTATTAAAAAAATAAAAACAAAATTGTTATAAAAAAAATAGGAAAAAAATTTAGTTTATTTTATTTAATTAAATTTTTTTAAGTTTTATTTTTTAACTTTTCCAAAACAAACAACGTTTTTTTTAATTTATTAATTTGTTTTTCGAAAAAAAATAAAAGAATTTTATATTAAAAAAATAGGGAAAAAAATTTGTTAATTTTTTCCAAAAAAAATCGTTTATTTTAATATTTAATTTTATTTTTCGAAAAAATAATGAATGTGTTATTAAAAAAATAAAAACAAAATTGTTATAAAAAAAATAGGGTTAAAATTAGTTTATTTTATTTAATTAATTTTTTTTAAGTTTTTTAAAACAGAAAAAAAAAACGGAAAAAGAAAAAAAATCATATTATTTTTTTAACTTTTCCAAAACAAACAACGTTTTTTTTTTAATTTTTTAAATTTTTTTGTTCGAAAAAAAATAAAAGAATTTGTTATTTAAAAAATAGGGAAAAAAATTAGTTTATTGTAACTTTTTCCAAACAAAATCGTTTATTTTAATTTATAATTTTATTTTTCGAAAAAATAATGAATGTGTTATTAAAAAAATAAAAACAAAATTGTTATAAAAAAATAGGGTAAAAATTAGTGTATTTTATTTAATTAATTTTTTTTAAGTTTTGTAAAACAGAAAAAAAAAATAGAAAAAGAAAAAAATTATATTATTTTTTTAACTTTTTCAAAACAAAAAACGTTTTTTTTTTTTAATTTTTTTTTTAAAAAATAAAATAAAAGAATTTGTTATTAATAAAAAAGGGAAAATTTGTTATAAAAAAATAGGAAAAAAATTAGTTTATTCTATTTAATTAATTTTTTTTTTAACTTTTCTTAAAAAAAAAAGGTTTTTTTTTTCTTAAAATTTGATATAAAAAAAATTAGTTTATTTTATTTAATTAATTTTTTTAACTTTTCTAAGAAAATAAAAAAACCAAAAAAAGACAAAAATTAGTTAATTCTTTTTAAATTTTTCAAAAAAAAACTTTTTTTTTTTAATTTTTAATTTTTTTTTTGGAAAAAATATGAATTTCTTATTTTAAAAAAAAGAAGATAAATTTGTTATAAAAAAAAAGAGCAAAAATTTGTTAATTTTATTAATTATTTTTTTTTTTTACTTTTCTGAAAAAGAAAAAAATCAGTTTATTTTTTTAACTTTTCCAAAAAAAAAACGTGTTTTTTAATTTATTTATTTTTTTCGAAAAAAAAGTAATAGAATTTGTTATTAAAAAATCGGGAAAAAATTAGTTTATTTTATTTAATTAATTTTTTTTTACTTTTCAAAAAAGAAAATATTTTTTATATTTTTTTTAATTTTTAATTTTTACGAAAATAAAAAAAAAAATTCGAAAATCAGTTAAAAAAAAAATTCTTAAAAAAAAAACAGAAAAAGGAGAAAAAATCAGTTTATTCTAATTTTTTATCTTAAAAAAAAAAGAAAAAAGGTTTTTTGTAATTTTTTTTTTTTTTTAAAAAAATTCAACTGAAAAATGAATTTGTTATGAAAACAAATTGCTATAAAAAAAAAGGGAAAAAAATTTGTTTATTTTATTTAATTATAATTCTTTTAACTTTTGTAAAAGAAAATGAATTTTAACTTTTTCAAAAAAAAAATGTTTTTTTAATATTTTATTTTTTTGTTTCGAAAATTCAAAAAAAAAAACTTAATTTATTATAACAAATAGGCAAAATTTCTTATAATTGTTTTTTATTTAATTATAATTTTTTTAATTTTTCTTAAAAAATTTGTTTTTTTAACTTTCTTTAAAAAAAATGAATTTGTTATAAAACAAATAGGGAAATTTTATTTTAAAAACAATTGTTACAAATAGTTTTAATTTTTATTGATCGTAATATTTTTTTGTTTTGTTTTGACTTGTGAAATGATAGCCGCTTGAAATGGATTACGTTCGGTTGTTATTTTATTGGGGTGGGAGAATATTAGAAGGTACTGAATTCGGGGTTTCTTATAGTACATCATTAGTAAAATCTATGATTGTCCAAAGGGGAACAACCTTGAATGAATTGATTGAGATGTTAAAACCGTGTGTTTTTAAGGATGGGGCTACTGAAAATTTAAAATTAAAGTGTAAGATGCCGATGGCACTGTTTTGGAGGGAAATTTTAAATATACCTTGTTTTCTATTGGGGACGACTTAGCATTAAACCAAGTGCTCGAGTTACCTATTTACATATCCTCATTTCTTGCTGTTGAGGTGTATGTTGAAATAGAAGGAGGATTTGATCCTAATCCAATTTTTTTTTCCCAAACTGGTCATTTCACCCAATTGATGACTCCAAATTCTAATCCGTACAATACCCAATCGTACCCCCAGACAGTACAGTCTAATCACGCCCTTCCGTCCCCATACATCCCAGAACAATATCATTCTGATTACACTGTCCCACCCCCCTACATTCCAGAACAACATCGTGATTATGGCACCAGTTCTGTTCCTCCACATCACCATTTTTCACCAACTAGTCCATCGCAATACAATACAAGTAATTATGGTGGTGAGTTTGATATACTTGATAGTCACGGTGTGTCAGAAGAAGAGTTAGATGCAGATGTTGCGTTGGAGCCCGAGGATGATGGGAATAGGGATGAAGATCTAGATGTTGGGCCAAGCGGGCAAGGGAGTGACAGTCAACAATTCGAGTTGGAAAAGGTTATTCCATTTTTCAATAACTTGGAGTGGGGCGATAAAGATGACTTGGCGAAATACGAGCCGAAGTTGCAGAAAAATTTCTGGACAACGGAGATGGACGAATTTCGTATCGGTATCGTCTTTAAAAATAAGAAACATGTCAAGCACGCCGTCAAGTTTTACCACATCATGAAAAACAAAGAGTATCGTGTGGTGGAATCGACCAAGAAGGTGTGGGTGGCTAAATGCATGCATGGATGCGGTTGGAGGTTGCGGGCGATTATAAAACAAAGCCACGGTATGTTCCAGATTACGCAATACGAGGGCCAACACACATGTTTTTTTAATCAAATGGCATTAGATCATAAAAATTTGGACCTTGATTTTATTTCGAACTTAATACTTGGACAAGTCGAACAGGATCCAAAATTAAAGATGAGTGTTATCGTGGCTTCCGTGAAACAGTCTCACGGATTCACCATCTCCTATCGAAAAGCTTGGTTGGCCAGATCTAAAGCCATTGAGACTGTGTTCGGAGATTGGGACGAATCATATCTAAAGTTGCCGAAGTATATGGTCGCATTGCAGCACTACAACCCGGGTACGATTGTTGAGTGGAGTACTATTCCGACTGATATACCTAGTTACATGACGTTTGACATGTTGTTTTGGGTATTCAAACCTTCAATTGACGGATGGCGTTATTGTCGGCCTGTTGTCACGATTGACGGTACCCACTTGTATGGTAAATACGAGGGGAAGATCCTAATTGCCATTGGAATGACACCGTCCAATAAGTGTTATCCTTTGGCTTTTGCCGTCGTACTGAAGGAGGACTATCGTTGCTGGCGATGGTTCATTTACATGCTTAAGCGCCATATCGTTAAAGATCGTCCTGAGGTAACATTGATATTTGACAAACACGGGGGCATTCTTAGTGCGGTTGACAACATGTGGCTTAACCAACCGAACGAGCCCGTCCGATATCATCGATATTGTTTGTGGCACCTTTGCAGCAATTTTAACACTTTCGCTAAAAATCAACATTTGAAAGATCTTGCTTGGAAGGCGGGTACTGCAAATCAAATTCGAAAATACGATGCAATCATGCAGGAGATAAAAGTAATTAATGTTGAGACTTATAGGTGGTTGGAACGTATTGCACCCTATAAATGGACCAGGGCACATGACGATGGCAAGTGTTGGGGAGTGATGACCACCAATTATGCTGAGGTATTTAACAATTGCTTGAAGGGTGCAAGAAATGTTCCAATTACTGCATCCGTAAAAATTACTTTTCACAGGATTGTTAAATACTTCGATGTTGGTTGACAACAAGCAATAAATATGTCAAGTGAAGGTCACCTATACGTTAAACACGTCGTCGAAAAAATACAGAAATCTCAAGCCAAGTCCAAAACTTACGAGATTCAGATATTTGATCGGTAAATTATTAGTTATTATTTTTTTTTTTCCAGGTTACATATAATTGTTGGGACACATGAATTAATTTAATATATATTTTTGTAGAGCAAACACAATCTATCATGTCAGAACAAAAAAGACTCTTACTGGGGGATTCATCGTTCACCAAGTAACGTTAGGGGATAACGCTGATTGCACTTGTGGGAAGTATAAAATATGGCGATATCCGTGCTCTCATATACTTGCGGCCACCGAGTATAGTGGCAATAATGTGTTCCAGTATATTGCCACTGAGTACACATTGGTGAATCAATTGATGGCGTGGGAGTCATCTTTTCGACCGATTATCCATAAGGATTACTGGCCACAGACAAATTTACCGAACCTAATTCCGGAACATAATAGACTTCGAGTGGTGCAGCGTGGTCGACTGACATCCACTCGCATTCGAAACGAGATCGATCAGTCGCGAAGAACTATGACAAATCAATGTAGTTTGTGTTCCCAGACTGGACATGATAGACGAAAGTGTCCATCCCGACCTCGCCATACACCCATTTAATCTTGTCCAATCATTGTAATTGATGTTTATGGATTTTTCTGTCGCACAATTTTATTTGTAATGAATGTTTTTCCTAATTTATTTATATGATATGACAAATTTTATGTACTATAAATTTCATGCACTTGTCGCGCACATTTATTTGTAATGGATGCTATATTTTGTTTGTAAATGTCATTAAATCTTAATTTGGTACTAATAAATTTAACGCAAGTGTTGGGGAAAAAATTTCAGTTATGTATCACCCTGGCCCAGAAGTTACTACAGTTCTCCACTTGCAGGCCCAACACAGATCTGAATTAGTTTGGGCAGGACAGGTTAATATTTAATTTATTACATTAATTTTTTCATTTTATGTTATTGATTCTGTCTTAATTAATATTAATTAATGTTTCAGGATATTGGTGTCCTAGACTGCGTGGGATTTGATGTGGAGGAATGGAGAGCAAACACCCCCGCTCGAGTCGTTGAGCTAATTGAATTGGCCGGATTATATGGCCCTTACAGGTTGTGTCCGAAGCAGTTAGATAGGGCCCTAATAACCGCATTAGTAGAGAGATGGCGTCCGGAGACGCATACTTTCCATCTACCCATTGGGGAGATGACGATTACGCTACAGGACGTGGCTATCTTGTTGGGGTTGCATGTGCACGGGCAACCCGTTACCGGCCTTAATGACACGTGGTCGGTACAGAGTTGGCAGGAACTTTGCTCTAATCTTCTCGGCGTGGTACCACCGCCGGGCGTAATAAAGAACGATTGTATGAAGCTGAATTGGTTAAAGGAAACCTTCAACCAAGTTCCTGAAGATGCCAGCGAATGAACCAACTTTTTTGTGCATAAATTACGTTCGAAACACTTCATAATACTTTTTACAACGCTAAATACGAACAAGTGGATGAATTTTAAAAAATTGCCAAAGTTGACCAGATGAACTGTTTCGATAACGACGGAATTTTTTTGGGCAGCTTTCGAATTAATAAAATACTGCATGTCCGTAACAAAAATGAACCAAATTTTTTGTGCATAAATTACGTTCGAAACACTCCATAATACTTTTTACAACACTAAAAACGGACAAGTAAATGAATTTTAAAAAATCGCCAAAGTTGACCAGATGAGTTGTTTCGACAACGACGGAATTTTTTTGGGCAACTTTGGCGATTTTTTATAATTCATCTGGTCAACTTTGGCGATTTTTTACAATTCATCTACTTGTCCATTTTTAGTGTTGTAAAAAGTATTATGGAGTGTTTCGAACGTAATTTATGCACAAAAAAATTAGATTTATTTAAAATATCGATAAATCACCGTTAATCAATTCAAAGTTGTCGAAAATTATCGTGCCAAAACTTTTTTTTTTTTTTTTTTTGGGGGGGGGAGGGGGTAAACTTGTCGGCGATTTTTTTTTTTAATTTTTTTTTATTATTATTATTATTTTAGAAAGGCATTTTTTAATTTCGTTTTTTTTTTTTATTTATTTTTCTTTGAGAAACGCATTTTCTAAATGCGTTTTTCATTTTTTTTTTAAAACGCAAAAAAAGGAATTGTGTTTTTATAAAAACGTATTTTTTATCTACGTTTTACTCTCATCTCCGTAAATAAGATTCAACCACCATGTTTTCAGAAATTAAATTTTATAAATATATTTTTTATGTCAAGAACTCTCTCTCTCTCTCTATATATATATATATATATTCATTTTAACCAATTTCCACTTTGTATGCTTTCTAACAATTTCTTATTCGATCTCCCATTTCAATGTTTTATCCATTTCAGAAGCAATATACACGGTATATCAACAGTTTTCTATGGAAATGTAAGTACAATTAATTATAAACATAAAAAAAATATTACATAAATTAGAATCATGTTTAGCAGTGTTCGGTACAAAACCCATAAAAAAGACAATAAATAAGAAATACAATATATAAAATCAAGAAAATAGTTACAAGAAAACACTTAAAATGACAATTGAACTACAAAAAAAATATTTATTCTTCATTTGACATGTACCCCTCAGATAAATATTCATTATTATTCATGACGTTATGATATTCGCTTGGAGATAGTGCACTGTTACTTGCGGCAGCTATTTCATTGGCTAGTTGTAGTAGATAATATCGATTCCTGTGTAAAAACATTCGATTATTCTCCAGGCGAATTTGTGTAATTGCATCTTTGATCTCGGTTGTGTCATCAATTATACATCGTCTAGGCATATGAAGACTTCTACGATAAGGAACTGGTGCATTCAGATCTCTCAAACGAGATACAAGGTTGTCAGACTCATTCACCCTATATTCCCATTCTTGGCGTAGACCGACCCGATACTCTATCGGGTTGGTGTCTTGATCACTCCAGTAGTCATCATAGTATGGTCGTAGAATCCAACATCTTTGGTGATCCCATGGTCCAGGCCAACCCCAAACACTGTACGAGTTCTCCTCACTTGAAAAACCAAATGAGCTTTCTTCACTAGAATTAATATTTGAAGACATCACGAAAATTATAGGTTGAATAGTTTGTTTTCAAATATTATACTGCATAAAAAAATTAGATTTTTTAAAAACATAATTATTGAAAGAGACTTATGTACACGAGACTTAACTAAAAAAAACTAACCCTACACTACCTACTAATTGAAAGAGAGAAAATCAGTTGTTCGGTAGAAGTAGCGTTATTTATAATTTAACATTGAACCGATACATTAGACTTCGAAGAAAATACATAGTTAAACTGCAATTCATCAACGCGAAAGTATTAAACATCACTCTCATCATCAGACATTTCAATATTTGACTGATATTGAGGTTTTCTTGCACATCTCATGTAAGTACGCGCTTCGACAACCAAACCTTGTTCGAGACACTCACGTACTGTCATTTCAAGCTCATGTCGAAAAATTCGAATTTGCATTCGGTTATTTTCTTCACGGTACCTATGCAACGCCATTTGAAGGTTATGCGGCGTGTCTATTGGCATTGTTCTAGCCAATTGATGCACTATTGGAATATTATATTACCTGCATCCGTCCACTATAATCTCAGATTGGTTGACGCGATAAGTGTATTCCTCCCGCATTCTTGCAATCCACCGTGAAGAGTAACGAACTCTTGGATCGAAAGAGTATGAGTATTCATCTTCCAAAAGCCAATAACGTCCCATTGAACGATACAAATCTCTCACCGTGTACATTTTTTAATATTTAAATTTTTTAACTGAAATACTAAATTATTGAAGAAGTAATTTTTTTTAATAATAAAATAATTTTTTTAAACACATTTAAAAAATAAAATTTAATTAAATTGATAGAGAAACTTGTAGAGAAATTAATTAACCAACCAATTATAATAGATTAAACTAATAAATAAATTAAACAAAACACATAAAATAAACTTACCTCCAATAGGGGAAGATATTTTGAAGAAACCAATTGTGCTTAGTGAAGAAGAAGAAAAAATTATCAAAAGAATAAATTTGATAGAAATAATTGTAGAGAATTTATAGAGAATTTACGCCAAATTTTGGACTCCAAACGGTATAAAATTTTAAAATTTTGTAGTTCAATTTTTTCGGACATGAGATGACCCTTCAAAGGGTCATCTCATGTCTGCTGTAGGCTGCAGGCAGGCAGCTTGCAGCGGCTGCTCGGGAACGGGCGAAACACCCGTTCCCAATTGGTATAAATTTTTTTTTTTTTTTGGTACTCGGGGATCCGATCCCCGGGTACTGTGTATACCCGGGGATCGGATCCCCGGGTATGATGTATAAAAAAAAAAAAAAAAATTTATACCCGGGGATCGGATCCCCGGGTATACGACAACCAATATGTGTACACGGGGTTCTGAACCCCGTGTTTAGATACCCGGGGATCCGAACCCCGGGTAACACTAGTTCGGTAAATAAATTGCAAATAACAATATTTAAGTAATTTTGTTTTAAAAAAAATAATAATAATGTAAACAACTCGGTTGCGGGTTCGTAGATGTAGAGAGAGAGAGAGAGAGAGAGAGAGAGGAAGTAAGAAGAAGGTGGTGGTGGGTTAGGTTAGGTGGGTTTGTAGATGGAGAGGGAGAGAGGAAGGAAGAAGATGGTGGTGGGTTAAGTTATGCGGGTTGATCGAAGAGGCAGAGAAGAGCTTAGAAGAAAGATTAAAAAAAAATAAATAAGAAAATACACAATAGTTCCCTATAATTGGATAGATTTTAAATTTTATTTATTAATATTATATTTATTAAAAAAATTTATAAAATTATAAGATCAAATTCTTTATATAAAATAATTATCCAAACAAAAAATTTATAAATAATAAAATTTTAAAATTTCATTATTTATAAATTATTTATATTTTTCAAATACCTTGTATCCAAAGGCAACTTATTGTGTTTTTAAATTTCTTTTGGACTTTAACCCTTTTAAGTGCATATTTCTTTTGGGTTTTTACCCTTTCCGCTATTAGTTGGACCTTGTCCAAGTCATATTAAAGTCCCCAAAATCCGAAAGGCCTTTTCGTAATGTATGGACAAGAATCCCATGAGAGTAAAACTGGCCCAAACGGCTCGAGACGTTCCTTTAGATTTTCTTTTTGCCTTTTTAAAACAATTACTCTTTGGACCCGTCAAGTTCATTATGATCGTCTATCCAATGCATATTGTAAAGAGACTAGCGCGTGCTGTGCCTGAAAATATATTTTCAATTCAACAAAATTATAAAACATAATAAAATCATTATGAATTATAAAATTATATTGAATTATGTATTATAATACATAACACACTCACTTTCTATTAAATCGAATATTTTCAGTAATCTTTGAATGCAATAATTTAGAACAATCACAATAATACTTCTAAATAAATAATATTTGTTAAGGATAGATTCATTTTCAGAAAGAAATATACTTAATCGATCAAATAATTTACATCTTGATAATGCCACATATAATTAATAATGACTAAAATATGATGTAGTCACAAGACATCAGAAGACTCAAAAATATTCAAACCTCTTACACCCGTTATATCTTATTATATAGATATATTTAATTACAATTAAAAATGCCAAAACTAATTGGAAAAATAAGAATAAAATAATTTGTATTTTTTTCTTAAAAAATTATGTACAATCAAAAAAATAATCACTAAAACATACTTATACTTAATCATAATATTGGTTGTGTTTCTATTAGAAAAAATAGGAAGTTAAAAATTAAATTAGAAAAAAAAATTAAAAATATTTAGTTTGAGATTCAACTATAGGGAATTGGGGATTTCACGTTGGGGAAAGATTTTTCATTTTCAATTCTATATTTTTATTATAATTAATCACACTTTTTAGCCACTATTCATATTTATAGTTTTTTCATGTGCCTATTTATAGAATGAATGAATTGAACCACTTGTGTAATTATTTATTTATTTATATATAATAATAATAATTTAGAACATCAGAAAGAGGGTTGTCAGATCAAAAGACTAACATGTTTATAAATGTCATAGTTTAATCATCCCAAACCACACTAAGATGAAATTAGTGTTAGTACAAATTGAGCCATCATGCACTTTCTCTCTCTAAGTTGCTTCATCTCTCAACTTTCCATCACGAATCTCTCTTTCTCTCAACTTTTCTCTCTCCCTCTTGATCTTGGTCTGTTTCTTCTGTAGCCCGGACGCGACACTATCTATTCTAGCGATAGACCTATATGGCTAGTTGTTAGCCCCTAACAAAGCTGGAGGACAAGTTGGCACGATCTTAGTACATTTTGTTTCCAGATGTGGTGCCTGCGGCACAAATGAAGACGTTAGTATACGAGGGCATCAACTTGGTGCATATCGCTAATCGAATTTGGTGCACGCGACGCCAAACAATGGGATCGGCAATGAATATGCACGAAGGTTGATTCAAGTTGAAAGGTAGACAAATGATAGGTGATGACAAATCTCGGTTGGCAAAACATTGGCACGATGGGGCCAAGTTAAGTAATATGGCACAAAACGTGGACGTGCGGCTAAGCCAAGGAGTCAACCATAGGCAAGAGTCCACCATTGACTCCATTATGACTTCTTGGACATTTTGTCTCTACGCTTTGCTCTCTATGTCGAGCCAATGCTAGTATCCATCATACAACCATCATTTGTGCCAAAAGTAAGATTTTCTCTCTTCCCCCATTTTTTTCTCTCTTTAGATATCCATCGTTGCACATATCACATGCATTTCCACCCATCATCTTTTTATGGAGTTCTTCTTGAGAGGTCCCATAAGTGGGAATTCCACTTTCTAAGGACCATCCCAAAACATAAAAAAATCCCTTGGATGGTCCTCCCATAAGTGGTATTTTCCACTCATAGGATTTTTGGAAGAATTTTCATCTTTTTATTTTCTTAGCCCACCAGCACAAGAAATGACCCCGAATAAATGTCGTTAGGTTGCGTTTAGGTAAGGGATTTGTGAAATGATGGAATTTCAAAATCTTAGATTTTGAAATCTCATCATTTAACAAATCACTTATTTGGATAACTATTTGAGTTAGTATTTGATCGTGTAATTTACAATTCCCTTATTTGGATAGATAAAGTATTTGTAAACACAATTCACCAAGATCAAAACATGTTTTGCTACAGAAAAAACACCTACCATAGATCATGATTTAGAACACCAAAATCAAGATCATTCCATTTCAATCAAATGAAGTGAAAATTGCAAAAAAATGACGATGCAAACATAAAATTTTCAATTGCTCAATGGAAAGCTCGTCTAATTACACATAAATTTAGGTAGAATTCTAGCGTTAAGCGAGAAATTGATATTCGATTATGAAGAAACATTCAATTCGACTGATCAAATCAGGTCCATTAATCAAAATCTGAAAATGAACAAGTGAAAATTGCAGAAAAATCGGTAATGCCTAAAAATTCGACGAAGAAGCCCTGCGATGAAGAACCCTAGACGATAAACGATCGACAACGAATGATAGATCACGATGAACGATCGACTACGATTTATGATTTCGCTTTCGTTTGTTGATTTCGCTTTCGATGAAATTGGTGTTCTCACTCTTCGAAGAACCTGAATAACGACGTCGACGAATCTGACAAAGAAGCCCACGACTACGACGAAGAAGAAAGCAAGGGCTCAAGTCAGTCGTGACGATAAGGACGACGAGAAGAAGAACATGGAGAAGTAAGGGCCCAGGTCAGTCGCAATGAGAAGAAGAAGATTGAGAAGGAAGGGCTCAGGTTAGTCGCAAAGGAGAAGGTAGTAATTCGTGAAATCCTCTCTTGGGTGGATTTGACAAATGACACGTCTCTCAAAAGTATTTTCAAATTACTCTTTTCACCCATTTTTTTATATATGATATAAGGATTTGATAAATCATTTTTTTATTACTATCCAAAAAAGGTATTTATTAAAAAAAAAAATTTAAAATTTCTTACTCAAATAAAAACTCTTACCCAAACACAACCTTAAACTCCGTGTCACCAAATTTTCTCCATCAAAACAACTCCATAATTCTCTCCCTCTATCCTGATCCATCACGCCTTAATTCTCTTCACTCTCTCTTGGTCTCACTCGCTCCGCGCTAACTACGAGCTTCGTTCTCTACCTCAAGCCAACGCCGACCTCCACCATATAACCATTATTTGTACACAGTTTTAATTAGCTCATGCTTCTCTTTCCTCTCTCTCTAGGTACAGATGTTGCTCACGGAATGATCATTTTTTCATCTCTCTCAGAAATCACGTTTTTTCATCTCTCATTGCCCTCTCCGACAAGCGTATGGAGGGACAACTTTTCGACCTCCATCACAAATGCAGCAGGCCCTTACGTCGCTCTCCCCCTCACAGGAGACCCTCATTGCTTCACTGTCGACACCATCAACAATCCCAGTTTTTGTCCTAAAACAACCGCGTCAAACCCGTTGCTCAATTTCAATTATCATTATTGATTTTATTTTTATTTCTTTGCTATTAATGTCAAATTAAATGATTAATTATTTCATTTATTTGACTCTAAATGTGGCTGTTTCAAGTGGACTTTGGATGCTAAATATATTTTGAATTCTTGATTTATTTGGGATTTCCTATCTATTTTGATGCTCTTAATTATCTTAAGGGGTGGAGTTAAAATAATTTTGATTTTCTGAGATCTAGGTACAATTTTTGGCTATGTGTATTCCTGATCTTGTAACATTCCATGTGTCCCATCGGCTAAGTACTTTTCGGACTAAGTTCATGTGGTCCAAAATACTTAAGACAATGTATTATTCCAAAGACGCGTTGTTCTCGTCGTGTTGGCCCAATTCATCTCCTTGATTGGTGATATAGATAGCAACCTATAAACGAACATATAGCAGTCCATAAGTGAGCACATGGTATGTACTCCGAGGTTTTTGTCCCTATTTGGAGACTCTACTCCTTTATCAACACCACTGCGATGTTCTTTTTGGACTAAGGTTGCATTTAATATGATTTGTAATGCCCTATGCGGCTCATTGATCCAATACATACCTTTTGGATCAAGTTCACGTGGCTCAAAATGGTTAAGTTAAGATATTAGTAGTAGTTGTCATGATTTACAAATAGTGAGATAATAACCAAAAAAATGTGTAATCCTCTTTCCTCTTTTACTCTCGTGATCTATTTTAGAATTCGCCAACCTTGAACTCTTCTCTGCTCAATAGCCAACAGCTGTCTCCTCATGCAGCTCAATCGTTGGCTCTCTTCTCATGCCCCTTGTTCAATTAATCCAACTTTTTTATACCACTAAATTTGATTGATTGTTCATATTGCCTTGATTTGCATTACAAATTCTATATAATTTGTGTTATTGATTTAGGCCTACCTGGAAGTTTTAATTCGTTTGACTTTATAAGGTGCCTTTATAATTGCATCAATGTGCCCTTTACATTTTTATTTGCTCTTCTTTCCCGTGATGAACACTATGATATCCTAACTGAGACTTTTGATATGTGCACATTTCATTTCACTTCACTAAATTAAATTCTATTTAGTAATTGTTTATCATGGCTTATACTTTACTACGAGTAATTGTTCATCATGAACACTGGTTGTTTTTTGGTAAAAATATTCAAAGTGTACTTAAAAGAATAAATCTAAAAGATGGTCCATAATTTTTTTTGCACCTAATAGTCCTACAAAAGCCGCTACTTTACACCAGATAGTTCTATTTTTTTTTGAATTGACGATTTTACCCTTGCTTTGTCTCACCCTTACACTTCTTTGTCTTACCCTTCTTTGAACCATCGTTTGCTCCAAGTTGCTCTCTCTCTTTCTCTTGCGTCTTCCTCGCCCTGTCTCTCTCAGGTCACGGTCAGAAATAGATTTCCAAAACCTCGTCATCGTCGCCAATGGGGGGCACCAAGTGGAGGGTGAGATGACCGTTGGATTTGTGCGCCCGGAAATACTCTCGGCGCTCTGCCTTCTTTTCCCAGATGATCAATCTTCCGTTGTCGGTGTGGTACCTCCGGAGGACACACGACATATGGGGCGGTAAGGTTTTGGTGTTTGCCGGCCAGGGTATCGACAGTGGGTAATCCTTGTTTTTTTCTTCCTTCATCTCTCGCTGGTGATCATTAATCTTGCTGCGCTAATAATCAAAGGTGAAGTCGAGATCAAGATCAGTCCAGATCTAATACAAAAAAAAGCCCTAGAGATTCGATTCGAGCTCAGAGACGAAATGGTCAGAAACTCGGTAGTCTTTTCTTTTCGTACAGAGTGTTTGGAGTGATGATTGTGGTTTTGGATATGCATCAAACCAACCTGAATTTGCGATTTACTATTGATAGTTCATGTTCTGTAAATTTGTTGCAAGTTATGTAACACGATTTTCTACAATTTCGTTGTGCTTTGCCGAAGGCCTGCAATTTCGATTTTCTACAATTTTGTATTTATAGGCTGATGATTCCTGCAATTTCAATTTTCTTTTGTTTTTAAATTCGTTTACATTTGAATTTTCAGATAATTTCTTCTTAATTCCATTTCTATTGAATGAATCGTTGTTGCGATTTGAATTAAATTCCGAAAGGTGAGAGAATGCATATGAATGTAAAGAGAGAATTATCAATTTGAATGAAGAAATTGGAATATAACACGATGATTGGCAACCCCGAATTAGTCGTCCTAAACAAATGTGTGTGTGTGTGAGAGAGAGATAAAGAGAAAAAAAAGGACTTGGTCTATGTCCCTAGTAGAGTAGAGTCTATGTTGGATATATTGTATGGTTGTTTTGTTGAGATGGAATGGATACAGCGGCTTGTAGAATTTGAATGGTGGTGAAAGTGAAATATAACAGTATCTCGTGTTGAATATAACATTAGCGGTAAAATCGTCACAAAAAGACAAAATGACTATTTTGTAATATGTTTTTAAAAAATGTATATTTGATAGTTTTGTCTTCATATGAGTATTTCTTGGTAACTACCCCTTATTTTTTTCCTTGCAAACCTACGATGTTGATAGACTTATTATTAATTGTTTGTAATAATATTTCCAACTAGAAGTTCTTTGACCCAAGTATGTGATAATTTTTTTTTCTTTTGCTGTTTAATTTTTTATTTCTGTCCTTACTTGTTGAAGAATTATATATTGAGATTTATACCACTTACTTTTCTTGTCATTTTGTCCTAAACCAGATACATTCTCTATTATTTTACAAATACCCGTCAACCCTTTGACCATATTTTTCCTATAAAAAGACATAAATGCCCTTTATTTTTAATTCTATTTATATATTTTTTAAAAATTTAGTAAAATTCCTATTTTAAAAAAATATACTTTTGACCCCCTATTTTTTTTTTCCAGGAATTCCATTATTTCATTTATCAATCCAACAACCCAAAACCTAAATACCCCAAAACCTGTAGTGTTCTTCTTTTCCTCGAGTCTTGAGGGCATAACGTCTATGGCGGTGACCGTTGATGATGCGAATCTCACCAAGGATTAGTGAGACCCGAAACTAACTTAGGGTTTATTCGTGAAGATCGAAACTAAATCAGATTTTTGAGCGAACTAAAAATACAGAAATTGAAAGATAGATTACCTTGACCCAACATTTATGAATGAAACGCGAACCAATGGTATAATGATCTTGACGCAATAATTATAATGAATCACAAACCAAAGATATAAGTTTGAACGCTACAAGAAACTCTTGATAAGTTCAGGAAAAGTTCTCTAATGAACTAAGAGAAAACTCTTACAATTTTATTAATAAAAAATAATGTGAAATTCGTAGGTCTACAAATCCCCTTAAATACGCGGCCAAGAGAATAAGAAAGAAACCCTAATACATTTTGAAATTTGTGGGTCTACATGGAGAAAAACTGAAACCCTAAAATCTAATTGCTAAATAAAGAATAAGGAAGCTTCCTAATTTACCTTACATTCCTAGTTGGAAAAGGAAATGATTTACTTGGCAATCAAGCCTTACAAATCAGTCTAAAAATAATTAAAAGACTTAAAATAATAAAATAAATAAAATAAAATTCGTGGGGTCTCATTCTTGGCCCGTTCAGGATCATGCTTTAAGCCCATTCACTTGCTTTGATGAGGTGGACTAGGCCAAGACTGTCCGATGGGCCTAATTTAGGCTTCACCATTGTAGTTTGGCCCCAATCTTTCGAATAAGCCCATTAAGTGCTTCTTTAAATCTTTTTGCCCTTGCCTTTGTTATTGAGCCAACTGGAACATGCAACGGATCTCTTGGTGCAGCTGATATATTTTCATCATTTCCTCCCTCTTAAAAAGGATTTGTCCTCAAATCTTCACCTACACCAAACGGAGACAAGTCAGTCACATTAAAAGTAGCACTTACATTAAACTCACCTGGAAGGTCTAATTTGTAGGTGTTGTCATTGATTCGTTCTATCACTTGAAATGGGCCATCCCCTCTTGGATGTAGCTTAGAACGCCTTTGTTGGGGAAACGGCTCCTTCCTCATATGTAACCAAACCCAATCTCCAGGTTCAAACACAACCTTCTTGCGCCCCTTATTAGCTTGGTTGGTATATTGCTCAGTTCTCCTCTCAATATTTTGTCGGGCCTTCTCATGGATCTACTTAACAAAATCAACATTCTTCTTCCCATCTAAGTTGACATACTCATGCATAGGTAAAGAAGTTAAATCCAAAGGAGTCAATGGATTAAAACCATACACAATTTCAAATGGTAAAAACTTAGTTGCAGAATGCACACTCCTATTATATGCAAACTCTACATGCGGTAAACAATCTTCCCATATTTTCAAATTCTTTTGTATTATAGCACGCAATAAAGTAAATAAAGTCCTATTAACTACTTCGGTTTGACCATCAATTTATGGGTGACAAGTAGTAAAAAATAAAAGTTTAGTTCCGAGCTTACCCTACAAAGTCTTCCAAAAATAGCTTAAGAACTTAGCATCTCTATCCGAAACAATAGTCTTAGGTATGCCATGCAACCTAACTATTTCCTTAAAGAACAAATCAACAACATGTGATGCATCATCGGTTTTGTGACATGGAATAAAATAAGCCATCTTAGACAATCTATCTACAACCACATATATAGAATCTCGACCTCTTTTTGACCTAGGCAAACCTAACATAGAATCCATAGAAATATCAGTCCAAGGTTCACTAGGTATAGGTAAAGGAGTATACAAACCATGAGATTTAACCTTAGACTTAGCTTGCCTACAAACAATATACTTCTCACAAATTCTCTCCACTTCACGTTTCATATGAGGCCAGAAGAAGTGTTCATGCAAAACATCTAAAGTCTTAGATATGCCAAAATGCCCTATTAAACCACCCCCATGAGCTTCTTTAACAAGTAAATCACGCAATGAACATTTAGGCACATATAATTTATTTTCCCTGAACAAAAACCCATTATGCCTAAAGAACTTACCAAATGCCACTTTCTTACATGCATTGAATACATTACCAAAATCAGAATCATCAACATACAAATCCTTAATGTACTCAAAACCAAGCAATTTGGCATCTAAGGTAGAAAGTAAGATATACCTTTGAGATAATGCATCCGCTACAATATTTTCCTTACCTTGCTTGTACTTGATCACATAAGGAAACATTTCGATAAACTCCACCCACTTGGCATGTCGCTTGTTAAGCTTTTGTTGACCCTTCAAATGATTTAAAGATTCATGATCCGTGTGAATCACAAATTCTTTTGGTCAAAGATAGTGTTGCCAAGTCTCCAATGCCCTAATCAACGCATACATCTCTTTGTCATATGTAGGGTAATTCAAGGCTGCGCCACTTAGTTTTTCACTAAAGTAGGCAAGCGGACGCCCTTCCTGCATTAGAACAGCTCCAATACCTATTCCTAAAGCATCACATTCAATCTCAAAAGTTTTTGTGAAGTTAGGTAAAGCAAGCAAATGTGCATTAGTCAATTTTTCCTTAATCAAATTAAATGCCTTTTCTTACTCATCACCCCACTTAAAACCCACATTATTTTTGACAACTTCAGTTAAAGGTACGGAGAGACTACTAAAATCTTTCACAAACCTCCAATAGTAGCTAGCCAGCCCATGGAAACTTCTCACCTGTCCCACACTTTTAGGTTTCAGCAACTTCTTGATTGCCTTAACCTTTTCTTCATCCACCTCAATTCCCTTAACACTAACAACAAAACCAAGAAATACAAACTTATCCGTGTAAAATGTACACTTTTTGAGGTTAGCAAACAACTTTTATTTTCTCAAAACATCTAAAACAAGTTTTAAATGTTCAATATGCTCATTTAAGTTTTTGCTATAAATCAAAATGTCATCAAAGTATACAACCACACATTTACCAATAAAAATTCGCAAAACATGGTTCATTAATCTCATGAACGTACTAGGTGCATTGGTTAACCCAAAAGGCATAACCAGCCACTCATATAAACCATATTTTGTTTTGAATGCGGTTTTCTACTCATCACCTTCCCTCATCCTAATCTGATGATATCCACTTTTAAGATCAATTTTAGTAAATACACAAGAACCATGCAATTCATCAAGCATACCATCTAATCTAGGAATGGGATGTTGATACATTACCGTGATATGGTTGATGGCGTGACAATCCACACACATTCTCCACGTACCATATTTCTTAGGTACAAGCAATACGAGAATCGCACAAGGACTCATGCTTTCACGTACATACCCTTTCTCTATAAGCTCACTAACTTGCCTTTGAAGCTCCTTTATTTTCTCAGGGTTGCTTCTATATGCGGGTCTGTTTGGAATGGATGCTCCAGGTATGAAATTAATTTGATGCTCGATTTCCCTTATTGGTGGCAAACTATTTGGCACCTCTTTGGGAAACACATCATCAAAATCCTGTAAAAGAGAAACAACAACACTAGGAAGAGAAGAGTTAAGATCGTTAATGGTAAAACAAACCTCTTTGTACAAAAGTACAATCAAAGGTTGGTTTGAAAACAAAGCTTTTTTTTTTTTTTTTTATCTCACTCTTTCTCGCATAAAAACTCACTTGTTTCTTCTTTTCTTTTTCCTCGCATTCTGATTTTTTTTTTCTCTCTCACTTTTTTTTTTCTCTCACTCTCTCTTTTTAACCTCACTTGATCATCATACACTTGCCTTGGCGATAATGGTACAAGAGTAATTGGCTTTTTATTAAGTACAAAAGAGTATCTATTGGTATAACCATCATGAGTTACTTGCTGATCAAATTGCCATGCTCTTCCCAAAACAATATGTCCCGCATGCATTGGCACCATATCATACAAGACCTCGTCTTTGTACTTCCCAATTGAGAACGATACGAGCACCTGTTTAGTCACTTTAATTTCTCCACAATTATTCAACCATTGTAACTTATATGGCCTAGGATGTTTTAAAGTTGGTAAATTCAACTTCTTCACCAAATTGGTGCTAGCCACATTAGTACAACTCCCCCCCATCAATAATTATGCTACATACCTTATCATTGACATGGCATCTAGTATGAAAGATGTTCTCTCGTTGTATCGTCTCATTTTCTTTGACTTGTGCACTAAGAGCTCTTCTTGCAACCAAGAGCTCTCCATCAACCGGGTATTCAACATCATGTGTATTCTCCAAAGGTGGCATCGAATTATTATCCATCTCATCTTCGGTCTCAATACCTCCATTATCCCTCATAATCATCACTCTCTTATTCGGACATTGAGATGCAATATGACCTATTCCCAAACACTTAAAGCATTTAATTTCTCTATTTCTAGAAGGTTGGGAATAGGTTTTACCTTGATTTGGTGTACCTCCAGCTTTGTGAATTTTGGGAAGTTTGGCCTTGGGCTGAAAATTAGGCTTCTCTTCCCTCTTGCTCCAATTCGGTTTCCAAGAAGAAAAAAAAACCCGATTGCTGCCCAACTCGTGTGGAATCCTTTTGCTTCAATTGTTGCTCCACTTTGATGGCCATGTGTACCATTTCACTCAACTCAACATAATGTTGGAACTCCACCACATTTGCAATGTCACGATTTAGCCCGATTAGAAACCTATCCATAGTTGCTTCTCGGTCCTCTTCCACATTGGCTCGTATCATGGCTACTTCCATATCTTTATAGTAGTCTTCCACACACTTAGAACCTTGTATAAGACTTTGCAATTTCTGATACAAGTCCCTATAGTAGTGACTAGGGAGAAATCGCCTCCTCATGATGACCTTCATTTTCGCCCACGTCTCAATAGGCCTCTCATGATTTCTCCTCCTATTTATCACAAGTTGATCCCACCATATTATAGTATAGTCAATAAACTCAATTACAACAAGTTTTACCTTTTTCTCCTCGCAGTAGTTGTGGCAATCGAAGATCCATTCTACCTTCTTCTCCCACTCCAAGTATACTTTAGGGTCGTATTTTTCCTTGGAATGATGGTATCTTCACCTTGATGCTTTCCAAGTTATTATCAAGTCGCTCCCCATATATATATCCTCTATTTCCATATCCACTCCCAAATCTGCCCAAGCTCGCATTAGAGGCGCGATCGTCTTCATCTTGGTCATTCCCATAATCATCTTCATATTATAACTGAGACTGATTCCTCTCTCTTCATTGCACATTAGGAGCTCTTGGTGGCTGCCTCTTTTGTGCACTAGACTCAAACTTTGTCTACTCGCTCATGCACTTCATCAAACCGCAAGTTCAACCGTTGAAGCTTTTGCTCCAAGGCCTTGTAAAAAAATTTCACGTCCATGACGTCCATCATTTCCAGTGCTTCATCGGACGAGTCTTTGTTTGTTTCTTGGGACATGTTTAGTAACCTGTAAAACAAAGTTAGCAAATCTTACAAACACTCCCTCACATGTTTACACTCAAACTATGTCACTCCACTCGTGTATCACTCAAATTTGGCTTTTACCCTCTATTGAGCTCACACTCTCTTGCCTTTTTTCACTCTTTAGTTCATTTTTTAGTTCTTTATTGAACTTAACCAATCTCAATCAGAATTTTCCTTGTAGCAATCTAAACTCAATGAATTGATTAACTAAGAATGAGATTTTAGGAACGAAAACAAAAAGAACAAAAAAGAGCACAAAGAAAAGTTTATGGCATTGAATAAGAAGAAATAATTCTCAATTTTTTTTTGGGGGGCTGCTGAATTTTCATTTTTTTTTGAAATACAACAACTTTAAATTGAGATTCGAAGGTTCACACTAAGAATAAAACAAAAATTGACCAGATTTGATGATATAGCTCGGCCAAGAAATTTTAACGTAGGAATGAACTGATTACAATGAAAGAAAAAGAAAAAAAATATAAAAAAGATAGATGAGACCTGATTTAGACCTTGTGCTGATTACCAAAAGATGCAAACCTTACCAAGGATTAGTGAGACCCGATACCAACTTAGGATTTCTTCGTGAAGATCGAAACTAAATCAGATTTTTGAGCAAACTAAAAATATAAAAATTGAAAGATAGATTACCTTGACCCAACATTTATGAATGAAACGTGAACCAATGGTATAATGATCTTGACCCAATGATTATAATGAATCACGAATCAAAGATATAAATTTGAACGCTACAAGAAACTCTTGATAAATTCAGAAAAAGTTCTCTGAAGAACTAAGAGAAAAATCTCACAATTTTATTAATAAAAAATAATGTGAAATTCGTAGGTCTACAAATCCCCTTAAATAGGCGGCCAAGAGAATAAGAAAGAAACCCTAATACATTTTGAAATTTGTGGGTCTACATGGAGAAAAACGGAAACCCTAAAATCTAATTGCTAAATAAAGAATAAAGAAGCTTCCTAATTTGCCTTACATTCCTAGTTGGAAAAGGAAATGATTTACTTGGCAATCAAGCCTTACAAATCAGCCTAAAAATAATTAAAAGACTTAAAATAATAAAATAAATAAAATAAAATTCGTGGGTCTCATTCTTGGCCCATTCAAGATCACACTTTAAGCCCATTCACTTGCTTTGATGAGGTAGACTAGGTCAAGACTGTCCGATGGGCCTAATTTAGGTTTTACCATTGTAGTTTTGGCCCCAATATCTCGAATATGCCCATTAAGTGCTTCTTTGAATATTTTTGCCCTTACCCTTGTTGTTGGGCCAATTGGAACATGCAACGGATCTCTTGGTACAGTTGATATATTCTCATCAGCTGATTCTCTCGACTCCGCCTTTCCTCACCAGCCTCCTAATCGCCAACTTGGTAATCCCTTGAATGTTGTCCCGAAGGACCTTCGATGCCTCTTTGCTCTGCCCTTACCGAGCCCCTTGCCTTCTTAGGCACAGCTCAACTTCTTCTCATTTTTTTTTCTCTCTTGCACCACATGAGTTTAGCAGCGTTGAAAGGGGGCCGATCTGTTCGGTGGAGCACAGATCTATGCTCTGCTAAATAAATCAACATTGATTTATTCAATGAAACATAGATCTATGCTCCACCGAATAGATCGATGTCGATTTGTTCGGCGGAGCACAGATGTTAGAGCTATTAAGAGAATCAATTTCATAGTGTTGGGAATTTTTTTTATTAAATAATTTTTTATTAAATATGGGCTAACATTAATTGAATTAATTATTTTATAAAAACGGGTTAATAGATAATATATTATATAAGCAGTCCAATTAAATAGTGATCACATTTTGATTTGAATTGTGACATCTTTTGTGTAGAAGTCCAGTTGAGTGATAAGTGTAGATCTTGGGTCTCATTGAAGTATGTTATGAGATGGCCCAATGAGAAACCCTGATTATAAATACTAGGTCTCCTCTCTAGTCTAGATTTAAGGGTTTCTTCCCATTGAGAGCTGCCACAACAATAAATCTAGATCATAGAGAGAAAGACCTAGGGTATAATCCGCTGCGACGATCAATCATCTGCAATAGCCGAAACATGTACGCTTTCTATAACCATTCTTGAAATTGTTATGTCATTTTAATCATGTATGTTTAAGATCTTTAATTAATTTTTATAATATTGTGATTATGAAAATAATACAACATATGATATCAAAGCCAATATACATGATTTAGGATCTATAATTGGGATTAAGTTTATTTAATTTTAAGTCCACAATTATTGGCCACCAAAAAAAAAAGAAAACCCTAGACTCATGGTTTCACTTACTTTGTAAAGCGGTACACATATACAGTGAACTGCACATTGGATGAGAAAGAAATGACTTGAGTAGTAGATTATGTTGAGAGCGCAAAACAATATTACAATCACAACCTGCAATTATAATGTGAGTGATTTTTGTTCAATCATATTGTATAGTGATTTTTGTTCAAACCTATTGTATGTATCAACGGTATGTGTAGAAAGAGTTGTATGCTTACTAGGACAAGCCCTAAAGGAACAAGTTCAGTTGTTGCTTTGAAACTTCTATTGCTTGGGTCCATGTCCATGTCTAGGTTTGAAACAAATAGCACCTTAATCTTCACTATCGGAACTTCCCTCATCATTGTTATAATCACTACTATCATCATCGATATCAAGCTGCACGTGTCGAACCTGTATTGGCTTCGGAACCCTAAGAAAGCCTTGAGATGGGCTTCCATCCCGGCGGCAAAAGGAATTGGTAAATCGGTCGGCAACTCCACCCGAAAGTGAGAGACCCAGCGATTAAGCTCTTCGAAAAGATGATTTAGTTGCCACCGGATGAAAGTTTTTCGGCTTCTGCCGCCACTGCAACTGTTGATGCTCCTCCCGCCGTTGCCGCCACCACCGTCGTTGATAATCATCATGAACAAATCCCTTCAACGGGGAGAAGACAGTGGGGATTGTTTTCGAAGGCGGCACGACAAAGGGGAGGAGAAAATAGGGTTTTTGATTTAGGAAGCGACGATGCTAGGCTTAATTACAGACATCCCTGAAGTTTGCTCTTAAAATTAGAAATAAGGGTTATGATACTTTATACCTCGAAAGTTTGACTAGAATATTACTTTGATCCAAATAGTTTCAATTTAAACGTGTAACCCCTATAAAGTTAACAAATATGTTAGCCGTCGGGCCTAATAAGCCCAATATTTTCTTTGCTACCCAAAATAGGCCCACTAATTTCATAGTTGGGCCATCTCAGGCTCAACATAGCTTCATTGCCAAGTCAAGACGAGTATTTTAATTGGGTCATGTGAGGCCCAAATGTGTACTTTATGAGCCCAAATCAGGCTCACTAAATTTAAAGTTGTTAAGGGCCAAATGTTGATTATTCCACAAAATTATTTTTTTTCGAATTTTCGCTTTAGACTAGGTACTTTTCAAAATTAAAACGTGGGGACAAAATGCGGTGTCTATAGCATGTAAAGAACATAAAGTAAATATGGAAACAAAAAGTAAATATCTCATGCAAAGAACATACAGTGAATACCACATGCAAAGAATGGAAAGTAAATATTGCATGCAAAGAATGAAAAGTTGATGAGGGTATTTTTGGGCACCACTGAATCAGTATTTGGGACCCAACCATGTGTCCGTCTTCATAGTGACAGAGACGCATTTCAGAGTCCACAACGCCACGCTGGACCATACGCCGACCATGACTTCTCCCTGGAATATCATTGGCACCCAGGGAGGAGCGAGGAGCCCCGCAGGGACGTATCGCTCTAAGCTCTGCGACGTGCCCTAGACGAGCAATTTCAGGGACTCAGCCGTTCACCTCGATCAACTCCCTTTTCTACCTTGTTTCTTCTCTAGGACTCCACGGATCTCTACTCTCCTTCACTAGCTCACTGTCACAGGCCTGACAAAGGCTGCGGGCTTCATCAAATGGGCCCAAAATCCCAAGCCCAACGATTATCTCCTAAACGCCCCGAATTATCGGCTAAACACAAGGTTTTAACTAATTATAGCTTGTTTCTTCTCTAGGACTCCACGGATCTTTATTCTCCTCTACCAACTCACCGCCACAGGCCTGATAAAGGCCACGGGCTTCGTCAAATGGGCCCAAAATCCCAAGCCTAACGATAATCTCCCAAACACCCCAAATTATCGGCTAAACATAGGGTTTCGACTAATTAATTGTGTTTAGGCCCAACTAATTATCTTCAACTCCTATATATATCGGGGGCTATGCAAGCTCGAGGTACACTTTGCATTACGCACGAGTTCATTTGTTTACTTGCTGCATTACTGTACCTTTTTTCTTTAAGCACTGATTACCACGCTAGAGGGGCTTCACGGGGATAAATCTTGGTCTAAGCCTTTTACAAGTATACTCTCTAAAGAATAGGACTCTAGACATAGCAGGTCAGTTCTCCCAGGACCCAACACAGTTCACATGAAAAATTTTCAACCGACGACTCCGCCTCAACAAGATGACCCACATGTCATCCGACCGGACCATACTCGAGCTGTGTACCAGTTTTATGCATAAACACTTTCTTTAATCAAAATCACTCAAACTTAAAACTTGCAACATTAAACCCATCCGGGGGTTATCTTTATTAAATAATCGATATTTGATAAGTGATCATATCAGGGAACTTTTAAAAATAAAAAAATGAAAACAAAATAAAATTTATTTTTTCATTTTATTTCAAGAATTTTGAAAACAAAAAGATTTTCTCTTTATAAAAAAATGGAAAAAAAGAAATTAAAAAAATAAAATTAAAAAACAAAAAAAGCAAAAAATAAATAAAAAAGGGTTTTCACTTTAATTTAAAAAAGAAAGGGAAAAAAATGAAATTTATATAAAAAAAGAAAAACAGAAATTAAAAGAAATGAATATTAAAACAAAAAATTAACATTTTTTTTTTTTGAAAAAGAAAAAACTTTTAAAACAAAAAAATTGTTTTCTCTTTATTTAAAAAATAAAAGAAAAAAAAAATTAAAAAAAAAAAAAAAAAAAGATTTTTAAACGAAGAAATTTCAAAATCAAATAAAAAATTCGAACTTAAATTTTGATTGAATTTAATTGAATAAGGTACTTTTTTCGAAACGGGCGTCTTGAGGTGTCTAATACTTTCCCTGAGCATAAGTGACCCCCCAACCTTTAAAAATGAATCTCTAGTCAGACCGTGCTTTTCAAGTCAAGTTTTTACTTATGCTATGTTTCAATTTCTTTTTTCAAAATCTAATGACCTAGCACACTATTTAAACTCAATGCTTAATGATGACTTTTTTTTTTTTTTTTTTTTTTTCTAAAAAGGGCAGTTACTAATAAGTTCTTATATGAGAACAAAACTATGAAATACTCTTTTTGTCTAGTGTTTCACTAAGATTTATAGATCCAATGTCACATTCTGTAAAGAAGATATCAATGAACTTCTATGAAATGGTTTCACACATGTTACAAAATAGTTATTTTATCTTTTTGTAACGATTTTACCTCTCGTGTTATATTCAGCACAAGATCATGTTGAATATAACACGAGATTGTGTTATATTCCACTTTCACCACTATTTAAATTTTACCAAGTTGTCGTATCCATTCTATCTCACCAAAATAACCATACAATGTATCCAACATAAGCTCTACTCCACCAGGGGAATAGACAAAGTCCGTTCTCTCTCTCTCTCTCACACACACACACACACACACACACACACACACACATTTGTTTACGGTGACGAGTTCGGTGCCGACGATCATTGTGTTGTAATCTCGTGTTGAATATAACATGAGATCGTGTTATATTTTACTTTCACCGCCGTTCAAATTCTACCAAGCCGCCACCGAGTGCACTGTAAGACCTCAATTGTAGCATGTACGTCATCTCAGTTGTATTTTAGAGTAATTGTGAAAATTCGGGGTGAAATTAGGACAATTAAAAAAAAAATTCAAATAAAATGTCTAGGGGTCAAATTGAAAATATAGAAACAGTAAATCCCAACTTAGGGAGGTAAATTGGCATTTAACTTTTAAATGAAACTCACAGGGGGTGAAATTAAAATTTTTAGAAACTTTTAAAAGTCGAAATGGATTAAAATCAAGGTTTAAAGGAAGTTGGAGGAGGAAAGAGTAATTAATTAAAAAAAAAAGTTTATTATATATATACATATACATAAACAGGCGGTCGGAAATGCAGCTGGCCGGCAGAGAATTGGAGAGAGAAACGACGTGGCACGCTTGGATTAAATCAACCCACTAAAATCATGCATGTGTAAGGATCAAGAAACTCACGATCAAGGATCTGGAATTAATTCTGAAAATGAGAGAAAAATCTAGAGAGAGAGAGGAGCAGTCGGGTTCGGCGCCGGCGGGGTGTGGTCGGCGTTTGTGAGGGGGGCTTTGCTGTTCGTGCGAGGGTGTGGTTTTCTGCGGTGGTTGCGAGTGGGTGTATGATCGAAGAGGGCGGCGTGATCGTCCGGAGGTAGTGTGTTCCGGCGAGGGGGGTATCCATCGTTCAGCCATCGTCGTCAAGTGTGTGTGTGTATTCTGCTCAGTCTGTCCGGCAGTGTGTGGGGGTGATCGGTGTGTGTGCATTTTCGGTTTTGTTCGTCTGTCTTGGTTCGCCGGCGTGTGTGTGTGTGTGTGACGGTGTAGGTGGGTTTTCCGTTCGGTCCGACGATATCATCGACGTGGTGTGTGTGTGTACTCTGCTTGATGACGGTGTGTGTGTGTGTGTGTCTGCGTGCTATTCCGGTTGGTGGGACGGTGGGGTTTGAACGGCGGCGAGATCTCGTCGGCGGTGGCAAACTCCGAAACAGACAACAGAAACGCAAAAACTAGAAAAAAGGAGAAAAGAGAGGAAAAGAAAAAGAGGAAAAAAAAGAAGGGAAAAAATTACACGAACCCCCCAATAAAAATCCAAAAATTTATCTCGCGGTCGACGGACTATTCGGGGCAGGTAAAAATTCTAAATCGATTACCATTATTGCTAAATTGAATTATTAGCAAACAGGATTATAATTTGGAATCGTTAATTCTAATAATTTTTGTCATCGTCCATACTAACAAATGCGTACTGTAGTTATTAACGAAATGGAATTTACCGAATAACAATTTTTCATAATAAAAAGTAGGTGCGGGAAAAATTACGGAATTTAGGGCCTGCATTGCATGATTCGGTTATTTACATAAAATATTAATTTAGACCCTGTCATTATTAGGCTCGTAGACACTGGAATATCAGTAGAAGAAAGTCAGTAAAAACTGTTCAGAACGGGTAGTCAGGTGAGTGTACTGTCTTCTTGCCAAACTATTTTTACATCTTTACATAATGGAAAATGGTTGTATTTACATTAGATGCTTTTAAAATTTTGTTGATCAAGCAGGTTTTGGGTGAGTTGGTAAAAAATAGATTTTTGTGAGATTACGATGGTTTTTGAAAGGAAGGTGAAAATGGTTTTCGTTGGTTTGGGGGTTTTAGAAGAGAGTAGAGAATATATGTTTTTCTAAATATGTCGGGTTTTCTAAAAATAAAGAGTGGGAAAGTAGTTTTGGTAAAATCAGACTTTTTTTTTTTTTTTTTTTTTAAAAAAAAGAAAGTGAGAAATATGATTTTCGGATAAAAAAATGATTTTGGGAAAGAGAGGTGGTTGTGTGAGTTAACGATGTTGTTGATTAGACGATGCTATAGTATTTATTCGCTTCGGCGGAGTGATGTTTATCTGCTTCGGCAGAGTGATGTTAGACGATTATACTGCGCAGTGATTATCCGCTTCGGCGGAGTGATGGGTGTTCGTAGGAAGGCATATCCTACAGATGGTATGGTACCGTTGCAAACTCCCGATCGTGAGGTTAAAATGATCACTAGGGCTGACCAGCGTGTGTGTGTTTGAGAGGATGTTTTGAGATGTGGTAGTTTGCTTATACTGGGTGATTTATTATTTATTATGGTGATTGGCATGATTTTTATACTAAATAATTTTGCATGGAACTTATATATAGTGCTTTATTCTCAGTGCTAATATTATGAAAACTTTTGCGAGCTACGTAATGTTTACATATTTAAGCTTGATCCATTTAGATGTTGCAGAATAAATTATTATTACTATAAAAATGTTTTACTAAGAAGGCAGTACACTCGCAGGTACAACAGCTAGGAGTCGGTCCCCTACTGGCACTAAGTAGAGTTACGTGATGGAGTCATATAGGCGTTTGAGAGAAGCTGTCAAAGGCGAACCTATAAAAAGTTCATGGTTAAATACTTTTAGTTAGTAAAATTTCGGGACGGGTGTGTCCCTCATAATAGATGTTTGTATTATACAGTAGGTGTATATTGTCATTCATTTGGTTATTTGGGTATTGGTGATGTCATGTTGTAGTCACGCCAGTCTCGGGATGACGGGTGTCCGGGACGGGTTGTGACATGCACCACCACCTATTTCATCTCACCAACAACAACCATACAATATATCCAGCTAAGCTTCACCCTGCAGGCATAGATCGAGTCATGATTCATGAAACCCTAATTCAAGAAATTTCATCCTATTTTACAAGAGAAAACCTAATTCAAAAGGGTATTCAATCATTACAAAAAGAAGAAGAAGAAGAAGAAGAAGAAGAAAGAAACATGATTAAATGACATTTTGTCCAAAATCATTACAAGAAAAGAACGTCGACATCTTCAACAAGGCTGCATATAAAAAGATGAAGCGAGAGAGAACGAAAGCTTGAACAGAGCAATTAATGAGAAAAACAATCAAACAACTGTACGAATTTGAGAAATTCTCAATTTTGGTGAGTATGAAAGATTTCTTTTTTGTTTCCAATACAATAGATGTCTCATTTGTGTGCATTACATGTTGGATGATTTGCCTAAATGAAAATTTCAACTCTAATCAGTTTATTTGTTGATTGTTTGCTTCGACTTTGCTTAATTTTCCATGTGAGGTGGAATTTTGGGATTAATCAAAGAAACAAAAGTATTAAGCAAGCAACTAATGAAAACAAAAGTAATTATGAAACAAAAAATTCCAACAGTATAACTTCGTCGCATCCATGTTGGCCTGGGTGGACTCGATGCTAAGTTTGAGCCATTATATAATTTCCTACGACATTATGCTGGAGGCTGATGATTTAGTGTGCGTGAATGGAAGCTTCCCAATCTCTAGTTCTAGGGAGCTCCATGACCATGTTGGAGCTCGATGCACCGCTATTAGCTGGCAGGGGGCAGTTGAATCCTCATCGGAAGGTTGGGAGTTTAATGTTGATTTCTTGAATATAATATTGAATGAAAGAAAGGATTAAAACATACCATGCCTTCGATGGTAATATGCCCAAACAAAGGGAATCCTGGTCTCCGGTTGAGAACTCCTAATCTCGCTTCACAAATAAGTCGTTTTTTCCACTCCTTTAAGGGTTTGACGAGTTTGATACCCAATCGGACCGCGATATACTTCAAGTTGTAGTCCAGGAAAGATTACATGGTGGTGCCACAAGAAGAGCTCAAGAAATAGATTGACTCATTGAGAAAGGTAATGGAGACAAAACTCCAAAAATTTGAGGACAATTGGGAAGGTCAAAGCTCATATTAGCCTAATCGAACATAAATTTCTCCACACAAACACACACAAGGAAAAAACACAGATCGAATCGAGAATTCTTCATCGACCAGAAATTCCTTCGTCGACAGAATCGATTAAATCTGAACAAACATTTCTTCACAAACTACTCCTGGAACCCTAATGACAAGATCGGCGGTGTGAGCTTGGAAGGAGGTTGCGAGAAGAGCAATCGCGAGAGACATCAAAAGGAAAAAAGAAGGGGGTGAAAAAGGACAAAATTGTCAATTCAAAATATTTGGACTATTTGGTACAAACTAACGTTTTTATAGGACTATTAGGTGTGAAAATAAAATTGTCGGGCTATCTTGTAAATTTAGCGATTTAACTAGACTATTTAGTTTTTTTTCCTATTTTAAAATTAACTTAAGTTATTTTATGGGAAATGCAACACTTTAAAAGCACCTCTCTTTCACTTTTTTTTTTAAAATTACATATATTTCTTATATTTATTTTATTTTTCAAAATTCGGGGTGCATCAATATTAAAGCATAATCTAAGGCAAAAAATCGTCCCACTAAACCTCAGTTTAAAGTTTGTTCGAATTTGCGCTTTAGACATGATACTTTTGAAAATAAAAACGAACAAGACAAAATATGGTGTCTACAACGGCCCCACAATATTACACTCCATCAAGGGGGGCTGCACTGATATTCCATCCATCATAGGAACCGAAGTCGAAGTCTCTGCCATATCCATCGTTGGTGTTCCCTCTACTACAGGGGCGGAGGATGAAGCCTCTGCCATGTCAACTGTGGGAATCGATGTCACTACCTCAAACTGAGTATAATTGGAAGAGATTATTTTTAAAAAATTTCAAACCAAGAGAAGAAAGCCCGTCCTGTTCCGGATAAAAAAGGAACAAACAATAACAAAAGGGATTTTTGTCAAAATAAACAAAGGGAAAACATAATTAAAAATAAAAGAAAGTAAGATTCCTTTACCAAAAGGAGTGAAAAGTCACTTCGTGCTAGATCAACGTGCAAATCAATTGAGTCAAGTAAAGCCACATCGATAAATTGTCAAATCAAGTCATTTGTCAAGTCAGAGTCACATCAATGAATTATCAAGTTTAGACAGTTAAACACAAATTACACGTTTACTCAAGTTAGCATCGAAATGTTGGTAAAGCTTGCGATAATAAGTCAACCGCTTGTGAAATTAAAATAGCAGTTTCATAATGCGAGAAATGAAATCATCTCCCCTCGGCGGATTGATATCCAACATTTGTCATAAGCACCCCCGGTTGGAAAGTCGGGGCTTATCTCATTAAATTCAACTTCCCCGAAGGAAGCATGACTTCATTTTTCATCACCCCCTGCCACAAGCCGGGATATATTTCATTAGGTTTGACTTTCTTGAGAAATGTTTATCTTTATTTTCATAACCCCCGACATGAGCCGAGGTATACTTTCATTGGGTTTGACTTTCTCGAGAAAAGTCTATCTTTATTTTTCATCACTCCCAGTCACGAGCCAGGCCACACCTCCATCAAGTTTGACTTTCTTGAGAGAAGCCTACGTTCATTTTTCATCACTCTCGACCATAATCCGGGACACACTACATTAGTTTTGACTTTCTCGAGAGAAATCTGCCTTCATTTTTCACACCCCTGGTATGAGCCAACACATATTTTATCGAGTTCGAGTTCCTAAAAAGTTTTCCTTCATCGACTAACACCCCAGAATGAGTTGGGGGCATATTTCACAAGATTAGGCCTCCTTGAGGTAAAGCCTCTCTACACTACCCTTTGCCTCAGGATGGGGCACATTTAATCACATGTCATCATCACCACCCCTAACATTGGATAGTGGCACATTTTATTACAGCTAATCACCCTAGTTCTGGACTGGGGCACATTTCATGCCTCATCACAATCATCCCAAGCCCAGTTTAAAGGTATTTATCATTACCATCACAAAGTTCTCAAGCCTGGACTGAGAAGATAGACTATGATTCAGTTTCTTTATAAGGATCCTCTTGCATTGTCATTTACTTAAGGACAAGGCGTGTTTGGGGAAATCAGTTTCTCTAATCAAGGCCTCATTTCCTACTAACTCATAATTTAGTTTATTAGCATAATTTTGTATATTGGCATAATTTTTCCTCGACTACTCATAATCTAGTAGAAATTCAGGAAATATTCTATTATTGCGTTATGGCATATCCCTTCTAAGACTTGTTCGATGACCTGTCTTTGAACTGTATTCCTAGCCCTTCGGGGCAAGGATTCATCTACGATATTTACTTTTTTATTCTTTGCATGCGATATTTACTTTTTTGTTCTTTGCATGCAATATTTACTTTTTTGTTCTTTGCATACGATATTTACATTCTTGTTCTTTGCACGTAATATTTAATTTTTGTCCTTTGTATGTGATATTTACTTTTGATGAAGGTATTTTTGGGCACTTTTGAGTCAACACTTGGGACCCAATCACATGTTCATCCTCATAGTGTCAGAGACACATTCCGGAGTCCATAATGCCACGCTGGAGCATACGCCGATCGTGGCTCTTCCCTGGAATCTCATTTGTACCCAGGGAGGAACAAGGAGACCCGCAGGGATATGCCGCTATGAGCTCTGCACTGTGCCTTGGACGATCAATTTCAGGAACTCAGCCGTTCACCTCGACCGACTCTCCCTTCCAGCTTGTTTCTTTTCCAAGACTCCATGGATCTCCACTCTCCTCCACCAACTTACCGCCACAAGCCTGACAAAGGCCCACGTGCTTTATCAAATGGGCCCAAAATCCCAAGCCCAACGATTATCTCCTAAACGCCCCGAATTATTGGTTAAACATAAGGTTTCGACTAATTAATCGTGTTTAGGCCCAACTAATTATCTCCAACTCCTATATATATATCGAGGGCTATGCAAACCCAATGTACGCTTTACATTACCCATGAGTTCATTTGTTTACTTGCTGTATTACTGTACCTTTTATCTCTAAGCACTGATTATCATGTCGGAGGGGCTCTACCGAGACAAATCCCGGTTTGAGCCTTTTGTAAGTACACTCCTTAAGGAGTAAGACTCTAGACATCGCATGTCAGTCCTCCTAGGACCTAGTACAACTTACGTGAAGAATTTTCAACAGATGACTCCATTTCAGCAAGAGGACCCACCTGTCATCCGACTGGATCATACTCAAGGTGTGTACTAGTTTTATGCACTAACAGGAAAGAATATTGATAAATGCTAAAAATATTTTTTTTTGAAAAACTTTTTTTAACAACCTTTTTTTTTTTTTTTTAAATAAAATAATTTTTTTAGGAAATGAGATAGATGAGAGTTGATTAGTTTAGAAAACTCAGTAAAACGTATTTTCGAGAAAATTTTCATTCTTAAAAAAACACATTTTTTACGTGAAAATCATCCAGAATGACTTCCCTTTTAGTGATTCTTAAAAAATACTTCGTTTTTCACATATACTTTTTTACCTTTTTTTTTTTTTTTTTTTTTTTTTTTTTTTTTTATGTGTATTATTGTTTAGAACGAAAGGATTTTTTTTTTTTTTTTTTTTTGTTAGAAAAATTAATTTTAACAAAATACTTTTATATATTTTTCTATGATAAACAAATATGACATACGAATAAATTTTTTATTCCTTTACCAACTTATCCCAAGCTCAAAACTTGGTTCAGGGAAGTACCATCTAAACCCACTATTTGAAAATTTCACAACGGTTAGAAAATTCAAAATGATGGTATAAAAAACTCTCATTTTCTCAGATTTCAAGTTAAGGGTTTTTCATTTTTTTGATTTTTTTTTTCAGTTATTTTTTTTTTTTTACCCAAAACGATCATTCCATCATTTTCACTTTTTTTTTTTTTTTTTTTTATGCGAGGAAATGAATATATACAGAAATGTAAAGACAGTACATAAAAGTGCGTAAAATAAAATTACAGTAATAAAAGCACGGAAAGGTGTAAAACAGAACAATATATACAAAAAAATAAAAGTGCGAAAAAGTGCGAAACAGAAAAATAAATACGAGAAATGAAAGCGCGAAAAGGCGCAGAATAGGAAAATAATTGCGTAACAATAAATCGATTTTTAAGTGTTCCAATAGAAATTCCTCTTAAGTTTTGTCCAATTTTAGGCCGTTTCTTTCAAGCAATTTAAGCAAAAAATAAAGTTTCAATTGGAGAAGTAGGAAAACTTATTTGGGATTGAAGAGTCTTTCTCCTTTTATCTTTCTTTTCTTATTTTTCCTACTTTTTGGCAAAATCTAAATTTCTCTATATTTGTTTGGCTAAAACCCCCACCTAAATAAAAACAAAAAGAAACCAAAATAAACAAACCAAACTAAACCTAAAAACGAAATTCCCCAACGCCCTCTCCAAAAATCACAACCAAACCCTTTCTTTTTTGCCTTTTCCTAGTAAAAAACTCCCAAAAGAAAAAATTATCTCAATCTCCCCAATCTCTCTCTCTTACACCCTCTCTTTTCTCTCGATTTTCTTTGCCAAAAGTTCCTCACAAAACTCAATCCCATGGGTTGCCTTAAAGGCAACCCAAGGCCATTAAATAATATATATATATTTTTTAATTTTATATTATCATGTGATTTGAAGGGGGTTGCAAAGTAGCCCCATTTTGTTTTTCTTTGGGCAGAGGGCACCTCATCTTTGCCTTAAACTTTACATATTTTATTTTAGAGTAATTAATTATTTAGTCATTTAGAGATCTATAAACTATAAAATAGCCATTTGATTCAAATAATTAAGTTTATGGTCCTTAGAGTAATTATAGAAAAAAGTCCTCGATAAATGCCTTCCCAATTTATTTTTATTTACGAACCGTGCCATTGTAACTTCTATGTGAATGTTCACTCTATATTCAGAAAAATTATTAGTTCACTCAAATATTTTCACTCAAACAATGGTTTACACTTTTTGTGTGAATGTCCACTCAATATTTTAGAACAATATTTCGATTTACTCAAAAATCACTCGACAATAATTCAAAAGTTTTGTGTGAACGTTCACTCAATATTGAGAACGATCAAAACACATCGTGAATAAATAAAAACTTCACACAAATAAATATAAAGATCACATAAAACATTGACTGGTTTGCAAATTCACGATATAATCTGAACATTCACGTAAAACCCAAAAAAAGAAAAAGAAAACTCAAATTCACTCAAACAATGGTTCACACTTTTTGTTTGAATGTCTACTCAATATTTAGAACAATATTTCAATGTACTAAAATTTTACTCGACAATAGTTCACGCGTTCTGTATGAATGTTCACTCAATATTTGAAAAACTATCAAAACACATCGTGAATAAACAAACACTCCACACAAATCAATAAAAAAAAAAATCACATGAACATTTACATGACATAAAAAAAAACACTCAAATTTACAAATCTGAAAAATAATCAAATGAACAATTACGTGAGAATATGGCAGAAAATAGCCATTTGAGGAGAAATCCAACCAAAAATTGCTGGAAAAAGATATTAAAAATCTCAGAGATCAATACATGTTTTGTGGCGGATTTGAGAAGAAGTTCTGAATAAAAACGAAAAATAGAACCAAATCAAGGAAATATTACAGCCCAAGAAGTTCTGGGTATGCTTTCTGTTTAAAGAAAATTAGAAACAGACTGGTCAATTAGGAACAATTAGACCTAAATCCGGTTGAAGATGGCGGGGGTAGAGGGTTTAGATCTGCGAGCTACTGGTGTGGGTGTGCAGGGAAGACCAGGAGGCGGTAAAAGCCGAGCAACAAAAAGTGGGCCTGAATATGAGTGACCTAGGGTTCTATTTTGGGGAAACAACGTTTGTGTATGTGTGTGTGAGAGAGAGATAGAGTAGCCCGAGTGATGCATCTTGATTACTTGACAGAAGATGAAATCTCCAAAGGGAAAAGAGAGAAAGACGAAGCTGTGGCGAGGCAGGTAGATCTATGATGACGGTGACGTTGGCGACGGAAGAGCCCACGATATTTGGTGGTTGTGGTGGCGGCTGTTGCGGCATATGATGAAGAAGAAGATAGAGCGAGAGGGATAGAAAAAGCTGAGAGTGAGAAAGAGAGGGGCGAGAGGTAAATAATCTTAACCTAATTTGAAGCTTGTGGTGGCTTATCCATACCGCCACCACCCATGGAAAAATATAAGAGATAGAGAGAGATGGGGGCTAGAAAAAGTGGCAGGCGGCTGGTGGGGGTGAGAGTGGGATTGGGATTAGGGTTTGCAAATAGTTGCTCTAATTTATAGAAGGGTATAAATGTCTCTTTGGTAAATTGGTCAACGGTCAAAGGACAAAATAATAACATTATTTCATAGAAAGACTATATCACGATATAACTGTTTAAAAAGATTTTTTTTACTAAAGTAACTCTTAAATAAGGGTTAAATAATAAAAATCTTTTGTTTTTTTTTTTTTATTTAATTTTATTTTTTTAATATATAGAAGGTACGAGCAGGGCAAGGGGCATGGCTACCCCATAATTGGGCGTGGACGCTTGTCCCACATGGACAGGTGTCTACACAAGAGTGGCGGTCCAGGAAGTGCGCACCACCCAATATTATTAATTTATTTTTTTTATATTACAATATAATTTTCTTAAAATTTGAACAATATCTCAAAATTGTACCCACCAAGACTCGAACCCATACCAATTGCTTGGGAAGTAGAGGGTCTTACCAATGAACCACTCCTAAAATATTTGTCCAGTTTCTATTTTTTTTTTTTTTTCTTTTCCTTCATCTTAATTTATTTTATTATTGATATAATTTTCCCTAATTGATTATACGAAAACACAAATTAGATTATCCAAAGTTCAATGGATTTCAAAATGATTTTCAATTTTTGCCAATTTTACGAATTTTCAAAAATGCCTGAACTTTGGGGGTCACTTGCTTTTCCCCAAATTGAATTTTAAAAACCTGAATTGACAAAATAAAACATGATAAACTTTTATTTATTTCAATTGGATCAATTTAGCCTCAAAATAAATTTTTATTTTGACTCTGAAACTTTCTTTTGGATTTACAAACTTCAATTGGAGTTCCGATTCGAGTTTTTCAAGAATTAATCATTTGAAAATATTTAATACAAAATTTTGAATTTAAATTTATCCATTTTGGATGCCGATTTAAAGTTTCTCAAAAATTTCAATTAAGCCCCCTAAACTTTCTAATTTGACAAATTGTCTCAATCAACTTGCTCGGGGACCCTATCGGGATTGTGAGACTTTTATTTAGCTTGGAATCAGGTTAATTGAGCTTTTCAAAGATTGATTTTGAATGCCAGGTCAAAATATCAATCTTTCAAATTTTTAAATTAGTCCCAGTACTTTTTAGAAGGAACAATTTTGATTCAAAACCCATAATTGAATAATCTTTTGACTTAATTGGATTTTTGAAATATTAATTTAAATATAGAAAGTTTAATTTATTATTTCAAACCTACAATGAAGTCAATAAGATTTTCAATTGCAAAATTTGAATTAATTTTTGAAACGTTCGAATTGACCCTCCATTTTTATTTGGATATTCTCAAAATTCATGAATATTTAACTCGGTAAAAACCATCATTTTTATTTTAATTATTTTTTTGAAATGCCATGCATGAGCAGGACAAAATGCGGTGTCTACTACTGCCCTTCTTTGTCATGTGAGTTTACTTGTGATAACAAAGAATGAAGACACACCATTTTGTTTCACCACTTGATTTAGTGCAGTGCAAGAAGATGATGAATAAAATCTTATGAAATGTGCTCTAGCCTATGGTTGGGTTCATGCATGCTTGGAGAAAGGAAAACTTACCTAGTAATCAACCTGTTTTTTTGATTATGGAAACCTTGGAAAAGATATGACCAAATCTACATAGGTTGCCTATGTACCTTGAGAATACCAAAGATTAGGTTAAACGTAGTTGAACGGATGCCCCTCATAGGTGGAAAGAGGACTGACACAAGATAAAATTGACATACCTCCCAGCTTTGGGGCAAGGGAGGATTGTCACGAAATCGAATTAACCTACCTTCTTGTCTTTTGACAGAGAAGGATTGACATGAGATGAAATTGACTTACCTCTTACTTTTGGGGCAACGGAGGATTGACACGAAATGATATCTATATACCTCCCACCTTTGGGGCAAGAAAGGACTGACACAAAAGCAAAATGAACGTACCTCTGGCTTTTGGGTAAATGAGGACTGACGCAAGATGAAATTGATATACCTTTTAGTTCTTTTGACAGAGAAGGGCTAACATTAAATAAAATTGACCTACCCCTTGGTTGTTTGACAGAGGAGGACTGAGATGATGAAGTTAACATACTTCTCGACTTTTGGCAGAAGAAGACTGACACAAGAAGAGATCGACATACCTCCAAGATTTTGGGCAAATGAGGATTGACACAAGATGAAATTGAACATACTTCCTGAGTTTTGGGAAAGAGAGGATTGACTTACCTAACTTAGGTGATACGAATCTCACCAAGAATTAGTGAGACCCGAAACTAATTTAGGGTTTTTCGCTAAGGATCGAGTTAAATTAAGATTTTATAACGAAAAAAGATATAAGTTCGAAAAGATTATTTTAACCAAATGTTTATGAGCGAAGCACGAACCAATGGTATAAGTAATGATCTTGACCTAATGATTATAAAGAATCACGAACCAAAGATATAGAGATAAAATGCCATAAGAAATCTTGATAAGTTCAGAAAAGTTCTCTGAAGAACCCTCTCAATTATATTAATCAATGTCAAAATCATTTTTCTCAAGGAAACAATGCCTCTTAAATAGGTAGCCAAGAGAACTCTAGAGAACTCTATCAAAATATGCTGCCATATATCTAGGAAAATCCCTAACAATGTGGAGGACAAAGTCAAAGAAATAAAGAAGCTTCCTAACTACTCATAGTTTAAAAAGGAAAAGACTACTTGCCATTAATGCCTTACAAATCGACCAATAAATAACCTAAAATAAAATTGAAAAACTAATTAATAAAATAAAACAATCCCAAATTCGTGGGTCTCATCCTAAGCCCATTCAGGTTGACATTTTAAGCCTATTCACTTGCCTTGATATGGTGGACTAGGTCCTGACTATCATTTGGGCCTAATTTAGCCTTTATCATTTTAGACTTAGCCTAAATATCTTGAATTAATCCATTAAGTGCTTATTTGATTCTTTTGGATCTTGTCCTAATGGTAGGCCCAACTAGCACATATACTGGATCTATTGGTGCAAAAGATATATTTTCATCATTCCATCCCTTTTCAAAGGGATTTGTCCTCAAATCTTTACCTACACCAAATGGAGTTAAGTCAGTTACATTAAAAGTATCACTTACATTAAAATCACCTGGAAGGTCCAACTTGTAGGCGTTGTCATTGATCCATTTTATCACTTGAAAAAGACCATCTCCCCTTGGAAGTATCTTAGAACGCCTTTGTTGGGGAAACCTTCCTTCCTCATATACAACCAAACCTAATCACCAAGTTTAAATACCACCTTCTTGCGCCCCTTATTAGCTTGGTTAGCATATTGCTTAGTTCTCCTCTTAATTTTTTGTCGAGCATTTTCATGGATCAACTTAACAAAATCAGCCTTATTCTTCCCATTTAAGTTCACATGATCATGCATAGGTAAAGGAGTTAAATCCAAAGGAGTCAAAGGATTAAAACCATACACAATTTCAAATGGTTAAAACTTAGTTGCAGAACGCATACTTCTATTATATGCAAACTCTACATGCGGCAAACAATCTTCCCATGTTTTTAAATTCTTTTTGTATTATAGCACGCAATAAAGTAGATAAAATCCTATTAACTACTGCGGTTTGGCCATCAGTTTGTGGGTGACAGGTAGTAGAAAATAAAAGTTTAGTTTCGAGCTTACCCCACAAAGACTTCCAAAAATAGCTTAAGAACTTAGAATCTCTATCTGAAACAATAGTCTTAGGCAATGCCATGTGTTTATCCTAAGATTTTGATGAACAATTAAATGTTGATGTTTTTTGTGGAACTAACGATTTTATTGGGTGTTTCAATTTATAAATTCCAATGAAGATATTATCACAAATAAGTTGAAATGTATGCTAAATACTAAAGAGACTGACAAAAATGACAGATACTAAGAGTTTGAAGAAATTGAAGAACCTAAAAAAAATAACTCAGGTTAAATTTTTACTCTTAATGATTCTCGATTAGGATCACATACGACACAAAATATTTTTTGCAAATATGTGTTTTTTTTATAGGATCCTAATCAGTTAAATTATTTGCTCCTATGTGTAATTGAAAAAGAAACATTGATAATTAATTAAAATTAAATTCAATAATTTAGTGGAGTTAACCGAGAAAAGAAATCTGTTAAATGGGCAAAAATGTCGAAGAAAATGAATTAAAATTGAATTGAGAGAAGTGTTCCAACAATAGTCAACCGACTGATAAGTCGACCTGAGGTTATAAGGCTAACTCTATGGATCATTCGGTTGATAGGTGAGTTGACTTATGGAACTCTTTGGATCATTCGGTTGACAGGTAAATTGATCTATGCTTAGAGGATGAACTCTCTAGATCGTTAGGTCAACAGTAGGTCGACTTGTGAAAGTTTCTGTATCGTTCGGTCGACAGATAAAGGTTGGGCGGTCGACCGATGGATGAATAGTTTTTGGTTTAGGCTACGTCCTGATTGGGTGGTCGACCGGTGGGAATTGGGCAGTCAACCGGTGGTCTGTTTCAGGATTTGAGGAATTTTGAATTTTATTCAAAAACTAGCCGTTAACTAACCGTTATTTGTTTACTTGATTGAGATATCTTAGGTATATAGATAAATTTAATATATGATACTTCTATTTGAATATTCCTATAGATATGGTTTAAGTATTTTAGATATATCTCAATTTGGTACATGTAATTCTTTTTATCTTATCTAATTGAGATTTAGTAAAAGTTTGAGGGCCTAAATTGAATGTTTTAAATGATATATTTAAGTGAATTATACCAGGATTGAGTCTTAATGATATAACGAGGTTTATGGAGTAATTATTTGTTATGATATATGGTAACTAGCCGTTAGAGGGCTTGTTATAAACTCCTGTAAATAAACCTGCGTTTTTTAGGTTTAAAAAATTCAATAATCAAAATCAATCAAAATTTAAGAACTATTAAGTTCCTGAGCTTTCTGAGAGTCATCATTCTAAAATCATACTGAATGCCTTGTGAGATATTTCTTGAGATATGTTCTGGAGAAACATTTGTTGTAGATTATTGCTACTACCGATCTGAAGTATCATTGCTATTCTAATCATTATTCTTTCAATGAATTTCTAGTGAGATTGTTCCAAGTTATTTGCTTATCTGCTATTATTATTATTATTATTATTATTATTATTATTATTATTATTATTATTATTATTATTATTATTATTATTATTATTTTCTTGGAAGTTGATTTTTGAAATTGTTTTTCGAATTTTTATTGAAAAATATTTTTTTTGAAACAACTTCTTTAGAAAATCTGATTACGTGCTAAATTGCTTGCTACCCATTTTTTTTTTTTGTTTAAAATAAAATTTTGAATTTTCTCATTTTATTTCTATCATTAATTTTGGGACATTAATTGAGTATTAATTAATTTGAAGTGATAGAAGTTCCGAGTGGGAAGAACTTATCAATTTTTTGTAATTGGTGAGTTATGTGCGGATTAGATACTATTGGGAGTGTCTAGTCAGAGATAGTTGGTTTCAATATCTTCCGGTAAAGAGATTAAGGTTTTGATCTTTACCTAGAGTATAAAAAGATTAGGTTTTAATTCTTTCTTTATAGAATTGTGAGTGAATTGTAACGGTTCAATTCTTACCGGGTAAAATAATATTTGGAGTGTATTTGTGTGAGGTTTAATTCTTGAGTCTAAGGTATAAAAAGAATTAGGTCGTGATTTTCCCTATAATAGAATTAGGTTAATCTTCCTCCTGGTAAAAAGATAAAGGTTATTCCTTAACCTGTGAAAAGGAATTGCAAAGGTTGATTATGAGCTTGTGAAAATAATCATTGTAAGGGTTTGATTCCTACCTTTAAAGGTATCTTGAGTTTAGTGGGTGTGACTCTCCGTGGGGCTCAAAGGATTGGATTAGCCAAGAGTAGTTTGGTGAACCAGTATAAATTTCTGTGTACTGCATTTTTTATATTGTTTATATTTTATTGTTTGGGTGTGCACCTAGTTGATAATACATAATCCGATGCTATAAAAGATAATAATTAATTTTAGGATAACATTAAATTTTTTATTTGTTTAAGTGTTATATTCTGATAATTTGTAATATTACCTAATTCACCCCCTCTTGGGTAGCTCACTAGGCCTTGGCATCAGAGCTGATTTAGCTTGACCCACTTAGCTAACAAAGATCACATGGCACACACAATAGGCACACTAGCTAAGGGGCAGTCTATGCACCGACCACCGTTGTTTAGAGGTAAAAATTATTCATTCTGGAAAGACAGAATGATAATCTTCCTTCAGGCCACAAATTATGATGTGTGGCTAACAATCGAGGATAGTTCATTTATTTCAATGAAAAACAGAGTCGAGAAGAAGAAAGAACAACTGTCTGCTTTCGATAAGCAGAAACTTTCTATAAACTCTCTAATATTTTATTTTATTTTTTGGATGCTAATGAATACTCGAGAGTTTCAGGTAAATCAGCAAAGGAGATGTGGAACAAGTTACAAGTTACCCATGAAGGGACAAGTCAATTGAAACAATCGAAAATCAACGCTCTTATAAGGAAATTTGAATTGTTCAGAATAGGAGAAACTAAATCGATTTAAGAGATGTATACTCGTTTCAACAACATTTGCAATCACTTGAGTCAACTTGCAAAACCATACTCCATGGAGGATAAAGTTTGAAAGGTCCTAAGATCTTTGACAAAAGTATGGGAGTCGAAGGTGACTGCAATTAAGGAAGCTAAGGATCTTGGCAAATACGAAATTGATGATCTCATAGGCAACTTGATGGCTCATGAAACGGAGATTAAAGGATATGAGGATAACACCAGAAATAGTAAGAGGAAATCCTTGGCGCTAAAGGCTTAGAAAATTGAAGAAGAGGATAACAGTGATGATGAAAGTCTTGACAGTGAACAAGAGAAAGACGTGGCGTTTCTCACAAAGAATTTTAGAAGAATAACTCGGCATACATTCCGCGGGAGAAGAAACTTACAATGTGGAATGCTACAACTATCACAAAACCGGTCACTTTCAAACAGATTATCCCGAATCGAAGAAGGATAAATAAAAGGAGAAGAAGAAAAAAGATAAGAATAAAGGAAAAAAGAGCAAGAAAAAGTCTATAATGGCTGCTTGGGATGATACCGAATCAAGTAGCTCCAAAAAATCAGAAAGTGAAGAAATGTCCGTGTTCGCATTGATGGCCACTGGTGGTGAGGAAAGAAAATGTTCAAGTTCTTGTCCTTTAGATTTTGATGAATTATTTGATATTCATCAAGAACTTTCGTATGGTTATAAAAACCAGTTTTCTAAAATAAATACCCTTCAAAGTACAATTAATACATTAAACAAGTAAGTAATGGACTACAAATATGAAAATAATGAATTGAAATCTAAGATATCGAATTTACATTCAACTGTTCTCAAATTCATAGGTGTTGAGAATAACTTGAAAATGCTTTTGGGAAGTTCACGTGGTATTTTTGATAAAGTCAGTATTGGATTTCAGAATTTTTTTAAACAAAAACGTTTTCAAAAATTCTTTTTTAAAACTAAGGATTTTGTTAGATGTTTTAAATATAATATTGTGGGAGCATACTATTCGTAAATGTTTTGCTAAAATATCTAACTGTAGACAAGTTTGGGTTTCAAAATGAACTAAAATTGTTTCGACTAACAAGATCAGACCCACTCAGACTGGGTACCCTTAGGAACTATTTGAGGTGCTCCTTGCAGATTATTCTAAAAGCATCAATAAGTAAGGACAAATAGTTCCTAGACAGCGGTTGTTCTCGACACATGACAAGAGATAAATTAAATTTCACATCTTTTACACCTAAGGATGGAGGTCATGTAACTTTTGGAGACAATGCAAAGGGTAAAATTATCGGTATAGGTAATATCGGTAATGGTACTACTATTATTAAAAATGTGTTATTAGTTGATGGACTCAAACATAATTTTCTCAGTATTAGTCAATTATGTGACAAGGGCTATAATGTGATGTTTGATCATGATAATTGCATTATTAAGAATGGTCATGATAGTAGTATCTTGTTAGTTGCATCATGTTTTGAGAATATTTATACCTGCTCATTTGATGATTTTACTTCTCAAAATCTATCCTGTTTGAATATTTTCTCTGAAAATAGTTGGTTATAGCATAGGAGACTTGGGCATGCTAGTATGAAGTTAATTTCTAAATTATCTAAGAAGAGTCTTGTACGTAGGTTACCTAATTTGCAATTTGTGAAAGATAAAGTATGTAATGCATGTCAATTAGGCAAACAGTTTAAATCATCATTTAAGAAAAAGATGCATACGTCCACGTCTAGATGTTTTGAATTGTTGCATTTTGATTTATTTGGTCCAAATTCTGTTGCTAGTCTTAGTGGTAAGTTTTATGCCTTCGTAATAGTTGATGATTATTCTAGACTTACTTGAGTATTTTTCCTTATTAGCAAAAGTGAGGTTGCTTCTGTATTTGCTAAATTTTGTAAACGTGTTCAAAAGGAGAAGTAATGTTCTATTATTAATATTCGTAGTGATAGAGGAAGAGAGCTTAAGAGTGATGATGTTATTAGTTATTATGATGAGCATGGTTATTATGCTCATAACTTCTCTGTACCAAGATCACCACAACAAAATAGTGTAGTGGAAATGAAGAACAAGACGCTTCAAGAAGTGGCTAGAACAACGCTTAATGAAAATATCTTACCAACCTACTTCTGGGTTGAAGCAGTAAGTACAGCTTGCCATGTGATGAATTGGGTATAAATTCATAGAGGGTTTAACAAAAACCCATATGAAATCTAGAATGGTAAGACTCCGAACATTTGCTATTTTAAAGTTTTTGGGTGTAAAGGCTTCATTCTGAATGACAAGGATAATCTAGGTTAATTTGACGCTAAATCTGATTATGGGATTTTCCTTGGATATGCTATTAACAGTAAAACTTATAGAGTTTACAATAAACGTACGTTAGTAGTTGAAGAATCTATGCATATTGTATTTGAGGAAGCTAACCCATTTTTGTCGAGAAATATTTTGGATGATGATGATGCAGGTATTTTAAATAACCAAAACCAAAGTGAAAATGCAACTAAGGAGTCTCAAAAAGAGAAGGAGGCTAAGAAAAAGGATTCGACGTTACCACGACTTATAAAGACAGTACCGGGACATTTGGTAAAAGAAATTATTAGTAATTTTGAAAGAGGTGTAAGTACTCGTTCCTCTATTAGAAATATAATTAATCTTGCTTTATTATCTCAAATTGAGCCTAAAAATATAAATGAGGGATTTCTGCGATGCAAGATGAGTTAGTTCAATTTGAGCGGAATAAAATATGGTGTCTTGTTCTGAGACTAGATTTTTATCGTGTTATTGGTACTAATAGGGTTTTTTGAAATAAAAAGGATGAGTCTGGTATGGTAATTAGAAACAAAGCAAGATTAGTACACAGAGCTATAATCAAGAGGAAGTAATTGATTATGATGAAATCTATGCTTTTGTGGCTAGATTAGAAGCTATTAGAATGCTACTTGCTTTTATATGCTCACGTAATTTTAAGCTATATCAAATGGATGTTAAGAGTGCATTTCTGAATGGCTTCCTAGCGGAAGAAGTTTATGTGGAACAGCCCCCGGAATTTGAAGTGATAAATTTCCCGATCACATATGTTGGCCCAGTAGAATACCCAAGTGGGGGGTGAATTGGATAATTAAAAAATAATCAGAATAAAATTGAATAAATCAAATAATTAATTTTAAGTCTAAATTAATTATTATATTTATAACACAGTGGAATAATATAATCAATCTAAGTGTACACCCAAACAAAAAAAAAAAAAAAACAAAATAATAATATAGTACACAAAAGATTTATACTGGTTCACCAAGCTACTCTTAGCTAATCTAGTCCCCCGAACTCCACGGAGGTCGCACCCACTAAAATCAAGATCACTTTAAAGGTAGGAACTAAACTTGCACACTGATTCCTTTACAGGCTCAGAATCAACCTTTACAATATCATTTTCTTATGTTAAAGAATAACCTCTACTTTTTACAGGCTAAAAAATAACCTAATTCTTTTTAACACTAAGGCACAGGAATCAAAACCTCACAAAATACTCAAAATATCATTTTCACAGGTAAGGATGGAACCTCTACAAAACACTCAAAACGTAATTCTTATCCAGGAAGAATCACTACCTCAATCTCTTTATAGAAAGAGACTAAAACCTAGCTACCCTTGATTAAATATCCCTAATGATATTTAACTCGTCACAACTCACCAATACACAAATTGATAAGAAGTAAATCTCACTCGGAGCTTTTACTACCCCAGATAAATAATAATTCAATTAATATCCCAACTAGTGATAGAAATACATGAGATACAAAAATATGATTTCAACAAGAATATGGGTAACAAATTGGAGCACGCAATCAAATTCAAGAAATTGTGTGAAAAAATATTTTCTTCAAAAATTAGAAACAATTTCTAAGATCAATTTCCAAAATATAAACAAGTAATGCAATGAAAGAATATAATTGGAAAGATTTCACCTGAAATCCACAGAATAATCATATAAAATAATGTAACTTCAGATCCGGTAGTAGCAAATATTAATCGCAATTGATCTTTAAGATCACTCTTAGAATATCTCGCAAACTCTCAGAAAGATAACTCTTAGAAAAGTTTACTCTTATGATATGATATGATTTCTCTTCTTTACTACTTAATGATATATAAAATTCGCAAGTCTATTTAAAAGAATACGTAATCAGTCTTCTAACGGCTAGTTTACAAGTGTCATGATAATTAAAAGCTCTTATAGACTCCTTATATCATAAGGACTTCATTTAGGTTCAATTACACTTAAAACAATTTTCAAATCTCTCAATTAAATCCCCAAAGTATTTCTCAATCTCAATTAATAAGAATAGAAACTATTTCAAGTACCAAATTGAGAAACATTAATATTTAATGTATCAAATCAATAGGATTTAATTAATATATGAACCGTATATTAAATATCACCAAATCCCTTAAATCTCTCTCAAATCCTAACAAAAAATAGCTACTTTTAGATATGATTTCTGAATCCACATGATCCTGAAACAGAGCCACCAGTTAATCGGTTAGTCGACTATTCGATTCAGGATGTAGCCTGCTGCGTTCATCGGTCGACCACTTGGTTGACTTATCAATTCAGAGAGTTTCATTTAATCTCACCGGTCGACCTACCTGTCGACTGCTAGATATAGAGAGTTCCCTTCTTACGCTTCGGTCAACTTACCGGTTGACTCACCAATGTGGAACCTTTTCCAAATTCGTTTAAAACTCTTTCTCTTTTATATTTTTGCCCCTTTAACTAATTTCTTTTCTCAATTAGCTCCACCAACTTTCCCAAATTCCATTTTAACCATATATAAATATTTCTTTTCAAATACACATAGGAGCATATAAATTCATCTTATCAAAACACACATAAATAATAAAAACATTTTGTGCCGTGTGTATTCCTAAATGGGATATTAAGAGTTGAAATTTACCTGAGTTATTTTCCCTAATTTCTTCAAACTTTTAAATCTTCAATATCTTCAACTTCATTATTTAGCATCCATTTAATTTGTCATCTTCATCCCTGAAACTTTAAATCACTGAAACACTCAATTAAAACATTAGTTCCACCAAAACATCCATACTTAATTGTTCATCAAAATCTTAGGATCAACAACTTATTTAAACTTTGTAAGGCTTTGTATGATCTCAAACAAGCTCCTAGAGCTTGGTATGAGAGATTAAGCCGATATTTGATCGAAAAAGGTTTTCAAAGGGGTATTTGTGATAAACACTATTTGTTAAGCAAACTGACTCTGATATCCTATTAGTACAAGTTTATGTTGGTGATATTATTTTTGGATTTACTAATAAGGATCTTTGCCAAGAGTTTGCTAAGATAATTCAGGTCGAATTTGAAATGAGCATGATGGGAGAGCTGAATTTTTTTCTTGATTTTCAAATTAAGCAAACCAAAGAAGAGATATTCATAAACCAAGCTAAATACACTAAGGAGCTGTTAAAGAAATATGACTTGGAGGGTGCTGAAGAATACAAAACTCCCATGGCAACGGCTACAAAGATAGACAAAGATGATATGGGCAAAAGTGTTAATGAAAAAATGTGTCAAGGTATGATTAGTAGCCTGTTATACTTAACTGCTAGTAGACTTGATATCATATATAGTGTTTTTTTGTGTGCTAGATTTCAGTCTTATCTTAAAGAATCGTACTTGACTGTGGTTAAACAAATTTTTATATATTTAAAGGGGACAACTGACCTAGGATTATGGTATCCTAGGGGGGTGATTTTAAATTAATAAGTTAATCCGACACTGATTTTGCCGGTTGCAAAGTTGAGCGAAAAAGTACAAGTGGGTCATGTCATTTGCTAGGACATGCCTTGGTTTCTTGGTCAAGCAAGAAACATAATTCGATAACCTTATCCACTACTGAGGCTGAGTATATGGCAGCTGGTAACTGTTGTGCTCAAATTCTATATATTAAGTAACAATTAAATGATTTTGGAATCTGTATGGAGGAGGTCCCGATTTATTTTGATAATAAAAGTGCTATTTGTTTAAGTAAGAATTATACACAGCACTCACGAACTAAGCACATAAAAATTAGACATCATTTTATTTGTGATCATATTCAGAAAATGGACATTGTTATTGAATATATTAATACATCCGACCATCTAGCTGATATTTTTACCAAACCATTAGCAGAAGATCAGTTTATGAAAATCATTCGCGATTTGGGTATGGCTAGACATAACGATATATGCCTAGAGTAGTGTTTCTTTGTAGTTCCCTTTCCTCATTTTTTTTGAGATAACAAAGGGGGAGAATTAATTGATGTTTTAATGAATATCTTAAGTGGGAGCTTGAATTATTTTGTTGAATATCTTAAGGGGGTGTTTATTATATATTAAAATTTGTTCTTTGTTGAAAATCTTATGATTATCTTAATTACTTTGCTTTAACGAGTTAAAGAACCCGTCCTCGGATTTAGGGGGAGTGTGGTTACATTTTTGTTTTGAAGAAAATATCAAAGTTAATTGTCATCATCAAAAAGGGAGAGATTATTGATCCTAAGATTTTGATGAACAATTAAATGTTGATATTTTTGGTGGAACTAACGATTTTATTGAGTTTTTAGTTTATAAGTTCCAATAAAGATATTATCATGAAGAAGTTGAAATAGATGCTAAATACTAAAGAGACTGACAAAGATGACGGATACTAAGAGTTTGAAGAAATTGAAGAACATAGGAAAAACCACTCAGGTTAAATTTTTACTCTTAATGATTCCCGATTAGGATCACACATGACACAAAATATTTTTTTTACAAATATGTGTGTTTTTGATAGGATCCTAATTAGTTAAATTATTTGCTCCTATATGTAACTGAAAAAGAAATATTGATAATTAATTAAAATTGAATTTAAGAATTTAGTGAAGCTAATTGAGAAAAGAAATCGGTTAAAGGGGCAAAAAGGTCAAAGAAAATGAATTAAAATCGAATTGAGAGATGTGTTCCAGCAATGGTCAGTCGACTGATAAGTCAACCTGAGGTTATAAGGCTGACTCTTTGGATCATTCGGTCAACAGGTGAGTCAACTTATGGAACTTTCTGGATCGTTTGTTTGACAGGTAAGTCGACCTATGCTTAGAGGATAAACTCTCTGGATGGTTAGGTCAACAGGTAGGTCGACTTGTGAAAGTCTTTGTATCGTTCGGTCGATAGATAAAGGTTGGGCGATCGACTGATAGACGAATAGTTTTTGGTTTGGGCTACATCTTGAATTGGGTGGCCGACTGGTAGGTGTTGGTCAGTCAAGCGATGACCTGTTTCAAGTTTTGAGGAATTTCAAATTTTATTAAAAAACTAGCTGTTATTTGTTTACTTGATTGAGATATCTTAGGGATATGAATATATTTAAGATATGATACTCCTATTTGAATATTCCTATAGATATGGTTCAAGTATTTTAGATATCTCTCAATTTGGTACATGTAATTCTTTCTATCTTATCTAATTGAGATTTAGTAAAAGTTTGAGGGACTAAATTGAATGTTTTAAATGATATATTTAAGTAAATTATACTTGCATTGAGTCTTAATGATATAAGGGGATTTATGGAGTAATTATTTGTTATGATATATGGTAACTAGCCGTTAGAGGGCTTGTTATAATCCAATAACAAATCAATCAATCCAAATCAATCAAAAGTCAAGAGCTATTAAGTTCCTGAGTTTTCTGAGAGTCATCATTCTAAAATCATACTGAGTGCATTGTGAGATCTTTCTTGAGATTTGTTCTTGTGAAACATTTGCTGTGGATTATTGCTATTACCGATTTGAAGTGTCATTGCTATTCTAATTATTATTCTTTCGGTGGATTCCTGGTGAGATTGTTTCAAGTTATTTTCTTATTTGCTATTATTATTATTTTCTTGGAAGTTGATCTTTGAAATTGTTTTCCGAATTTGTATTGAAAAATATTTTTTTGAAACAATTTCTTTAGAAAATCTGATTATGTGCCAAATTGCTTGCTACCCGTTTTGTTTTTTTTTTTTTTTGTTTAAAATCAGATTTTGAATTTCCTAACTTTATTTCTATCACTAGTTTCAGGACATTGATTGAGTATTAATTAATCTGAAGTGGTAGAAGCTCCGAGTGGGAAAAACTTATCAATTTTTTATAATTGGTGAGTTGTGTGCGGATTAAATACTATTAGAAGTGTCTAATTAGGGGTAGTTAGTTTCAATCTCTTCCGGTAAAGAGATTAAGATTTTGATATTTGCCTAGAGTATAAAAAGATTAGGTTTTAATTCTCCCTTTATAGAATTGTGAGTGAATTGTAACGGTTCAATCCTTACTGGGTAAAAGGATATTTGGAACGTGTTTGTGTGAGGTTTAATTCTTGAGCCTAAGGTATAAAAAGAATTAAGTCGTGATTCTCCCTGTAATAGAATTAGGTTAATCTTCCGCCTGGTAAAAAGATAGAGGTTATTCCTTAGCCTGTGAAAAGGAATTGTAAAGGTTGATTCTGAGCCTGCGACAAGAATCATTGTGAGGGTTTGGTTCCTACCTTTAAAGGGATCTTGAGTTTAGTGGGTGAAACTTTTCGTGGGACTCGGGGAACTAGATTAACCAAGATTAGCTTGGTGAACTAGTATAAATTTCTGTGTACTGCATTATTTATGTTGTTTATATTTTGTTGTTTGGGCGTGCACCTAGTTGATAATACATAATCTGCTGCTATAAAAGATAATAATTAATTTAAGGATAATATTAATTTATTGATTTTTTTTAAGTGTTATATTATGATAATTTGTAATACTACCTAATTCACCCCTCTCTTGGGTAGCTCACTGGGCCTACACCATGTAACCTAACTATTTCCTTGAAGAACAAATCAGCAATATATGACGCATTATCGATTTTATGACATGGAAAATGAGCCATCTTAGAAAACCTATCTACAACCACACATATAGAATCTTGACCACTTTTTGACCGTGGTAAACCTAACACAAAATCCATAGAAATATCAATCTAAGGTTCACTAGGTATAGGGAAAGGGGTATACAAACTATGAGGCTTAACCTTAGACTTAGCTTACCTACAAACAATACACTTCTCACAAATTCTCTCCACTTCACGTTTCTTATAAGACCAAAAGAAGTGTTCATGAAAAATATCTAAAGTCTTAGATATGACAAAATGCTCTAATAAACCACCACCATGAGCTTCTCTAACGAGAAAGTCACGCAATGAACATTTAGGCATACACAATTTATTTTCTCTAAACAAAAACCCATTATGCCTAGGAACTTGCCAAACACTACTTTCTCACATGATTTAAATACAATACCAAAATCAGAATCATCAATATACAAATTCTTAATGTATTCAAAACTAAGAAATTTTGCATCTAAGGTGCAAAGTAAGATGTATCTTCAAGATAATGCATCTGCCACAATGTCTTTCTTGCTTGTACTTGATCACATAAGAAAATGTTTTGATAAACTTCATCCACTTGGCATGTCGCTTGTTTAGCTTCTGTTGACCCTTCAAATGTTTTAAAGATTTATGATCCGTGTGAATAAAAAATTCTTTCGGCCGAAGATAGTGTTACCAAGTCTCCAACCCACTAATCAACACATACATCTTTTTGTCATATGTAGGGTAATTCAAGATTTTCTCACTTAGTTTTTAACTAAAGTAAGCAAGGGGACTCCCTTCCTGTATTAGAACAACTCCAATACCTATTCCTGAAACATCATATTAAATCTCAAAAGTTTTAGTGAAGTTAGGTAAAACAAGCAAAGTGCGTCAGTCAATCTTTCCTTAATCAAATTAAATGTCATTTCTTACTCATTACCCCATTTAAAACCATATTCTTTTTTATAACTTCAATTAAAGGTGTGGCTAAACTACTAAAATCTTTCACAAACCTTCTATAAAAGCTAGCCAACCCATGAAAACTTCTCACTTATCCCACATTTGTAGGTTTCGGCCACTCCTTTATTGCCTTAACATTTTCTTCATCTACTTCAATTTTCTTAGCACTAACAACAAAATCAAGAAATACAAGTTTATCTGTGCAAAATATACGCTTTTTAAGGTTAGCAAACAACCCTTTTTATTTTTTTCTTTTTATTTTTTTTTTAAAAAAAAAGAGCATATAAAATAAGTTTTAAATGTTCAACATGCTCATCTAAGTTTTTGTTATAAATCAGAATGTCATCCAAGTAGACAACCACAAATTTCCCAATAAAAAACACGTAACATGGTTCATCAATCTCATGAACGTACTAGGTGCATTGGTTAACCCAAAAGGCATAACCAACTATTCATAGAAACTATATTTTGTTTTGAATGCAATTTTTCACTCATCACCCTCCCTCATCCTAATCTGATTATAACCACTTTTAAGACCAATTTTAGTAAACACACAAGAACCATGCAATTTATCAAGTATATCATCTAATCTTGGAATGGGATGTCGATATTTTACTATGATATTGTTGATGGTACGACAATCCACATATGTTCTCCACGTATAATCTTTCTTAGGTACAAGCAATAAATACGGGAACTACACAAGGACTTATGCTTTCATGTATATACCTCTTCTCCATAAGCTCATTAACCTGCCTTTGAAGCTCCTTTGTTTTCTCAGGATTGCTCCTATATGGGTGTCTGTTTGGAAGAGATTCTTCGGGTATAAAATCAATTTGATGCTCCATTCCCCTTATTGGTGGCAAACATTTAGGCATTTCTTCAGGAAACACATCATCAAAATCCTTTAAAAGAGAAACAACAATACTAGACAAAGAGGGGTTAAGATTGTTAGTGATAAAACAAACCTCTTTGTATAAAAGTACAATCAAAGGTTGGTTTGAAAGCAACGCTTTTTTAATCTCACTATCTCTCACGTAATAACTCACTTGTTTCTTTTCTTATTTTCCCTCACTTTCTGAATTTTTCTCTCTTACTTTTTTTTTTCTTCCTCTTACTCTTTCTTTTTAACCATACTCGGTCATCATACACTTGTCCAGGCGTTAATGGTACAAGAGTGATTGGTTTCTTATTAAGTAAAAAATAGTATCTATTGGTATAAATATCATGAGTTACTTACCGATCAAATTATCATGGTCTTCCTAAAAGAATATATCCCGCATGCATTGGCACCACATCACATGAGACCTCGTCTTTGCACCTTCCAACTGAGAACGATATGAGCACCTACTTATTCATTTTATTTTCTCCACAATCATTCAATCATTGTAACTTATATGGCCTAGGATGTTTTGAAGTTGACAAATTCAACTTTTTCACCAAACTAGTGCTAGCCACATTTGTACAACTCTCCCCATTAATAATCATGTTACATACCTTATCATTGACATGGCATCTAGTATGAAAGATTTTCTCTTATTGTATCATCTTACCTTTTTTGACTTGTGCACTAAGAGATCTTCTTGCAACCACAAGCTCTCCATCAATCAGGTATTTAACATCACGTAGATCTTCCAAAGGTGGTAGGTATCGAAACATTATCCATCTCATATTTGGTCTTAATACCTCCATCATCCTTCATAATCATCATTCTCTTGATTGGACATTGGGAAGCAATATAACCTGTTCCTAAACAATAAAAGCATTTAATTTCTTAATTTCTAGAAGGTTGGGAATCGAGCTTAGCCCGATTAGAAACCTAGCCAGAGTCATGTCTCGGTCCTCTTGCACATTGGCTCGAATCATGACTATCTCCATCTCTTTGTAGTAATCTTCCACACTCTTTGAATCTTGTGTAAGACTTTACAATTTTTGGAACAAGTCTTTATAGTAGTGACTTGGAATGAATTGTCTTCTCATAGTGGCTTTCATCTCTTCCCATGTTACAATAGATTTTTCACCATTCCTCCTCCTACTCAAGGCAAGTTGATCCCACCATATAATAGCATAATCGGTGAATTTTATGGCAGCCAACTTCAACTTCTTTAACTCGAAGTAGTTGTGACAATCAAATACCAACTCTATTTTCTTCTTACACTCCAAATATGCTTCAGGATCGTTTTTACCTTAGAAATATGGAATGTTCACCTTGATGCTTCCCAAGTTATTATCAATCTTCTCCCCATAACGATATTCTCTATTCCTATATCTATGCCCAAATTTGCCCAAACTTGCATTAGAGACTCTATTTTCTTCATCTGAGTTATCCCCATAATCATCTTTATATTCATACCTAAGCGGATTCTTCTATTTTCTTTGCACATTAGGAGCTCTAGGTGGCTACTCTCTTTGTGATTTAGACTCTACTTTAACTAATCTTTCATTCATTTCATCAAACTGCGAGTTTAGCCATTCAAACTTTTGCTTCAAGGACTTAAAGAAAAGTTTGAAGTCTATCGCATCCGGTGCTTCATTAGATGATCCTTTGTTTGTTTCTTGAGACATGTTTAATAACCTACAAAATAAAGATAGTAAACCTCATAAACTCTTCCTCATGTGTTTCCCTCAAAACTGATGGCACTCGCACTCGTGTTTCACTCAAATTCGACTTTTATCCTTTTACGAGTTCACACTCTCTTACCTTTTTTCACTAATTAATTCATTCTTTTAGCTTTTTATTGAAGTTAATCAACCTCAATCAGAAATTTCTCGTAACAATCCAAACTCAACAAATTGATTCACTTAGAAGGAGATTTAAGACAAAAGCAAAGTGAACAAGAATAACACAAAAAGATAAGCTTAAGGAATAGAACAAGAAGAATTTAAACCTCAATATAGCAGTTAGAATTTTTTTCCTGATTCTATTTTTTTTTTTCTTTTTTTGTTTATTTTTTTTAAGAAAATCAACAACTTAAAAAAAAAGTTTTGACCAGTGGTGAAAATGCACTGCGTTTTTTATCGAAATCTAACCAGATTTGATTTAAACAAAAAATGCATAGTACTTTAAACAAAGTCAGACCAGATTTGATGATATAATTCGGTCAAGAATTACAAAATTAGGAATGAATAGATATCAACAAAAAAAAAGAGAAAAGATAGATGAAACCTGATTTAGAACCTTACTTTGATTACCAAATGATGCAAATTTCACCAGAATTAGTGAGAACCGAAACCAACTTAGGGTTTCTTTGCTAAGGATCGAACTAAATTTCTATTTGATAATCAAAAAACAAAATATAGAAGTTCGGATAGATTACCTTGACCCAACGTTTATGAATGAAATGCAAACTAAGGTATAAGTAATAATCTTGACCCAGTGGCTATAAAGAATCATGAACCAAAGATATAGATATTGAACACCACAAGAAATCTTGATAAGTTCATAAAAGTTCTCTGAAGAACTTAAGAAAAAACCCTCTCAATTAGATTAATCAATATCAAAGTTGTTTTTCTTAAGGCTACAATGCCCCTTAAATAGGCAACCAAGAGAACACTGGATAATCTATCAAAATATGCTGCCACATATCTAGGAGAATCCCTAGCAATGTGGAGGACAAAGTCAAAGAAATAAAGAAGTTTCCTAACTACTGCTAGTTTAAAAAGGAAAAGACTATTTGGTATTAATGCCTTACAAATCAATCAATAAATGACCTAAAATTAAATTAAAAGACTAATTAATAAAATGAAGCGCAAATTCATAGGTCTCATCCTAGGCCCATTCAGGTTCACATTTTAAGCTCATTCGCTTGCCAAAGGTGGACTAGGCCCTGATAATCATTAAGGCCTAATTTAGGCTTCACCATTTTAGACTTAGCCTAAATATCTTGAATTAATCCATTAAGTACTTCTTTGAATCTTTTGGATCTTACCCTAGTAATAGGCCCAACTGGCACATATAATGGATCTCTTGGTGCGACAGATATATTCTCATCATTAAGGGAGTGGTCTTTCCCTAAGTGTCTTTCTTCTTCTCCTTCGTTGATCATCTCAGTTGTTCTTGATCGTTCCTTAACAACTTCTTGAGATCTTCCTCCAAGATTCTCAAGAACACCTTTAGAAAGCAATTTTGATAGAATTTTGGGCTGTTTTTGAAGTAGAAGGATTAAGAATTCCCTAGATTCGAGAGAGAAATTCAGGACTAGAGAGATAAGCTCTTGGATCAAGCCTTTTGGAAATGAAAAACAAGCTGCACCTATTTATAGTCTCGGGAAGGCTGTGCATTCTTCAATGCACAAGCCATCCCAGGTTGTTCCTTAGGACCTTTTCAGTCTAGGTGCCTTCCTTTGATGTCTCTTAGTTTCATGGTTTGGGCCAAATTTGGAATATGTACTAATATTTTTTATGATTTTGTAATGATTACAAAATCTTTAAAATATCTAAGTAATCATTGCTAATGATTACCAATAATTTCTCATCATTGGTTGGCACATGGGGTATTTAATGACCGATGGGATGATTCCAGTTCGGTTTGTTTTCTAAGTACTAGTTACTCGAACTAATTCAGTTACTTGCATTTAATGCCATTAGAGGTTTAATGTATATAGTATCTACATGTCATATTTGCGTTGAATGCTTGATATGACACTTGATTTGATAGGCATTTAATGTCTTTGATGGAATGGAAATGATCCGGTTAGCCTTGTAACCGTTTAGTTACTTTTAAAGTAACTTGCTTTCTCTAAGATATTTTGATCAAAATATTTTGATTATTGAATATAGTCTCCCTAGGTTTTTTCAAAAATTAAATGCTTGATGGGATGTTGATTTGATGACTCATTCATTGCATGATTTGATGAGAAACCGAATCAGTTGGATTTGTAACTATTAGTTACTTTTCAAGTAACTAAGTTTCTATCCTAGATATTTTCTTAGGAAGATATTGGAAGGATATTATCATTTAATGCACATTAATGAGTTATTAAATAAATGATGGGGGCCCTTGATGTGATGAGTTTTGAATGCTTGTCATGATTTTGGTTTGGTTGGTTTCGAACCAAGTCTTAACCATTAGTTACTTTGGGTAACTAGCTTTGTCATGAAAATTTCTTTGACTTGATCAAGGTGTTTGGAAAGATTTCTTGGATATTATTTCTTTTAATTTTTTTTAAAGAAGTACTTTTGTGTCAAAAAGACGAAACCGGTGATAGTAAATATTTTAGGGGTTAAAACGAGAAACAAAAGTATTTGGTGAAATTTATTTAAGTTAAGGGGTTGTAACTAATTTTTATTCATATTAAAAGTGATTTCATGAAAATAAACTTTTAATAATGTCATTTTGATCCCCTTAACTTTTGAAATTTGGTTGACCCAAAACGTTTAGTTAATCAAATTCAGTCAAATTTGATAGTTTTGTGTTTTCTTGTACTTTGCTAATTTTTGTAGTATCCAAACTAACCTAAGGTGGAAATTAATTCCCTTTAAACCTAAGTTTAAAATTTATCTGAACTTGTACTTTAGATCCGATACTAATTGGGTAGGACAAAATGCGGTGTCCACCACTGCCCCTCTTTGTCATGCGAGTTTACTCATAATGACAAAAAAGGAGATACGAACATTTTGTTCCACAAGACATGAAAATTAAAGACAAGAAATTTTATTCTAACAATAATTTTGTGAGAGAGTGTCTAGGCGATTATCTTCGGTGAGAAGTTTTCGCATCCACCATCAAAGGCAGGGATTTTTGAATCTGTTTTCAGAGACAGGAATTTTTTACTTCTATCATCAAAGACATGATTTTTTTCGCTTCCAACATCAGAGGAAAGAATCTAATGCATCCGTCATTAGAAACAGGATTTTTAACACATCCGTCATTAGAGAAAGGAATTTTTCGCTTCCACCATCAGAGGTAGGAAATCTAATGCATCCATCACTAGAGACATGAATTTTAATGCATCCATCATCAGAGATAGGAATTTTTTGCTTACACCCACAGAGGTAGGAATCTAATTCATCCGTCATCAGAGGCAGGAATTCGACGCATCTGTTATCAAAGACGGGAATTTGACGCATCCGTCATCAGAGATGGGAATTTGTTGCTAGGGGTTTGTTTAAGTGTATGATCGAACCTGTAAAGGTTTTTTTTTTGCAAATCTTACGATAGCTAAGAATCAAGTCGAATGTAGTTCTGTCACTTAATGTAAATCATTATTTAGTGGAAAAGGCTCTTATTTAGAGAAATCAATTTTTGGTCAACATATCACTGTATAATTGAAAATGACCGAGAGGATTATTACTTGAGAGACTATTGGAAAAACTCGATACTTAGTGGAGTTTCACGATCATATCCCATTTGGGATTACCAACGAACACTAGCAAACTTCTCGTAGGAAGTTACATGGATAAATTGTGCCCCGGTCGTAGACTGAGGTTTAGTAATACTTGTTTTTTCAGGAATTATGGATTTCAATTCTTAAATTTTGCCCCAACTCTAGTTGGGGCGAATCTTATCAAATAATCTCGACGGAGAAACCTGATATAATGTGCCCCAGCTCTAGCTGGAGTGCAGGAGTATATCCTAAGCATTCGGGTTAATGTGACAGAACCCACATGGGCTACCAATGTATCTTGAATCTAGTGCGTGATTTTTAATGTTCGATTGGGATTGAGAACCTCATTGGTTTCTTATGTATTTTGATTTTTGAAATCATGTCAATTTGTTGTTTTAAACAATGATTGTCAGATGACCGAAACCCACCTAGGTTATCTACATACCCTAATTTTCTAGATCAGGAATCAGGTCAAAATGTAGTTTGGCCCTCATTGTGATGATTTTCTTATTATCAACTAAACCCACGAGCCTACGTATCCTAGTATTCACCAAGAATCAGGTCAAAGCGTAGTTCGTACTTTTAGATGAAAGATTTTTATTTAAGAGGGGGACTGAACCCGTATGTGGGTTGCCAACGCATCTTAGATAGCTGAGAATCAGGTCAACACGTAATTCATCCTTAGTGATGATTGATTTTTATTTTTTGTCAAAGCATTCCATTTTATGTCCTAGGACAGAAATAAACGTTGTTTCTATAGGGAAATCCCGAATAGGGTAAAATGTGCCCAAATCTCTGACTGGGGCAGTAATTATTGAATAAGTTTCATTGAGAAATCTAATGTGATACTTCTTGTTGTGTGATTTGTGATTACTGACAGTGTAAAATATGCCTCAGCCTATGGACTGGGGAGGAGACTGATTAGCCACTAGATGAGAAGCTAAGTCGGTTCGTCTCGCTATTTGTCGCAGATGATGAAAAATAAATTCGGGATCTTTTATTGTGAATCCCCAAATACACTTGCCGCCGTGCTTAAAGGAAAAAACTTCCAAATGGGAAATAAATTCCTAGGATTTTCCCGTTGGTGTACCACCCGGGCTATTCAATCTTTCATCAAGTCTTAGATAGAATCGATAGAATTATTTTACCTGTAATGTCGAGGCTTGTAGATCAGTGGTTGGAATTTGGATGGTGAACCTTCTCTTTTCCATTTGGTTTGTTGCTTAAAGTGTTTTTCGCTTTGAATATCAGTAATTAAACATTATGGGTTTTATTTCTCGCCAAATTATTGTTAGAAGAAAAGAAAAAACCCAGTTTTCGTTGCTTGGTCTTGTTGCCTGAACAATGTATGTTGGCTTATCTCTTTAGGAGTTGGTAAATCTTCATTTATCGATGATCTTCTTTTTTTGTCAAAATCTCCATCCTGGTGGTAACTCTAAAGTGTACCAATCTTGCCTCAAAATCAGTTGTTCATATCGAAATCCAAGTCTTCTATGGTGAACGATGGTTTTTCTGGGTCTGTGGCCTCTTGATGAAGTCTTGGTTGCTGAATTTGGGCTTTAATGTATTGTTGATTTAATGGTGGTATCATAGGAATTTGATGTGTTTTCTACCGTTGGTCTAATGATGGTATTGGACATTCTGGGAATGAAATTGCTTCAAGGGTGACATGCTAAGTTTTCTCTTGCTTCATCGATCCCTTTGCTCTTATGTCGTTTGTCCTTTCTACTTATCTATATTGAAATGTTAGCCATGAAAGAAGCATAACATATAAACAATCAGAGGTTATAGTTACTAAACAAAACTTGTATAATCAAGTATATTTTCCGTTTTTAGTAATACTTTCTTCCTTAGGAGTATAATCTTAAACTCGGTAATTTATTGGAGGCTTCAAGATCCCTAGGATATTCCGACCTTTCTTCCTTCGAACCTCGAAGCAGACAGAATTACCAGTCAAATTCTTCGGTTTCTTGACCCAAAAATAATATGGTGGACTCTAGATAAACCCAAACTTTATGGATAAACGACAAAATGGCCGAAATCTGATGTCTTACGTTCTCGTTCAGCTTTACTCTCTTCAATTTTCAACTTATCTTCTCAAAATTTATCTAAAACATTCGTAGCTTCTTCTAGTTTAGCAATGACTGTGGATATTTTGCCTTCGACTTGTTTCTTGGAGGCTTGTTTACTTAGGGGGCGTTATTTTCTTATACCAATTTCATGATCATCTCCTAATTTAACACAATCTGCACTTGCAGTAGAAGATATAGCAGGACTTGCACTTAAGTAACTTTTTTTCTTTTTGTTACCACTTGATAGGAGATCAGTCCATTGGCCTTCATTCTTCAATATTTCCCAACAATACTCGTACATGAATGGTTTGTTGAATTCAACAATATACAACTCATTTTCTTTGAGAAGCTACAAAAACACAAAAGTAACATTAAAATCTAAAAACATAATTTCTATCCAAAATATATTACCTTCCTTTGGTTAATGTGAACGCTTTGATGAGTTCTCTGAATTAAGCTATGAAATCCAACAAATTAGCATATTTTTTTAGGGATTTCCTCTTTCTAAAGTAGACAACTTTTTAAGTCCCACTCTTTTTCAAAGATGATCAAAACTCCCATTTTAAGATTTTTGGTTTGAAAAGTCCTGTGCTGAGTTGGCAAACATTTTTTTTTTCTTTTTTTGCCCCTTGTTCATTTAAACCTAAATCTAATTTTTTGAAATGGGCCTAATTTTCTCTCTTCCTTGCCGTCTCTCTCTCAGCCCTAGCAAAGCTCACGTTGCCCTCGCCATATTTTGCAGCCACTACTCGTTCATAGCTTGCCGCCGTTGTCTTCGCCTTAGCTCGTCACCGCCGCTCTCTCCATAGCTAGACATCGCCGCCCTCGCATAGCGAGCCACTGTCCTCGCCTTAGGTCTCTATCGTCACCGTCGCCATCTCACTAGCCGTCGTCGCTCCATGGCCGCCATCTCTTCTCTGATTTGTCGTCATCTCCACTCTAATTCGTCATTACTGCTTCGATTTGGAAGCTCCACCGCTATTGATAGTTCTACCGCTACCTGAACGATTTTTAGGTATTTTTTTTTTGGTTTTGATTATTGACAGATCTGACTCAGATTTTTGTTAGGTATTGAAATAGAAGCTACTTTGTTTACCAATTTGCTCGAGATCATCGTCGTGCCCTGATTTTGGGTATTCTTTTTTTTTTTCTTTTTTTTTTTTGTTGTTGTTGTTGTTGTTGTTTGCCCTGTTGCTGTTGGATTTTCAGTGGATGTTCATTGCTTTGTGTAATTTTTTAAAGTGGTGACGAACGACGGCGTAGCAGTGACGAACAATTATAGGTATTTTTTTTGTTCCATTTTTTTTTTTTTTTTGCTTTGAATTTTGAGATATGATTATGCATTGAAGAAAGTTGAGTTGGGGAGGATATCTCATTCTTTTGAAAATTCTTGATTTCTTGGCTTCATTTGAAGAATGTTGTGGGGTTATACCTCAGTTTAGTAGATACGTTTTTCTTTATAAATTTTCTGAATTTATCGTCCTTATTGTTTGATGAGATTCATTTTCTGGATATTTTCAGTTCAATTGGATATCTACTTGATTTTTTTAGTAGATATCCACTTTGATTTTTTTTTATCGCCCCTCCTTATTCTCTGAGTTGTTGTGTTCCACCGTCGGTCAAGTGGATATCTACTTGACAGAATAATTATGCGTTTCAATTGTTTTGATTGCTTGATACGTGAAGGAAGAGAAATGAATTTGAATTAGAATTTTGATATTATTTAGGATAGTCCAATTAGATTCAAATAAGTTCTAACGATTTCTTGATTTATTTGTCATTTTTATCCTTTGTGTGCAAATGTTTTGTGTTATTTTTTAGTTCAGTGGATATCCACAGATTTTTTAAATTAATTGTTTAAATATTTGTGTTTATTTTTTAGTTAAGTGGATATCCACTAATTGTTTTTAGTGGATATCTACTTATTGATTTTTAGTAGATATCCGTAATTTTAAGTGAAATTTTTTAATTTTTTTTTACGTTTAGAATATTTTCTCGTCGCCGTCAATTTGAATTTTATTTTTTAATTATATTATTTAAATGTTTTTTTTTTTTTAATTAGTTTTGGAGATTGAAACTCAAAAAAAGATCTTGATGTGGCTGAAAAATTGATGCGTGAACACCGTTGAAAATGGAGGGAGCACGGCGATGTGACGATTAGCGAAGATGACGGACGTCAATCGTCTTAACTTTGGGCAGATGTTAATCGTCTTAATTTTCAGCGGAGGTCCACTTAATTTTTTTTGTGGATTTCCACTTAGGGGTTATAAGTGGATTTATGTAATTTTCTAGTGGAATGTAACCTAAGATTAATATTCAGTATAATTGAAATTAAATTAAGTGAAAAATAATGTTAGTGGATATCTATTAAATATAATTAAGTGGATATCCACTTAACAGATATCTAAGTAGATATCCACTTAATTGATGTTTAGAAAATGAATCTAAAGGAATTTTTAATTTAAATAGAATTTAATATTTAATTTTTTATATTTTAAAATGTTCATAGAATATTTTAAAAAATAAACTAAATTTGAAATAAAATAAAGTGACATATAATTAGTGTAATTATGATATTTTTTTTTAAAAAAAATTATTTTTAAGAAAAATAAAATTAATTGAAATTTTTTATTAAAAAATAAAATTTGAGAAAAAATTGAAAACAAGTGAAATTATATATATATATATATATATATATATATATAATGAGACTTAAAAAGTTATTTTTGAACAAATGAGACCCCTCAAAATTTTTCCTATTTTTTATTTATATCTTGCCATCGGTTCATAATACATGCTTGACTACGCCCAAAATCAGCTTCTCCATTCGTGTTAAAGTATTCATCTATTCTCTTCCAAAACACATTGTATTGTTAACCACTACTGGCGATCGGATATTTGCTTGTGTTTAGCCAACTAGAAACAATAAGAATATCCTTGTTAGGATTGAAATTTTTTTCTCTTTGTGTCTTCCTAGTTGTTGATCTTCTTGTATTTTGATTTTGGGGGATTGGTTCAACATTGTAATCTGTTGATGAAGTTTCAGGTTGATCTTCAGAAAAATCATCCAAACAAATATTCGTGAAATAATGATTAAATTCAGAATCTATCCGCAGGTATTAAATTAAAGTAAACAAATCGGACCAACTTCAATTTAAATTAAACTAAATTAACCCAAGTAAACGAAAATTAACAAGCTAATTTAACGCAACCCAAATAAAATAAAATTAATGAACTAAACTACACTACACCAAACATAATTAAACTCAATCTCCACAAGAAAAATATTTTTAAATCCTAATTAAATTCAATTCAACCTTATTTAAATTTAATAAACCAACCCAAGAGAATTAAATTCAATCCCTAATTATTAACCCAACTCAAAACCATTAACCCAAATTAACCCCCCTCCCAATTATAAACCGATCCACCTAATTTCCAACCCTAATCAATTAAAACCCAAATTACAAACCCAACCACTATTTATAACCCACCCAAATTATAACCCCAATTACAACCCAACCTATCCACCTAATTCCCAACCCAAATCAATTAAACCCCTACTTACAAACCCACCCCACCCTAATTACAAACCCACCCCTTCCTCCCCCTAATTAATAAACCAACCCACAAACCTACCGTAGTTTTTTTTTTTTTGGTAAGGCAAAATAAATTAATAATAACAATAAGGGGAAGATTCTACCTTACAACACGCCAAAATTGGACATGTAACCCGAAAGATCTTTTGGTTAAATACAATCAACACCGAAATGAGCTTGAGCCTCAGCAAAAGCACATCCTTGAGCTACAGTTACGCAAGAACTCCACGAGGCTCATACACCTAAACACACTACACACTATTAAACAAACCAAGGTTAGGCTCCAAAAAACAAGACACAAATACACTACACACATTATGACAATAATTCGTCAATAGCTGAGCACTATACTCAAATGGAGAGGCTGTCGCTGCCACCGCCGCTGAATTAAACGCTAAGGAGGACATCCACCTCCAGTCAACAGATCACACACCAGATGGACCCACTCTAACAGATCCCAGAATAGAGCTGCTTCAGAACATGCACCTCTACCAGAAAAGAAATCCACTGGCTATACAAAACACAACCTGGGGAACCAAACTGCATCGAGTTGGTGTTCCCTTACTAGCGAGAGATGATCAATAAAACTTCTAACAAAATTCAAAAGGAAAACAACTTCTTTAAAACACCAGAACCCAACACCCTTACAACTCCCAATATTCCGATATTACAAATCCAAAACCGTAACCTTGCAAATCCATCGAACTGACATAGGCGCCCTTACAATTCACAAGAGCCAAGCCGATATCAGGTAATACTTTGATACTCTCTATACACCATCTCCGACATCTTTTAACGAAAATCCATTTCAATTAGGTTAGTCTTTAGGCCTGCTGTCCTCACGACCACTAACACTATACCCAACCTTCGAAAAACAATCTCAGCATAATTAATAATCTTATTTTCATAAGACGAGATTTCACAAATGAGATCATTGTAATTAATTGAGCTATCCGATTTCTTCCTAATTTTCCCCCTTAATTTTTTCTTGGAACGACAAATAGGTTTGTTACAGATAATATTGGCTAAATCTTTCAAATCCTTGGAAGAAAAAAGATCCGAGTCTACACCACAAGTTTTTGAAACACCATTAATATCAGGGGAACCAGCAAAAGTTCCCATTCTTCCAGCCTCAACTCCACTAGCCTCCTAAGCAATCTCAACTTGTCTCGCATTTTCAGCTGCACCAGAACAACTATCACAATTTATCAAAACATCAACTTCGCCAATGACAAGATTAGTTTTCCCCTTAACTCACCATATAAATTTTCCAACCAAATGACCAGATTTTCTAACATTAATGTTTTGGTCTTCGACCAAGAATTAGAAGCCCATTCAAAAAATTAATTGCCCTCCTAGCTTCCCAATAAGAATTAAATCTAACAAAACCAAATACAAAATTCTTACCGAAACTCTTCTTTCTAGGAACAAACACATCCCTAATCTTCCCAATACCGTAAAAAATACTCCTAAGCCAATAATTTTCCATATTGAGCTTAAGGTAATCAACAAATAAGGTGAACAACTTACTCGATTTCCTTTCTCCCACACTACCACTACAACTGGAAATAAAGCTTGGATTTATCGAGATTCGGCTTGATCTTTTCCACTAGTGCAATTAATTTACTTCAGTAGCACCACCCTGGATGATTTTAGATCAAACACCTCATCAGCCCCAACCCCTCTGCACTCCACAGGCTCCCTTACAGTTTTTGAGCAAAACAATTATAACCCTAGCCGTTGATTTCACCAATGAAAAGACGATTAGACTCCACACTAGAAAACACCACACCACAATACCTATTATGCTACCACACCACAACACCTATTACGCTTCCACACCAGGCGAACCCCCTACCCCAAACTCGTTAGATCTAAAAAAGAAGCAGAGCGGTGGAAGGCGGTGAAGAGCAGCTTTGTCTGGCGCTTCTATCTAACATTGACAATGAAGAGAAGGTTGGTAGCAAATGCTCTGTTCTGAAACAACGACAAAACGGCGTCGATAATAACCGGATGTTGACGATGAGGTAGATCGAAAAAGATTAAATCCTTAATTGAAGAAAGCCCGGGCACACCTCTCAAGAGGTCGACCGATGGTCGGCTCTGGGAAAGTCTGGGAAACATAGCTTGAAATTTGCCAAGGCACACATCCCAAGATAAAGGCTCTCTCTTTAAACTTACAAATGATTGGAGAAGAAACCGACAAGCTCTGATGCTACAGATCTTTTCGCCCTCACTCTCTTAAGAGAACCCCTCTTCACACTTATGAGAGGCCAGAAATTCTTTCGAACCAACTGTGGCAGTGGAGGAGGGTTGGAAGGAGACGAAAATACTGATCGGAGAAGGAATGACAAGCTCCACAATCCTACCATAGTTAAAACCCTATTTCGTTATTTTAATTTGCCCCAAATCACACACACACACACACACACACACACACACACACACATATATATATATATACAGAGAGAGAGAGAGAGAGAGAGAGAGAGAGAAAAAGAACTCGATTGAGACATAGAGAAGACGACAAGGAACTGCAATTGAGATGGAGAAGATAATGGCTTGGAGTTGCGATGGCGACAAACTGATCTGGCAACGGTGACGGCGAGATGATCGATATCTGATAAGGGTTTTTGGTGCCTTTTCTTTATTTGTTTCTTCAATTATATAGAGATTCACAAATGTTTTTCTCTAATTTCTTCTTGTTGCTCCTAATTTCAGACCGTTAAAGTAGCCGTTGCTACTACAACGGTTATTTTGGCATGTCCTCTGCTTGTGCCAGATATGAAACAAGTAGACCTGATGTGCGAAAATGGAAAACCGGATGGCACAACTGTTGTAGCTGTTTTTTTGCTTCAAAAATGCCAAATATCAAATGGCACATTCATACACAAGCTGTTGGAGTTGCTCTCACTTTGGCGAACCCCAATTAAAAGCTAACCCTCGCTACCCGTTTTACTATGGAAATATCTTGTGAGGTTCATATATTCCGAAAGTAATACATTTTGGGGATATATATGTATTTAAATCTTGGATACATTGGAGGAAAGAAAACTGAAGGGAATTAACACTTGATTCCTATTGAGTATTGATGGATATAGCCTTAGGATAAGAGGGAAAATCAAATTGATAATAACTCTTTATACAAGAAGTGATTTCCCCTCCTTAACCTCGAACCCTAACCCTAACCCTAACCCTAACCCTAATCGATCTCAGAAGCCGGCTCATCCTCCATCTCCTCAAATGAACATGGATCAATCCCCAGAGCCCCATGGCCACGGCCAAAAGCCCTAATGTGGTCCTTAAGGGACCTCTTGTGCTTGAAGTCGGACCCACAGAAACAGTACCAGATCTTCCCACAGTTCTTTTCGTGGGTCCGCCAGTCTCCCTTGACGGCAAATGGCTTACCACATTTCCTACAGGCAAATGGTTTGATCCCATGTTTTCGTTTGTAGTGTGTTTGGAGGGTTCGAAAGTCCTTGAGTGGCCTTGACCTGGGGTGGTCTATATTGTGCTTGCAGCCTGGGGAACAACAATAGCATGGGAGCCTCAGCATTGCTGTGGGTTGGGTTCCCCTTAGGGAATCTGGCCCTTTTCTGTATTGAGATCCATGCCCCCACATATGCATCTGCAAAATTCAAGTTATTTTTTCAGTAAAACCAACATATATATATATAGGACTAGAACACTGCACTCTGCTGACCATACGTATGTTCAGAGTGAACTAAAGAGAGAGGGAGATAGAGAAATGTTTGGAAGAGAAGCTCTAATACGTGGAGAAATTTACAAGTGTTTGTTTGGGATTTTGATTTCTAAATTATAATTATGTACAGTCATATAATATTAATATGTGGGACAAAGTCCCGGAAAGAAAATTGGAACAAATCAATTCATATATTTTTGAAGTCAATAGGTCTTTGACAAAAAAAAAAGAAAAAAGAATTAGCTCAATTTCATCTTTCATAACCATGGAGATACTATTTATCAATTTAGTTACTTTGACAAATTATTAAATTTATAAGTATTTTTGAAATTTATATTATCAGTTTCAATTCCATACAATAAAAGTACCGCAGGTTAGTGAATTTGGACAGGAAATGAGAACAAATTCACATATATATTTGAAAACCTTCGGTCTTACACCAAAAAAAAAAAGAAAAAAAAAAGTTAAAAAAAACAGGAGAAAGAAGAAGAAGAAGAAGAAGAGTGATTAACTCCATCTAATGTATCCTTCCTAAAGATACAGTATGAATTGAGGAATTTTTCAAATTCTTACATAATACAAATGTTGTTTGCATATATATAGATATCATCGCAAGATATATGTTATTTGAGTTTTGGCTCAACTTTTAACTGTAGGACAACTGTTATACAAGTGTTCAGTGAATCCGCAGTGGGTGAAACTCTTAGCACATAGCAGTCATATACTGTAGACATATGAATGTGTGTGCGTGTGTGTGTGAGAGAGAGAGAGAGATCTGTTTTTTAATGCAGAAACTGCAATTATTAGTGTGTTTTTTTAATGAAAAACACCTGAAGCAGTGAACTACTCTAAAGCTACATATGTACACACACATACACTTATGTATGTGTGTGTGTATATATTAATAGTACCATCCGAGACTTGAGGTTCCGATAGAGCCCCAAAGAAACTTATAGTGCCATGAGAATTGCAAATTAATACAGTAAAGGTCACTAAAAACCTCAAAACTCACAGTTAATTACTAAAATGTAACTCCACTTCAAGATTGTCTTCAAAATTACGGAAAATAAGGCATAAATCTTCATCACAAACCCTGTCTCTCTCTCTCTATATATATATATGTGTGTGTGTGTGTGCGCGTGTGTACAATATTATATACAGATATTCTTTTATTTAAAAGAAAAAAATATTATATAGGGCTTTTTTGGTTTACCATAGCAAAATAATTTAATTTTATTACTTTTGAAGTACTCTGAAATTGTTTTCAGAACCTAACCAGTAAATTTCATCTCGCTGGAAACAATAGATATTGAAAAACACCATTTCCATCAAAATAAAAAATCAAGAGACCTAACCCTAAGCTTATTGTAATTAGGGTTCAATTGAGGCATAGGTACATAAAATGTATTTATATACCTGAAGATTGTTGTATCTGTTGAAGGTCTTCGAGCAAACGGGACATGAGAACTGTGTTGGACCGACGAGAATCTGAGAAGGAGTAGGAATCCAATACTGTCCCTTCTTTACACCACCGTTGCTGGTATTACAGTTCAAGGGCAATCCTGAAATTTCACGACCACCTCCTTCTTCCTCTTCCATTGAGACAACCATATCATGAGGATTAGGGTTTGGAAGCCCAATATGTAGGGCTACAGTCACGTTGCTATCTTCATCATCAACACCACCACCATAGCCATGGGCGCCACTGCTCGTGCTATCTTCCATGGCAGTGCATGAGTGTTCATGGTCTTCTTTCATGCCCCCAAAGAGGGGGAGAGCTTGTTTTGTGGGGGAGAGAGAATTTGAATGCAAGAAATTATTAGTATATTGGGAAGGAGAGGGAGAGGGAGGAGATTTGGAGGAAGAGAGAATGAAGTTGAACCAACCATGAGAGGATAAATTGTTGGAGTAGGGTTCAGTCATGGTGGGAGAAAGATATATAATTTAACGCCCTTGCTGAATTGGTGCTTTCATTTGGTTACAAGAATTATAATTTATATATAGACACACTCCAAACACCCAACCCTTTGGGGGAGAGAGAGAGAGAGAGAAAGAGAGTAAAGTAAAGACATTGAAAAGGGAAGAAGAAATAGAGTAAAGTATACTTTGAGGCTCAATGTTTATATTATTTGATATTTTGCACCTTAAAATCTTAATTGTAGCATTTATTTTAATTTAAGTTTCAAATTTGTGTAAGCACCACAAAATAAATAAAAAAAGGATAAAAAAACATTTTTATGCAAAATTGTCGATTGGTGATGCATAGAACTTTTTTTTTTTTTTTTTTAGCAAATTAGATGAAAATTCTATTTTTTTTTTTTTTATTTTTTATGGTAAGCTGTGTCTGGACCAATTTATGTACATCTTGACTAATGACCTCTCAGGACGATTTTAAGGGTTAACTCCCCCACATCGGACTGATACATTCATGATTAAATTTAAAATTTAATCATTTGAGTGCTCCCATGGATTAATTTTAAGTAAAAAAAATATTTTATGCAAAACTGGTAAAAGGTAATATATGGATTAATCAAATTATCATTGCAAGACTAAATAAAAGTGCATATAATGTGACATCAATTCACAGGATTTTTGACAAAAAAAAAAAAAAATACAGGATTTCCCCCCCCTTTTTTGGCCAATTGGATAAAATTTCCAAAAAAAACAAAGAGTAGTAAAGTCGCACAAGTAAAACATTAAGGAATGAATTGAAAAAACCAATAATTAAGGGTGCAAAATGTAGTTTACCCCAAGAGAAGAAAATCTAGTGAGAGGAAACCAAGTTCTTCCTGGGAAAAAAGAAGTCAAAGAAAAGAAAGGGCATTCAGGTAAGAGGATAATAATAAAGAAAGCCAAAGACAAAGGTCTTTGATTAGACTTGGGGTTTGCAGTTTGTCTCTCCAGGAGAGAGAGAGTGAGAGTGAGAGAGAGAGAGTTATAAAAATATTAAAAAATCATTATTATATAAAAAATTCTTCTATATTCTTTTGTTTTTTTCTTTCTGAATATCAAGAAATGGGCTAGGAAAGAGGTAATTTAAAATACAACTGCTTACTAGTACTGATTTTAGTTTTACCCATTTGGGAGTTTTTTTTTTTTAACCTTTTTTTTTTTTTAGGGGGAGGGTGGAGGGGGATGGGGGAGGCCGGGGGGGTGGGGGAGCGGGGTCATTTGCAAAGCATATGAATGTTTGACACGTGGAGGTAAAAAAATCTGAATTGAAATGAAACCTTGGAAGCTTATGGCTTTAAGTGAGATCATGCAATGAAGGTAGCAAGGACACTGATGGGGGATGGCCTGAAGGAAATAGGACAATGATCGCCCAAGAAAATACAAATTCATTAGTTAAAGGTTAAGATTGCTAATAATTGAAAGTTAAAGGTAAAAGTATAAGCGATTGTAAACTTTAGGGTACCAAAGTGTAATTTATCCAAAAAAAAAAAAAAATTTTTTTTTTTGTGTAAATACATAAGAGCATTTGCCATTTATATTTATGAAGATAAACTCTTCTTCTGTACCTCACATATGACTCTGGTAACCTACTCCTTTTTGAAGCCCTATCACATTATTGGATGGTGTTGGTTTTGGGGGTTTGCATTGAACAATATAATAGAATTCTTCTTCAATGTAATCATGAAGAATTTCATGCTTTGTGGGACTCCCTCTTTCGTGAGATGAAGGCAGACAAGGGGAATAGGACAATTTCCACACACATACAAGTTTTTCTTCACCCCCCTTTTTGTTTATATATTGTTTTCCAATAAAAATAAGGGACACTTACCCAATAGCTCCCCTAATAGCTCCCATTAGAAGATGAAAACGATTAAATTATTTTATTATTTTTCTATTTACTTTCTAATTTTTTTCTTTTTAATATCTGAACTGATATGCCCTCATTGAATTATGTTATATACCTTAAATACTAGTAATATATGTACTAAAAATATATCTTTTGCAAAAAAAGTGCAGTTACCAATTATAATTACATTAATCATTGCTTAACATAATCATAAATAATTATATTTGGGTTACTTGTCTACTTGATTTAGTTACATAAACACCTTCTCCTAAATAAAACTTTAAAATGACATTACAATCAATTATTTTAACAAATAAAAGTAATATATATATATATATATGTGTGTGTGTGTGTGTGTGAATATTAATATATTTTGCATTCTCTCAACCCATAAACCCACCCTTAAATTAATATTTAATATTATACCACTTAAAAGTAGAAGGAGAAATAACGTTTTAAAGAAGATAGAGAAAGAGCCTTCTGGTGAATTTTTATACTTTTTATTTTTATTTTTTTTATATCTAATAAAGCGCCATTTTTCTCTTTTTTTCATTTTAGTTATTTTTTTAATTAATGTACAAATATAATATGATTAATTGTCCTGGCGCACATTTAAAATTACTTAAAAAACAAAACTAATATAATTCAATAAATATTTCTACCTAAAAAGAAAGTATATATGATATAAATTAATTAAATTAGAATTTGTCGACATGATTTTTTTTATAAAATTAATCATAATTTATGATTATTTATTTGTTATTTTATAGTATATTAGTAAAAGTTAATTTATAGAAATGATGTTTCACTTTTATAAGTTTATGTAATTTTTATTAGCATATTTACTTTTGGTATTTATAAAATGTCACTACTCACTAAAATTTATTTATCCGCTCCCGGATATTGTTACCAAAGTAAACAAACGATACTTATGCATTTAATACTTCAATATTGAGAATTTATTACAATTGTTTTTCTAAACCCGCAAAATAGGTGGGTCTAAAACTAGTACTATTAAAAATAGGAGGGAGACGGCTTGAAGGAGTTTAGAGAATACCTCCTTCAAGCCTTTTGGTGAGTTTTTATGTTTTTTTTTATGTTTTTTTCATCTTCATTAATTCTTACCTTCTCTCCCTAAGTTCTTATATCTTCTCTTTTTTCTTTTTGTCATCAATATATAACGGTCCGGTTTTCCAGGGCCACTACTATATTTTTTTATAGAGAATTATACTGCAAATATTTCACCGCTCATAAATTAATTAGTTTTACCATAATACAACTCCGATATCACTCTGTAACGTTCCGATCTCCCAGGGCTGCTACACAGTTTCTCCCTAAGGATAATTTATATTAAACAGAATCACCAATATTTTATTTTATAAAAATCCAAAAATTTTGAAGAACTAGGACGATAATTATAATTTGTCGATTTATCGACTCCATTTTTTTTTTTTATAACAGTAAATAAGATAATTATTTACAGTTTATTTTTATTAATAAGAGTGTTATTATCATTAGTATATGTATGTAACCACAGTATTATAAATTCATTCTCACTTCAAATTCCAATACTGTGGCTCCAAATCCTTGCTATGAAACACCACTAACCAAAGTGAATTTTTCAAAATCTAAATGAATCAGAAACCAACCCAGTACACACACACACATATAATTACAACTATAAAATTTGTTTCATTCTCACCGGTTCTGCAATCAAAACTGTGAGGCTGTGAGCAAACGCTCAGTAAAATTTTAACCTTCTAATGCGTGTATCTAATTAATACAACAAATAAAACACATAAGCATGATTTTCACATACTTTTTACATAATCATAATTATTTTATGGAAATTAACAACTATAATTCAACAATAATAATATAAATCTTACAATAGAGAAATTAAATACATACATTACAAGAGTTAGAAATTCTACCTGAAATTCGAAGCCGAAATCCGAACTGAAATGTTAATCTCGCTCAAAAATAATATTCGGAAAGGTTTAATATCATATATATGCACTCTTTAATCTCTATACGGATCATCTTTCCTAAACCTATACCTAATATATATGTATTGTTAAAATGTATGGTTCCTGCCTAATCTCACTGTTTCGGCATGTATATATATAGAATTATTATTATTATTATTATTATAGTTGCATGACACGTGTAATATATATATCACTTGGTTGATATCATTTGCTTCTTTAGGAAGGAAATGATATCGGCTACTTTTTTTATTTATATACTAGGGTATGACTCGTGCTTGAAGGCACGAGCGTAAAAAAAAAAGAAAAATTGAACCTAAAAGAAAATTGAAATAATCTCTTATGTTTTTATAACATTCTATACTGTTTTTTATTAAAATATCAACAATAATTAACAATCACCAACAAACAATGTAGTATGAGATATACAACACAATCAATATAAAATAACAAAAATATTTAGGTATTAAAATAATACCAAAATTAAAATAACACAAATATTTGGCTTCAGAAACGGGTGTAAAATAAAGTTGTAAAACATTCCATACCTGTAAAACATTTGTATTAAAAAACGTCTAATGTTATTGTTGGCCCAGTAGAATACTCAAGAGGGGGTGAATTGAGTAATTAAAAAATTATCAGAATTAAATTCAATAAATCAAATAATTAATTTTAAGTCTAAATTAATTATTATCTTTATAACACAGTGAAATAATATAATCAACAAGGTGTATACCCAAACAACAAAAATAGCAAAGTAAATATAGCAGAACACAAAAGATTTATACTGATTCATCAAGCTACTCTTGGCTAATCCAGTCCCCCCGAGCTTCACGGAGGTCGTACCCACTAAAACCAAGATCCCTTTAAAAGTAGGAACCAGACTCTCATACTAATTCTTTTACAGGTTCAGAATCAATATTTACAATATCTTTTTCTCAGGCTAAGGAAGAACTTCTACTTTTAATAGGTTAAAGAATAACTTAATTCTTTTTTAACACTAAGGCTCAAGAATTAAAACCTTATAAAACATTTCAACTATCCTTTTCTCAGGTAGGGATGGAACCTTTACAAATCACTCAAATCACAATTCTATCCAGGATAAATCATTACCCCAATCTCTTTACAGGAAGAGACTGAAACCCAGCTACCATTGATTAAATACTCCTAACAGTATTTAACTCGTTATGCTACTCAGCAATATAAAATGATAAGTAAGAAATCTCACTCAGAGCTTCTACCACCCCAGATAAATAATAACTCAATTAATATCCCAACTAGTAATAGAAAAACGTGAGATATAAAATTTGATTTTAACAAGATGTGGGTAGAAAATTTGAGCACGTAATCAGATTCAAGAAATTGTTTGTAAAAATATTTTTTTCAAAAATCAGAAATAATTTCTAAGATCAATTTTCAATAATAAACAAGTAATGCACAATAAAAATTAATTGAAAATATCTCACTCAGAATCCATAGAATAATTAGATAAAGTAATGTAACTTCAGATCCGGTAGTAGCAAAGATTAATAGCAATTGATCTTCAATATCGTCTCTCAAAAAAGTTCACAATATTTTAGAAGGATAACTCTCATAAAAGCTCACAAATGATATGATATGATATGATTTCTCTCTTATTTACTGCTTAATGATATATGAAATTTGCAGGTCTATTTAAAGGAGTATGAAATCAGCCTTCTAACAGCTCGTTTACATGTGTCATGACAATTAATAGCACTTACAGTCTCCTTATAACATAATGGCTTTATTTTGATTCAATTCACTTAATAACAGCTTTCAAATCTCTCAATTAAACCCCTCAAGTATTTCTCAAATTCAATTAGATAGAATAGAAACTATTTCAAGTACCAAATTGAGAAATATTAATATTTAATGTACCAAATCAATAGAATTTAATTAATATATGAATCATATCTTAAATATAAGAATATCCTCGAAATCTCTCTCAAATCTTAACAAAAAATGGCTACTTTTAGATATAATTTCGGAATGCACAAGATCCTAAAACAGTGCTATAGGTCGACTTGTCAGTCGACTTACCAATCTAGAGAGTTTCATAGGTCGACCTGTCAGTCAACTTACCAATTCAGAGAGTTTCATAGGTCAACCTGTCAGTTGACAGACTATGCTGGAATTTTTTCTAAACTCGTTTTTAACTCATTTTTATTTACGTTTTTACCCCTTTAACCATTTTCTTTTCTCAATTAACTCCACTAACTTTCTCAAATTATATTTTAACCATTTATAAATATTTCCTTTCAAATACACATAGGAGCAAATAAATTCATCTCAATTAGCTCCACTAACTTTCTCAAATTCTATTTTAACCATTTATAAATATTTCTTTTCAAACACACATAGGAGCAAATAAATTCATCTTATCAAAACACACATAAATAAAAATAAAAAATAAAAAAAAATTGTGCCATGTGTGTGTTCCTAATTGGGATATTAAGAGTTGAAATTTACCTGAGTTATTTTTCCTAATTTCTTCAAACTCTTAATTCTTCATCATCTTGACATCATCATTTAGCATCCATTTGTCATCACATCTTCATCATTGAAACTTAAATAACTGAAACACTCAATTAAATCATTAGTTCCACCAAAACATCGACACTTAATTGTTCATCAAAATTTTAGGATCAACAGTTATAACCCATGCCTAAAGGCACGGGTTTTAATTTTATAACATTACCAAACGATCAACTCTTATTTTTGTAATGAACACATCATAAATAAACACGATTAATAAGAAATTTAAAATATAGACATAATCCCCTTTATTTATACGACACTCCAATATTTGAAATTTTGACATAATCTCCTTTATTTATTCGACATTCCAAATTATCAACTCATATTTTTAAACAAAACAATATTAATAAACACAACCACTAACAATCACGCACAACAATGACTAACATAGTGAACTTTAACAACATGACAAATAATGACAATTAAACATATACATTATAAATTTAGTAATAATAAGTCCACCACTCAGGACTACTAGAACTTACCTTAATCACTGAGAGCATTCTTCTACAGCATAGTTCTGCAAGCTATTAACTGATCTGTTGCAACATCAACTCCAGTCACGAAAACTGATCATCCAGGAAGGTTGAACATCAAACAAAGCCTAGCACCTAAAGAAATAATATGAGTAAAAATTAATTAGGAATGGACACTTTAAACCTTTTTCAATCAACATTAGAGAGAGGAAGGGGATAGAAATAGTGAGATTCAACTCCCTAATATTGGCAAAGAAAAAAAAATAACGACTTTTAACACTATTACAATAATTTTCTATATCCAAGGTGCATTCTTGATGTTTTTATACACATGCTATAAAAAAATAAATAGTATTTGTAGTGTAAAATGAAACTGGATTAAAAATAGTTGTCACAACTCATAAAAAAAGAAATAGTATTTGAGCATTTCATAGCCTGAAATCGGATTCAAGAGAAGAATTAATTCCTATAGCTCATAAATAATCAATTTTTTTTGGGTCAATTAGGATCAATATGTTGTGGTTGGAGGAGTGAAAGTGTTAAATATTAGTGCATCAATAGTATTCAATTGTATTCCATTTTTATTATCTAAAAAAAGATTAATTATACTTTGCACCCCCTATAATTAGACCAAATTACACTTTACACTTCAAAAAATACTTTTGTACCTCTTTTTCAAACTATAAAATGAGAAATGAAATGAGATGGGAAATGCATACCAAAGCCTTCGGGTCATAATAATTTTCCCTTTGCAAGGCAAGAATATATCACGAATGAGGGCCAATCCAGAAGGGTCTAATGAATTCTTCTAGCAAACCAAAAAATTCAGTCAGTTTAAATCAAACTCAAGTCTCTGCAAATTTATGAAAATTCTTGCTCAAGAAAGATGCACAAAATCGATCTCAGGTTGTAGCCTAGTGGTAGGCCTACCACCTTCCCACACATCTTAAGTAAAAAAATGTGTAATACTTTTGTACACATTTCAAAATCGATCTCAGGTTACACTTCAAAAAATACTTTTGTACCTCTTTTTCAAACTATAAAATGAGAAATGAAATGAGATGGGAAATGCATATCAAAGCCTTCGGGTCATAATAATTTTCCCTTTGCAAGGCAAGAATATATCACGAATGAGGGCCAATCCAGAAGGGTCTAATGAATTCTTCTAGCAAACCAAAAAATTCAGTCAGTTTAAATCAAACTCAAGTCTCTGCAAATTTATGAAAATTCTTGCTCAAGAAAGATGCACAAAATCGATCTCAGGTTATAGCCTAGTGGTAGGCCTACCACCTTCCCACACATCTTAAGTAAAAAAATGTGTAATATCAATCTAAATCTGATTAATATTTTTTTAAAGAACATAAACAATCAATAATACAATAATAATAACAAACAATTTAGACAATAACGATCATAAAAAGTAATACTCCATCACAATACCCAGTGCAAGTGAAACTTTATTGGTCTGAGTGTGATTAAGTGATTAATAGATAAGGTGACTATGTTTTGGCCAAAATAGTTAAAAAAATAAAGAAAATAAATTAAAATGTGTTAGAAATTATAAATTTAATTGAATACCTTTTGTCTGAATCCACAAATTTTAAGTCCTCTTGGTTAATTGTACAATTACTCGAGCCAGTAGATCTCAATCATGTATAGTCAAATTCAGATCAATGTTTTGATCTCATAAATTAGAAAATAAGGTAAACTATTTGTTTATTGGCATTGATACCTTTATGATATTTAAGACAAATTATAAGAGAACTTCAGGATAAACAATGTTTGTTGTTAACAGAGATCCCCGATTAGGCAGTAAGACACTTAATCGATCAAAGGACATACATCTCGATAGAGCAACGTAAAGTTGACCATGACTGAACACTGGCATGGTCAAGTCAACTCCAACATATTTTACAAACTGTCCCTGGGATTTATTGATGGTCATAGCATACGCCAAACGAACTGGAAAATGGTATCTCGTCATTTTAAATGGAAATACAGTAGTTGAAAGTGTCAAAGAAATTCTATGGAATGAACGCAATATTTTCAGCTTTTTCCCTAGTTAAAATTCTTGCCTCTATTACACGCGCCTCCTCATGTACTTTGCAATAGTAAAATAACCTGTAAGAGTTGATACTTGTGATTGTGCCTTAGAAACAATAGCCTCCATACTTTCATTAGGATTAAAAAGAACCCATTTGGACTCTCATCATGCAAAGGAAAACTAAAAAGTATCCAAGCCGCTTTCGATGGCCCAGTGTATCTTGCATTAAGATATTACTTGATTTCATCTATTTCTCCCAAAATCAATGTTGTTCAATCCCCACCTTTGTAGATATACTTGTGAATATATTTAACACATCGAATTCCCGCGCAAACCTCAACATTAATATGACAATAAAACATTCTTGAAATGTGCGGATTGTAAAGAACGACATCCCTATTATCAACTTGGTGTCCCCTAACAGTATAAATTTTACCATTATTACAACGACGATAAATGGAATAACCATCTTGATCCATGGTTGTTTCATTTGCCCAAACCCTTGGATACCTCTTCGTGTATCTACAATATTCCATGCAAATAGTTTTTGGATTTCAAATACCGCATGGCCCATGAACCATACATTTCTTTACAATCTCAAAACGTTCTGGTTCTTCTACTTGGTCTGGGAATTCTGCACATATTATTCAATCCACTTGATTACATGTTTGAATTTTATGTGGCTCGTCAAAGAAAATAAGCAAGTGTATGTGTGGTAGTCTTTTTTTTTTTTTTTTTTTAATAATAATCAATTGTGAAAACATGGGCAACATTTTTCCTCGAAAACTTATGTTTTTTCAACATCTTTCATCAAAGCATTCTTCTTTTGTTGGAAAACATGGGCAATTAAGTCTGGGCGGTCACTTAGCTTTTGATTTGGAAGTAAGGTTGAAGTCACTTCATTCCAATGAGGATTTGCAGTCATAGTTAAAAAAATGTCTGGATGATAATTGTGACGCATTATAGCCATTAAATCTTGAAATATTTCAAACATATGCCTTGGTCCATCGATGAACAAAGAAGGCAAAAACTATTCTCTTACCTATTTGATCAGATCCCAACTCGTCAAATAATACATCGGTAAGATTTTGATATAGTTCAGCACGTATATTTGACTGATTAAGTCTGTAGTAATTCAATCGATTTTGCTCCGTTGCAGCCCAAGCATCGACCAAGAATTCTTGGAGTAAATTTCCACTCCTTAGAATTGATAAATATCCAACCGGTCGTTCAAACAACCGACAACTATAAAATTGCATCGAGTTAACCGATCATTTGTATATTGGTCATTTAACACATCCCATTGTTTAAATCCAGGTTCTCATCCAAACTCATCCAAAGGAAAGAACAGAACATAGTGCAACGGTAAATATGCAAGATGACATTCATTAATTCTCATAATTTGTTACCTGCCCTTAAGTGTAGAACAATGTCCCTCACACCACCAAAATGAGTTCCATACCTTGGTAATATGACTGCAACCTCATCTGTTGTAGGCAAATTATACCGTCGACGATCTGCACTTGAATTATATTGAAGAATTATAGTCAACGTTTGAACATTCAAATCTAATTGATTTTGAATTGCGTGAGCTTGCTGAAACTTATTCGTGAATGCATTCTGTTGCAACAAACTATCTTAAATAATTTGTAGAACATCACTTCTCAAATAAGAATTTCTGTGACATCTAATACTACGAGTGTGTGCGGGATCATAAATATACAATTAGGAGTAAATAAGATCTTGTCCATCTTTAGGAATTAATGATCCTGTTCGATGGCGTACTTCACCATGAATAGTAAATGATGTTGGACCTCTTCTAGTAAATACCCTTTGATCTAATTTGACACCAAGGCTTGTATAAGCATTTGTTGCATTGTACTCTCGAATGTAACGATGGAATGATATAGATCTTTCATATATCCCACCAAATAACTCTTTGATTCATAGAGGTGGCATTGTGAGCAAATGTAATCTAACCTTACCTTGTAAGTAACATGTTCCAAATAAAAGATGTGTTATTGTTGATTTTGACAATCTTCCATCCATCCAATGCAAAGCAGAACAATAAGTGTATACAACATCCATTTGATAATTCAACATTGTATTATCGAAATGACTAATTGGTATATTTTGCAAGTCATCACAGTCTTCACTTTCATCAAAACATTCAGCCGTAGACGTTGGCCTACACCAAAGGAAAAATTAATTCATTAATTTCATTCTAACAGCTTAAATGATCTAGGAAGAGAGGATAATTTTACCGTATACGATCGAAATCTAAGACGTTTGGTTGCAATTCCACTCTCGAATGAAAGGAGAAAGACTGTGCATTTGCAAGTCTATATTGACCAATTGCATTACAACTAGTCTGACGATTTTATCTATCACATTTTCTTTTCGTTCGTTGTGCAGGAGCAAAATTCGATATGTTCTGAGTGATTATCATCAAATAATTATTAACAGAGTTAAAGTAAATGTAATGCACATCAATTAGATAATTAACTGGATCACATCTGTTTATCTTGCAAAATTGACTCTTCATCAATAAGGGCATAGGAGATAAGTTTGTATTTGTAGCACGTTCGGTATCCACAGTCGTGGTTCGTTGCAGATCTTCAGTCCTAAATCCACCATTTGTACGACACAAAAGCTGATGACTTATTCTCTTACGTTGTCTTCTCGCTCGTTGTGTTAGTGCAGCTTTTGATATGATCTATATCCGTGCAATACAAATATCATTTGTGTGAATTTAACTATAGCAAGATATAGTTAAAGAGTAATTGTTTATTTAAGTTGATCACAATAAGGGCGATTCACCTGTTCATCTTGAATCATTTCGGCATCTACCATTGGTGTATCAGTTAGATCATTAATAATGCCCACGACCGTTGAAATATTTCTGATGGATGGATCAGTTGCAGGCTTAGTATTATTTGTACAATTTAGTTGGCATTCTCTTTCTCTCTCTCTTCGCGCTCATTGTGCGATAGCAACTTTTGATATGTGTGGTACATTATTGAGATCAAAATGATCATTGGCCATGTAATTAAGTTGGTCAAAAATTACTTTACGATTCGATCTAGCAAATGAAAGAAAGATTACACACCTATTCACATTGCATAGCGGAGTGTGCGCACTCTCTTTTTATGAGCTTGTTCGACTCTTTCAATATTTTATCTATGTTGAAGTATATTTCATTTATTAGAAAATAGAATTTTTTTTGTTGAAATGTATTTCAAGTGTTTAAATGTTTTAGAGAATGACCATGAAAACTATAGATTTACATTAATAATGGTGTATGAAATTAGATTTAAGCATGTTCAATCAATAAAAACTATAAAGATATTTTGATAACTAAAATATTCATACCAAGTTGGGAGGAATGTTATTTTTTCCTTTCGCCTTTCTTTTGCAGTTTGCATCTTTATTTTGCATGGCCATTTTTTTATCCTTAAAAGAATGAACCGTAAAATCGTAAAGATATAAAAAGAGATTTAAAGCAATTATCTATTTTTAAGCTATCTACTTAAGCTTAATAGTGTTTGATTTCTTTTAGGATATAAAACTTTAATATATAAGATAGATGGTAAAAAAAACAACTTTAAGCAAACTTTTTCTTGCAATTAAGATAACAAAAAAAAAAAACATTTAAGTACAAAACATTAAGCTCCTAAATTATAGAGAGCTTAGAAAAAAAAAAAAAAAAAAAAAAAAAAAAAAAAAGCGACTTTAAGAATTGACCACATCATTGCCAAAACAAAAAAGAAAAAATCTAATTGACTATATTGTTGAAAAATAAAACAACTTTAAGAATTGACCCCACACATTTAAAAAAAAATCTCGATTTTTTCGAACAAACGAAAATCAAGTTTTGAAAGTTCTTTACTAATCTTATTGTTGCTCTTTTATAAATAATAATAATAATAATAAAATAAAAAGGGAAAAGTGTAAATATTTTTTAATGATTGTTTTTTTCAATAATTGTAGGTAAGACACTGGACCCATAGTTCCTTTTTAGTTGATCTTTCAATAGTGTCATTTGAAAAATAAAATAAATCATCAATATTGACCAAATCATGGTAAGACTTTTTTTTTTTTTTTTAATTTCAAACAACAGAAAAATTAGGGTTGAGGTTGAAAGAGATTAGTATATGAGATTTGGTTATAGATTAAAATATGGAAATTCCTACAGATAAAAAAAAGGTAAAAATATTCCATAGAAACACCAACCATAAGCTTGGTAATGCAGAAAAATGCTTAGATGATACTCTTAATATCAAGATTACCTTTACCAGAATACCATTCATGAAGGCAAATCTAAAACATATGCTACCATTCTAGAAAAGAGAAATTATAAGTATTTGTAAAGGGAGAGAAACAACACAAAGGCAAAAAAAGTTTAGCATGTCTTGAGAGGAATGGACTAGATCGAGATCTAGCTTGGATAGAAACATCAAACTCTTGATAGAAATAAGGAATTTAAACCACATATTGATGATCAGTGTGTGTGATGCAATTTGAAGATTGAAACCATGACTAGTTTTTCTTCAAATTTGCATATGCTAAAAGATTATGGAGTTTCTTTAGTTGGAAATGTTTTGTAAAATTCACTTCTGGCACTTGGGTTGAGTGAGACTAATCCTTGTCTAGAAGAGGAATAAATGATTTCTATTGAATTTGACACCGTGTTTATCATAAAAAAATTAAAGAAATTGAGAAACATAAACAATGGAACAAAATAAGACCCTCTAACCTTGAACAAAACAGAAAAAACAAATCTGGAATAGAACCTAAAAAAAAAAAAAAAAAAAAAAAAAAAAAAATATTGGAAGAAAAAACAGGAAAAAAACCTTGGACAATTGAAAAACGGAAATATGGGTAGTGAAAAAAAGTGCAAAAACTTGAAAAATAGAAACATGAAATGGAAACAAAGAATTACAATCTAATAATCATCTCTATTATTGATTGAGGAATGAAAATTTACTTAGACAACATTCTATTTTTTATGTTTAGTTCATGGTTGCAGGGTTTAATTTTGTTCCATTGTTATATTAAAAATAGAACCTAAAACCATGACCAAAACAAAAAAAAAAAAAAAAAAAATTTAAAAATTGGATAATTGAAAAACGGAAACATGGACAGTTAAAAAAAAAAGGTGCAGAAACTTGAAAAATAGAAATAGGAAATAGAAACAAATAATTACAATCTAATAAGGATCTCTATTATTGATTGAGGAATAACAATTTACTTAGACATCATTCAAGCATTGAATAATTACAAAAACACCGTTCAACATTATTCTAAAATTAATACAACAATATTCATAATCCAACACATTCATGGAAATCAAGATAAAACAAACCATTAGTCCTATATTCCAACAGAAATAGAGATAATATTGGTCATTAATACAGGCAAGATAGAGATACATTTTACTGTAATCGGGGAAAAATCAGATAATCTACACATTTTAAGGTGTTTAGATAAAGGGGAAAAATGGAAAAATTTGAGCAACGAAGTGTGCACGCTAGCTGTTCGACTTTTCGTCAGGGAACAAACGTCACACCTCACTTGAATTGTTTTTCGTGATTAGGAGAAATTTGATGATTTGTGTGTTTGTAAATTAAGATATCTTTCAACAACAAGAGTAAAGAAAATAATCAAACAATTGACAAATATGGTAGCGAAACATTAATGTAGAACCCTAGGAAGTGGTAAATTAGCCGTTACCTTTCGATGGCGGAAATTAGTCGTTACCTTTTGAAAGAGAAAAAGATTGAGAAAATTGATTGACAAAGAAACCATTGGGGAAGATAGATGTCTACCCATGTTTGAATGATCATGAATTTCATTGTTCAAATAGTCTACACACAAATATAGCTAAAGATTCAAACCAAATTACAAATGATCAACAAATTGGAATGCAAACCAAAGTAGTGAACTGAAAAATATAAATGAAACCAAATTTGAATTAAACCAATGCAATGGACTTGAATCTGATTGCAAACCAAAGAAATACAGGTAGACCAGGAGAAGCGATGAATCTGAAAAAAAAAAAAAAAATATATAATCTAGGAATTATAAGAAAAAATAAATTTTAAAAAATAAAAATAGGAATATACAATCTGAGTCGAATCGATTTTCACGGCGAGGAGGTGAACGATGGTGATTTCATGGTCTAATATCCAAAATTGATTTCAATTTCAAACCCAAAATCGACGGTGATTTCAAAATACAAAACTAATTAAATTTCTTACCATAGGGATTGCGATGGTGAAGGTTTTGGCAATCGATCGACGGTGCTCTATAACAACGAGGTCGGTTGGGAAATTCAACAACCACCAATCAACCACAACCGACCATCGCCATGCAGACCCTCATCGATCTGTACCGTCCTTGCCGACGTCTTTGCATCATCGTTGTAAGGGTTCCCAAATAGAATAAGAGAGAGCGAGAGACGTACCTAGATCTGTGAGTTAGTTGTGGCCTTCGAAGAGAAAAGAGAGAGAGGTGCCATGGTGGTTGGTTCAGGCGATGGAACTGGCGTCGATACGGTGGTGGCCTTCGACGCAGTGGAGAAACGGTGATGGTGGGTGGCGAGTGACGATGTAGACGATCTCAGTGGCGACTACGGGCAAGTCGTTGGCGATGACGACGGGGCAGAGAAATGGTGAATGGTTGGGAAGCCAGAGGGAGAGAGTGAAACCCAATTTGATCTGAGAGAGAGAGAGAGAGAGAGAGAGACTGAACCCAAGTGAGGAGCATAAGTCTGTGAGAATGGTTTTGAAATCCAATTTGATCTAAGCCCTTGGATCAAAAGTGATCTAAGGGTAAAAAATGTCTCCCATTGATGGTGCAATGTAGACCCTTGGATATGAGATCCAAGGGTCTAAAATGCTTTCCTCCCAAAAATATTTTTAGGTACTATAGCACATATTTTCAAATGAGGATCTAATTTGTATTATAGATTAAATCCCAAAAATTATCAAATATTTTATATACCATAAATTTATAAAACAACCCAAAAATATTAAATTTATATAAAATAATATTTTCAAAAATACAAAATTTCGGGGTATTATACAATAAGCCTCTTTTGCCCCAACCATCATCAATAATAACATGGCCTCCACTGAAAGTTCTCATATTTATATTTACCTACATCTATACAAAAAACTGAAATTGAAAAACAAGATTTGAGAATAAAGGAGAGCTCACAAAACTCCATCTCTTGATTCTTTTTAATTTCTCTCCCACATTTTATTTAAATGAGTTTTAAATATTATTTATTATTAATATAGTAATTTGATAAATTTAATTGTTATTTATTATTATTATTATATTGGGTCGAATAGATTTTAAATATTTTTTTTGTTTATTTATATTTGAAATAGTGAGATTTTCAATACATTGATTTTTTGGTGGGTAAATTTAGTGATTCACTATCATTCAAAAAACATATAATGATATCTCTGTCATTTGAAAAAAAAAAAAAAAAAAAAAAAAAACCTTTGCCCCCATGTCATTTTTGAAACCCAATAACGACAACTCAAAATTTCTTATGAATGAATCAATCTAAATTTGTTTGACTTTTTATCCTTTTATAATTTATTCTTTATATAGAATGAAAATTTTATCCCTTTTAAATAATAGATAATTCTTTTAAATCAATAACGAAAAACTATAAATGCTTCACTTATTAGACCTTTTTTTTTTTTTTTTTTTTATTCTTTATTTCTCATATAAGCGTTGATAGAAGTAATGATTTTTTTTTCATGCAACTAATTTCATATACAAAACGGGCTAAAAATGATAAAAAAAAATAGTTAAAAATAACAATTAGTAAACACAAGTCGACAATTTTTTAGCCTGAGTGAAACTATTACTAAATAAAGTCTCGTATGAAGACTACAACAAACAATTCAAAAAATGTAACTAAATCAAACAATTTATATATAAAGTATAACTAAATTTTATAAATAACAAATGTTTAATTTTTAGAATAATTTGAAATTTCAAAATTCAACAGCATGTACTCTTTAAATAATAAAAAAAATATTAAAATCTATCAATTAATCCCAAAAGTAATAAAAATTTTGAATTGAAAATGTACTACTATATCAATAGTAATTAATTTGCAAAATACTTTTAAATTTAAAAATTTAGCACTAAGTGCTCTTTAAATACTAAAAAAAATGTGACAATCATCATTTGATGCAAAAAATAGAAGTGAAAATGTATTATATAAATAAAGTTTAAAAATATGAAAATGTATTATATAAACAAAGTTTAAAAATATAAATCAAACTTGACTAAAATTATAATTCTTTTAAGAGCGTTATAAGAGTAATTTTTTTTGTTAAATAATTTTAATTAATTTTTTTAATGGTGTAGAGTTGGCGTCTAAAATTGATTAACAACCCTAATTGGTCCAGTCAGAGTGCACGTAAATATCTTTTGATGAGGTGGAGTTAAAGTCCTCGGTGATTGGTATTCTCTGGGCAATCGGTAGTCAACAGTCAACAGTCAAAATCCTTAAATCCGAGTTGGTACCTACACAAAAACCCGCTGGGGTGTGCCTAGCAAAGTCCCTTCGGCATGAAAGTAAGAGTTTAGGAAAAAATACATTTATATGCTTTAAGTTGGGTAGTTGAGCATTACCGTGAGCATTGAATGCCCTACTATTTATAGCGAAGATCGTGATTAGCTCCTCGAGATTAGAGCTCTGAGGGCGGTTCTATACGATAACTCGGCACGTGGCCAATAAGGAAGCGTGTGTGGCATGCATTAAGCCACTGGGCCTGGACTTTGGGCCCACCAAGAGGAGCCCATGGGCTTCCCTAGATGAATAGAAGATAGAGCCCAACCCATGGGATACAAAACCTTCCTGCGTGCATTAAACATTGCTCAATGGTTGATGGTCAGAGACCGACCCTGTCGTCGTGAAGTAGAATCTCTCAGCGTTGGTCGTTGGGTGATGTTCATCAGAACGAGGTCAGTGATCTTCTAGCTCTACCCACTGATCGATGATTGTAGGTAGTGACGAGGCTGGGGATAACTTTGGCTGCAGGTTGGTGAACGGAGTGGGCCACACCGATGGGTCCCAAGAGGTCATTCAGCAGATGAAGTGGACATCAACAGGAGGTTGCACTGCCACATGCCGGGTTCTAAATAGATGTTGTTGGGCAATAAGTTTACCACAAATCATATAGTAACAGGGGGCTGGAAATATTTTTTAAAGAATAGGGGATATCACTGTGAATATTTTTCAATTACAGGGGGCTTCACTGAAAATTACCCATATTTTGGTTGATGATTATTTTCATTCTAATTAATTATATATAACTTTATCTCTTCATCTCGTTTTCCCTCTCCAACCATTTAAACAAATTCCCTCTCTCCATTTATTAATTACATATAAAATATATTCAATTTGGTGTGCTCGAAAGAGTATTCGATCAATTCTTAATCAAATAATAAAAATTATTAAACGACATAAAAGGGACCAATTAGATTACTTTAAAACTATTACCTGAAGAAAGAAAAGTTAATTAAAAAAAAAGAGAGTAGAAAATCTATAGGAGCTTATTGGCTTATTATTTATTATTTAAAAATAAATATGAGTTATAAACATTAATAATCTTAGAGGTTGATATTAATAGTTTTCTAAGTTATAATTTTATTTTTTTGTCTCAACGTTAAATTTATCTTTTTTACTTTCAAAAAATATATTAAATATTAAATTAAACTATTAATTATATATATGAGTAATATTTAAATAAAAAATACACTAAATATATTTCTTTTAGACCCTCATGTTATGTGGGTCAAAACTAGTATGCAATTGTAGAGGAGCTTCTTCTAATGGTGCTAAAATTGTAATAATTGCAAGTTTTGAATGAAACTTAGGTTGACGAAGTTTTAAAATTTTTGTACTTGAGGTATTAAGAAAACAACGTTGTGCGCAAATTCAAAGGTACAAATTAAAATGGAGGTTAAACTAATCACACATTTATAGGGAAGAAAATCTAGGTAGATTATAGGGTTAATAGTACTTTATGATTTGGCTAGTTTGCACTTCACCTTCTCCGCATTACTTAATTATCACTTACTTCCTCTATTTATAGTTTACCTACTTTTACTTTTGAATAAAATGAGAAACTGATATTTTTATTTTATTTAAATTAATTGAATATACTTTAAATGAATGAAATTAAATTTTTTATCCAAATTTTAGATGAAATTGACTATTAATTTTAATTTTAATTTAATTGTTTTAAAATATTTTATGAAAAAAAATAAAATCAAAATGAAAATAAAAGAAACTTTCATTTATTTTTTTCAAAAATTAGATGAAAAATTTAATTATTTCTATTTTGAAATAGCATATTCCGTTAATTTAAACAGAAAAAATATTAGTTTCTGACTTTATTTAAAAGTAAAAGTAGATAAGGTGTAATTTTTTGTAGTAAAAGGAGATAAAGTGATAGTTAGATATAGTAGAAGGGGTAAAAGGTAATTTACCCAAATAAGAACTATTTTCGAGAGGGCACGAGTGTGTCATTGAAACTGAAAGGCGTTTAGGTCTCCGAAGTCCACACATTGAAGAGGTTGTTTTGAGAGCTTCCAAGCATTTCTGCCTCCCAATTTGGAAGTCCCATAAAGACCAAATCTAGAATGGATTAAGTGAAAATTGTTTACCGTATCGATAGAGTTTTCTACTTACAAACGAAATAAATTCAAACAAAACACAAAGAGCCACAAACAAAACATGTAATTTCAATTTTTTTTTTTACATAGTTAATATACTTAGAATCAATAATAATTTTATCCGGTTGTAAGATTTAATATTTTTATTAATATAATATTTATTATTTACTATATAGCTTCTGTTGATCAAATTTGTTATGTTTTTTTATTCGATTAATTAGTTCATTTATTAGTACGATATTCTTTTAATTTAACCAAACTAGTTTTAGGCATGTGCTAAGTGCAAATTTTGGAATAATTTGAATTTGTATTATAGTTAATTATGTAAATTTAATTTTGTATTAGTTTGTGGATTTTTTATATTATTTACGTACGTTAAGTATGAATTATTGAGATTATCAAAAATATTTAATAGTTTATTTTTTTGTTCTAATTAACATTATGAGTATTTTAATTTTATGGGTTTATATTGAGTTTTTTGGTTTCAATGATAAAATGTTAGTTGAACATTATATTAATATTAAAAAGCAGTATGAATGCAATTTTTTTCCTTTTTTTTTTTTTTTACTATTTGATTTTGTCATTTTTTTTTTCTATCTTTCACGATCTCTCCAAATAACGAATCTACCTTTACACACCCCAAACAAAAATATAATTATATATACACCTCTACAAATTCACAAATAAAAATATAATTATGTAAACCTTTATACAAGTACAAACAAAAAATATAATTATATAAATGCTTATATGCCCCACAAAACAAAAATATAATAATATAAATCTTTATATACGCACAAACAAAAGATTAATTATATATGCCTTTATACACCCACAAATGATTTTTCAAAATTACATCAACAATTTTTCAATATATCAACTTTTCAAAAAAAAAAAAAAATTACATTAACAATTTTTTTTTCAAAATTATATCTAAAAAATATTAACTTATTTTAAATAAGATATTATGAGCATATATTTTTGTTTCGGCTCAAATTTTTTAGGAAACAAAAATAGAAACATGGGAATAGAAACACAAAATTAATCGGCCTGATAAAAAAAATATTTTTTTTTATGGAAGACAAATCACAATTTTTGCCACATATATTAATGTGGGATTTAAGATTTGATATGAAGCATTCAAATTTGACTATAGACAAAGCCATGGCCATCCATTTTAAATTAATAGAATTAATAGACACTACAAGAAAAAAAACTTTTTATCACGCTTAGTAAATATTATTTATCTCGGTTTTTTAATAGACCGTGATTATAAAATTATACACGATATTTAATCTCATTTAAAAAAAAATTGTGTGATAAAAAAAATATTTTATCTCATAATTTTAATTAACTGTGATAGTATGTAATTAGTTTTTATTACAGCTTTAATTTTAACCGAGATAATAATAAAATTTCCTTCCGCTTTCCTTAGTTGCGCTTTTTCCTAACCTACATCTCTTCCTTTTCTACCCTAGCTGGCATACCTTAGCAGCCGCTCTCTCTCTCTCTCTCTCACGATTGATCGAAGCCTCTCTCTCGATCTCGAATTCGCAGAGATTTCTCAGCCGCTTGAATCTTAAAGTTCAATTTAGGGCTTCTTAATTTTATTTGACACCAAGCTAAGATTCACCCGCTCCTTTCTTCCTCTCTCACTCTGCTATTGTCGTTCCAGCGCCATACCTCTCTGGCGCCGTTCCATCGCCATCACCCACTGTCGTCGTTCATCGCCATCACCGCGCCCAAGTACTCTTTTCTCCCCTTCGCAATTTATCATCGATGTAGGTTTTCTCTCTTTCCCCGACTAAATCTGAACAAAATCGAAGCTATAAACTGATATAATGGCACCAATTTAGGGTTCCTCTGACTAAACTAATAAAAAATCCTTCCAGGTGAAGATGATAGCGACTCTATCTCAGGCTCTCAGCTCCCGATGCTGCTCCGACGGTGGAGAAAGACCTCAGTCGATTCACGACTGCGCGAATTTCAGGCTTGTTCGATCCCTAACTCTGATTAGTTGTATTAAATACAATCGTTGATTCAAAAATAGATTTGGTAACCCTGATTTTATGTTCTGAAATTGCTACTGCTATGGAGTATGGACATGCATTCTGTCCTGTTCTGTTCCCTATTTTTATTTTATTCCCAATTTATGTTCTCAGATTTCTGTTTTATTTTTGCTGTTTTCTCTGTTTCGATTCTGTTTCATTTGCAAGATTTCTTCGCAGTTACTGAGATTTTGATGCATGGAGAACATTTAAGACATGATCTTAAAGATAGGAATAATGGTTGAGTTAACAACTTAGGGCTCAGGTTTAAGTTAATATGCTTATTATTGAAAAGAACATAAAAAGATATAAAGGTGCAGTCCTTGATGAAGATTGAAAATTTGAATTTTGCCAAATGGGTTAGAGTTTGGTATCAACTGTTGGTTTGTCAAGCTACAGCTAATTGTTCTGATTTTCAGTTTCAAAGTTTCAGCTTTTGCATTTTCTGAGTGAATAAAATAGAGTTTGGTCTGATGTCTAGTTTCTTTATTCTCTTTGCTGTCTTTACCTTAAGCCTACATGGCTGTTCGTATGTGTTTCATAGAAGTTGGACCTTCCTCCGCAAGATTATCCTTTATTCTTGTGTGTGTGTATATATATTTTTGAATTTTTGTCGCATTTATTCATTTTCTACTGCTTTTTTAATTGTTTCTAAATTGTTCTTTACTAGTTATGTTTTGTTTTTTTGGATTTATATTGCAGCTTCAGCCCTAATGATTTTTGTGGATTTATGTTATGTTATTATTTTTTGATGTTTCAGGCAGAAGATGAAGGCAGATGAAGAAGTTGGCGAAAAAGTTAAATGACATGGATAATGATGTTTTATTTGTTATTGGACAACCATTTTTAGACATTTGTATGTGACAGAAAATTCAAATTTATGATTCTTGTATTGAAAAACAATGTTACTTGTGTTTGTTTCTCAAGTTGATGTAAAATTCTTATGTCATCAATATTTTAATTGTTTTAGAAATATGAAAGTTATTTTTTAGTTAATTTTTTGTGGCATTTTTATTTATATAGTAGTGCTGTAATTTATTTTTTTAATATAGATATGAGAAATAATCACACTTTTTAAATGTGATAGAAGTGGATAAACATTTCAGTTTGATTCAAAACTGAGATAAATATTATCTAAATAATCACGGTTTTTCAATTTGATCACATAAATATGATCTTTTTAATCATATTTAAAAAATGAGATATTAGATGGACTAACCATCTTGTTTGTTAACTGTGATAAAAAATATATCATCTCAGTTTTTAACTGTAATAAAAAGTCTACTCTTAATCACACCGCATACTATCACGGTCAAGTTTAGAGCCAAAAACTGTGATAAAAAGCTTTTTTTTCTTGTAGTGAGAGTATTAATAGTGGAAAGAATTAATCTTGACCATCCATTTCACATTTCAATATGTATATGACTAATATTTAATTCTCATTCATTTCAAGGTATTGTCTTCCAATTTTAAATTTTATTACTAGATTACTAGATATTAGATTAGGTTTGTTTAGGTCAACTTACGCGCACCTTGACTAATCACTTCACCTGGTAATTTTAAGGGTGCACTCCCCCACATAATAACAAAATATTATCTTCTTCACTAATTTTTCGTTTGTCCGTATACAAAAATATGCGACTAGTTATTCTTTTTAATTTTCATACTTTGTTGCACATTTTTAAATTATGATTCTTATTATATAATTCGCTATTTAGTATTCTTTTCATAATTTATGTGAGTAATTATTTTTCAATTCTTATTGATAATGATAACCATAGACTAGTTAGTATTTAATGAAAGATAAGCAAATGGATTCACAAACTTGTTGTTAATATTATTATTGCTAAAGGAAAAAGAATTAGATAAATAAATTACAATATAATAACTTTATTTTCACTAAACTATTAAATTCTTTAAAAAAAATAATTGAATATACATAAATTACTTTATATAGTTACCAGTGGTCCTATTAAGGAGCAAAAATTACAAAATATTTTTTTTAAGCAGTTTGCCAAATAGTCTTTGGTGATTATTCGGTTATATTTACCACTATAACCACTTGATACATATCTTCATAAAAAATAGGAATTCTAAATCTTATTATTAAAATCAAAATAACTATTGTTTTACATTTTTTTTTTCATAATCTAATTATATATTTAGATTTGTTTGAATAAGATTTTCAAAATGATATCATATTCACCATTTTTGTCATTAATTTTCAGATTCATGTTGAATTCAACATGATACTTGAAAATGTATATTGCTTTGAAGTCAATTATATCACATTCATTATTTTTTTAATTTTTCACATTTGTGTTAAATTCAATATGCTACTTTCGAACCTTCACAGTTTTTCATGTCGTGTTGAATTCAACGTGATATTTTTTTTATGATCTTATTATATAATTAGATTTTTCTGAATAAAATTTTAAAAATGATATCACATTCACCATTTTTTAATTAGCTTTCAGATCGTGTTGAATTCAACATATTATTTCCAGAATTTTCATAGTTTTCAATTTTGTTGAATTCAATATGGTACTTCAAATGTATATTTCTTTGAAGCCAATAATCTCACTCTCACCATTTTTTCATCAAAATTTTTACATTCTTGTTAAACTCAACACAAAATTCATTATCGTGTTAAATTCAACACAATAATAAAACATATAGCAATATATATATATATATATATATATATATATATATATATATATATATATATATATATATATATAAATGAATGTTTTTTTGGGATAATGAACTTTCGGTCATAAATCTGTAATCAAATCAAGCAAACGATATGTCAAAAAAAGTTATCGCTATTTCAAGAATACACGATTGGTTTAATTTTAATTTGGTAATTGTTTACACTTCTGTGGCATGGAAAGATATTTTGTCAAATATATGATTCTGAATTTGTAGGGGATATTTTTGTTACTCATTTTAGTCAAATTTGTAACTGGGACTCAACGGTAACAATTAAAGCGAATTCGAGGATTAAAGGGTTTAACTAAAAACTTACATATTTTTGTAGAATGGCTTTTCTCGTGAGACCATCATGTCACTGTCCTAACTTTAATACCTGAAAAGAGTATATGAATTTTTTTACCTTAAAAATGTAAACGTGACTTGTTAAAACTAATTTGTGTAAAAACCAATTTTGAGAAAGGCAATTCTTACTTAATCATTATATCAATTTTTTAGAATTACAATTTTCTAAGAATTGGTTCCTAAGAGCTATTTTCTGCAAAAGCTACAGAGAGAAGAGAAAAAAGAAATGAAGAAAGAAAAGAAAAAGATAAAAGAAAAAAATAGTAATTGCTTTTTGAATAATTGCTTTTTAGAAAAGTCTGCGAGAGTCTACACGCGCTTTTCAGAAATTAAAATCAATTTTTGGGGAACTGATTTCCTAAAAATCAGTTCACGATGAATTAAATTTGAAAAAAGAGAGACAAAAAAAGTTAGTAGGCCATAATCGGATTTGTTAAGACTCCTTTTCTGGAAAAAAAAATTAAAATCAATTTTAACGAAGTTAATTTATCTATATTTTAAAGTAAAATATTACAAATACATCCTCGGCTGGTATTAAAATTAATTATTTATATTATATAGGTAAAGAGCTCGGCCATTATCCTAGTGTTCAAAATTTCTTTTCGTTAATAAAAAAAATAAAAATAAAAATCTCAATGTCCACAAAAATATGAGTGAGTGTGTGTGTATGTGTATCTAGGATGCTCATTGGTTTTAGGATCGGTTGAGTGAGGTGAAGAAAAGGACTCATCAATGAGTCGATGTTTGCCACCATCACCACATGAATACATACATACATATACATATACATATACCTATGCAGTGCATGCCATGCAGTTGTTAATTTCTGACCCAAAAATAAACTCCTTTTTTTTTTGTTATAACTCTGAACAGTTAGGTGTCGGCGTGTCAGTGATTCCTGTAGCAGAACTGTAAGAGAGAGAGAGAGAGGGAAGTTAAAGCATGCATGTGTGTCAATGTAAAATGAAACTCTCAGAGCAAAACAAGTAGTTGTATGGAATTTCACAATGATTGGAACTCACTGTTCACCCACTTATATGACGTCAGGCTACTTTATTCGCATTTGCTTCCCTTGTTTCCTCCACTGCAGCCATGAAAGTGATGCCTCTCTCTCAGTTAGAATGCCGACATAAAAGCCACTCTCACCTGGAAATTTCATGAGAATTCAGCACCTAACAACTATTTTTTCCCTCCGGTATCCGGATCTAAATTGATCCACATCCACTAATCATTTATCCAGACAACTTTAAGAGTGCATTACTCTACATCGGATTGGTGTATTGAGAATTAAATTAAAAATTTCAATTTTCAGAGTGCTCCCCAAAAAAATTGAAAAAGAAAAATGACATATTCTCTTTTCTAATTTTTTTCTTTTTCCAAATAAACACAGAACAAAAACATAAACTTTCTGTTCTTGATCCTAAATTATTCAAGGAGAAAAAAATAGAAATAGGAACCAAAGAATTAAAGCCTATTAGCTATACAAATAAAGAAATTAAACAACTATATTTTGTATCTATAAATTAAACAGTCATACCATGTTCCAGGGATACCAAAAATAAGAGTTGTTTTATGTAATAATCGCAAAAACGAACTTGTAAAATATCTATAGATAGTCATAAGTTTGGTGCACCTATTAGAAAACCCTAATGTTGAATATTAACACTTGACTGTGTGTTTCCTTGAAATTGAGGGTTGGATTCCTTTATTTTCAATTAAAATTTTTAAGGTTGAATTCCTTGTTGCCAAACACTACCTTAGTGATTATGAATTAGCTATTATTTGAAATTTGTAACAGATGCACGCATGACCTAACAGTTACTTCCCAAAAAGGCTGACACCCGGGATTCCATATAGAGATCTCCATTGTTCTGCTGGGTCGTCAGAACTCCACTTCAAAAGAATACCATGCATAGATAAGCCCCATCCTTAAAAAACTCTGCATCACAAAAATGCATTTACCAATCTCTTTCTTAGACAATCACCAAACAAGTCTTATCAAGAAAGCCAAGCACTCAGAAGCAGACCTCTCACCAAATTTTCTGCTTTTTTTTTCTTCTCTTTCTACCTCAAAAAATATAATAAAGAGTATTTTATCATTGGGCCCAAGATTCATTACTAATTCATTCTTATACCCATGTAACTATTTAAGTTTAGAAAAAAATCCAATTGATATATGATAATTATTTACTGTACAGTAACATTTACATTCTCCATTCATTATGTTGATGTTAACATTATTGTTTTGCAGCAACATTTGTATCTCTCCCTTTATTATATTGCTATTAATATTGTTGTTGGGTAGTAACATTTACATCCCCTTATTTATTATGTTGCAATTGATGTAGTAATAGAATATGTATTTGATTTGATTTTAAATAATAAATATATAGGTGGCGTTTTCTCAATATTAGAGTAACCCATTTTAATTTTAATGGTACAAGTGGGATTGTCCCTAATTTTTCCTAAAATAAAATATATACACACACAATAGTGGTTCGATTACTCTACTTACATTTTTTATTGAAATATCGTAACCTGATATTAGAACTAGGTTAATTTAGCGAAACCTCAATTTTCTTTCCCTAGAGTCTGTTTCCGAGCAAGCATGTAAGTCCAATGGGCAACTACTAGCACCAAATGGTTCTAGGTTGGAACCTTTTAAAGACTACTAAAGTATAGGTGACAAACAATTCAAGACTTGAAGTTGGAATTGGAATTGAAAATGACCTCATGTCATTTTTTTCAGATTTTTACATGCGTGTTCATTTAGGGCCCGTTTGGTTGTGTTTCCAACCCAACTCAACCCAACCCAAAAATTTTAGAATTCATGGTTCGAAATGTATTTGGCAAATATAAAATCCAACCCAACCTAACTAAAAAATGAGAATTGATTCTTGAAAAGCTAATGAAAAGAGAATAATTTTTTTTTTTTTTTGTGTGTGTGTGTGTCTAACCCAACCCATCCTAAAATAAGTACACGCTTGGGATTAAAGTAAACCTTAATGATGGAATTAATTCCACACCTTCCGCCTTTCTCTCGATTCATTTCTCCTCCTCTCCCTCTCGATATCAGCGAAGGTCTCTAGCAGTGAAGGTCGCCGTTCGTCTTCCCGTCGTGAAGCAAGGTCGTCGTTGTCATCAAAGCAAGCAGCGAAGCAAGGTCGTCGCCACTGCCGCAATCATTAGCATCGTCGTTGTTCATCTTACCGGTAAATCTTTTTTTTTCCTTCAAATTTGCACTTGTTAACTTCAGATCTATGGATTTTTGTCTTCAAATCCATAGATTTGAACGTCAACATGCGTCCTAAACTTGAAATTGACCTCAATTTATTTTATTTTCGACTAAAATAGATGGGTTTCTTTCATTTGTTCTTCATTGGCTTGTGGGTTTCTTTCATTTGTTGTTCCTGTTCACATATTTATGTTTCTGTTCATGTTTCTACGTTGTTGTTCCTGTTCGCATATTTCAGTTTCTGTTCATGTTCCTGATTTTTGTTCATGTTCCTAATTGTTCTTTATTTGCTTGTGGGTTTCTTTCATTTGTTGTTCTTGTTTGCATGTTTATGTTTCTATTCATGTTCCTATGTTGTTATTTCTATTCGCATATTTCGGTTTCTGTTCATGTTCTGATAAACTGTTACTGTTGCTGTTCTTGTTCGCATAACCTGTTGATGTTTCTGTTCACATAATTGTTTAGGGTTAGGGTTAGGGTTTAGAATGAGATCTAATATTATTCAGATTTTTTGCTTCAAATTTTCTGCTTTACTTTGAGTTGCTTCAAGATCTACGCCTTCTATTACCGCAAGGTGAGTTGCTTGAGTTGCTATTATTACAAAAGTTTCTTTGAGTTGCTATTATCACAAAATTTGCTTGAGTTGATTTGAGTTGCAATTATTACAAAAGTTGCTTCATTTGCTTTGAGTTGCTCCTAGAATCAACTTACTGTAAATAGTTGAACCATATCATAGAACATGTAGCTCAACTTATTAGCCATATCAATGCAGATGTCAAACACTGTTCATATTAGCGGCGATGATAATGTTGAGGAAGTAACTAACACTAAGGGAGAGGTTGATATGTGGAGTGAAAAAAGTATAACTATTTTTGTTGAACTAATAGAAACTGTGGTGATTAAGAATAATAGGACGACAACCACGTTCACCAAAGACAGTTGGTCTTTCATGAAGCATGAAATGAATAAAAGAACTGGATATCAGTATCACCTTCAAAAACTTAAGAACAAGTTCAATAAACTAAGATTGGTCTATAGGAATTTTAGTTAATTGCTGAAGGAGACGGGGGCAGGAATGACATACAATTCCACCACCGATAGGATATACGCATCCGACGATCAGTGGAGGCATTTGGCCGTGGCATGTTGTTTCTTCTGAGTTCCTGAAATTGTCTTGCATGCTTGTTGGCTTATTACACGATTAACAAATTGTTTTCTTTGTGAATGAGTAATAGGTGAACAAGAGTGAGAAACAATTCCGGCTAAACGGTTGCCCCTTATACCCCAAGTTATGCCTTATTTTTTGAGATACCACTACAATGGGAAAACATGCACATGCATCTACCCAACCTCCATCATCGTCGGATGAAACCGACCCTGCTTATGGGCCAAAGCCTGGTGAGGTGGGTGATGAAGATGTAGTGGAGGTAACTCCTAAAGGTTCAAAGAAAATAAGAAAGGAAAAAGAAAGTGTACTCGTCAGAGTAGTGATGATGGATGGGAGTCCATGACGATAGCTTTTCTTGAATCCACGAAAATGAGGAACGACATACTTGGAGGTATGGCGGTAAAATACTCTGCTAACACCGTGTCTTCAGCTAATAATATAGTACCAGTGACGGACCCAAAGGATGAACAAATGAAGCAGGTCGTGAGAGCTCTCAATGCTCTCGATATTCTGGACCTGGAAAAGTTTTTAAATGCATTCGATACGATCACCAATGACCCTACAATCAGGGTTACTTTTATGGAATTGTCTGCGAAAATGCAAATGGCATTGGTGATGAGAGGAAACAACTAAGGGAATCGTTTGTCGATTTAAGCCCCGTTCAATATGTTTTAAGACTATTATTTAGTTTCTGTGTGTAACACTACTTAGGTGGTTATTTGCTTCTTATTTGTGTCTTATTATTTATGTCTATGATGAAGACAAATGATTGTATTTCATTTTAAATAAGTTCTGAATTTTCAGTTAAATTATGGCAGTTTCTTGCTTAATTATGTGTTAAATTAGTGCCGAAATAGTGCTAAATTGGTGTTGAATTATTTGTTAAATTAGTGCTGAAATATGTGTTAAACTAGTACTGAAATAGTACAGTATTTGTGGTAAAATAGTGCATTTTAAGTGCTGAAATTAGTGCAGTTTTTGTTTGTTTTTGGCTGTTTTTTCTGGCAATTTTTTATTTTATTTATTTTTTATTTTTTATTTTTTATTTATTTTATTTTATTTTTATCCTTATTTGTAAATTATAGGACAGATTTGGCTGAAACTGAAGAGATATTTTACGATTATCAACTTTTGGATTTAGATTATCTTTTTCATTTAAGAGCATTTAGAAAAAAAGGTCAACGAAAAGTGAAACAAGCGAAACAAGCTTATAGAACATCCGTTTTGCAAGGATGTATATATATGAAAGAAATTTTAGAAGGGCATGATGGATATTGTTAGGATACCTTCAAAATGCACCAAGATACGTTTAAGATGCTTTGTAACGTTTTAATGTCTAAAGGTTATCTCGACCACTTTAGGAACATTAGTGTGCAAGAGCAAGTGAGAATTTTTTTGTATATAGTCTCACAAAATGACTCTATACGACTAACCGCGGATCGTTTTCAACACTCTACGGAGATTGTATCGTGTTATTTTCGACGTGTGTTGAAGGCCGTATGTAAATTGGGTATTGAGTTGATTGCACCTCTAAATTTAAACGAATACCCTCTGGAAATAAAAAACAATCCGAGGTTCTACCCTTATTTTAAGGTAAAGTTGGTTTTTTTTTTTGTTTTTTTTTTTTTTTTTTAATACAAAAAGAGTAATTACATAAAATACATACATTTTAGAATTTTATTAATCCTTCGCTAGGTATCTATGTAATAGGATTGTGTGGGGGCAATGGATGGGACTCATGTTGATGCATAAGTCCCATTAGAAGATCAAATTCTGTATTGGGGTCGTAAAACAGAGACAACTCAGAATATCATGTGCATATGTACGTTCAATATGATTTTTACTTACATATATTCTGGTTGGGAAGGAATGACAATGATTTTAGAGTATTTTTAGAATGTTTCACTAACTTGGGAAATTAATTTTCGGCACCTCCCCCAGGTATAAATACACACACACACACATACATATGTAATGTTTTTATATGTAGATTTATGAGTCTTAGTTATTTAAAAATATTGCACATGCAGGAAAGTAGTATCTTGTGGATTTGGGTTATATGAATGCACATGGTTTCTTGGCACCATATAGGGGGAAGAGGTATCACTTGCGAGATTTTAGAGGTAGACGTCCAGCTAGAATATAAGAGAAGTTCAATCAGTGTCACTCGTCTCTTTGGAATGTTATAGAACGGTGTTTTGGTGTACTTAAAGCTAGATTTAAAATACTCAAGAAAATGCCTCCCTATAAATTGCACGTGCAAAAGTATATTCCACTTGCATGTTGTACGATTCATAATTTTATAAGATTGCATGATTTAAATGACAACCTCTTCGAACGATGGAGTAGGGAGGGATATGCAGAAGATAAAAAAGGGACAATACCAACAACCTGCTCCAATCGAGATCAGAACGAGCAATCAAAGTGTCATCGAAATGGGATTAAATAGGGATTTAATTGCCGAACAGATTTGGCACGATTCAAATCCGGTGTATATAAATTAAATAAATTTAAATATTTTCTTTACTTAAATTACAACAAATTTATTTATGAACTTTTAACACACTCTTTTATTCTTTTTTTTTTTTTTTTTTTTTTTTTTTTGCAGCAATGAGCCCGATGGAAAGTTTTAGTTAGCCGTTGATGTTTTTGTGAAAGTTCTAGTTATAATTTTTTTTTTTTTTTATGTAATTTTTGTCAAGTTACTGTTGTCTTGAAGGAAATTATTAGTAAAATCATGGGATAAATTAAATATTGCCTTCTTGTCTGGTTATCTACCCTTTCTTTCATTTGTTTAATCCAAGTTATTTGTCTGGACTGCTGCTATTGTAATTTTATTTGTCAACTTTATAATCTTGAAGTGTTGGAAGTTGGGATATATATCCCAACTTATGGAAAAATTGATATAATTATATATATCCCAACAAACTTAAAAAAAAAATTAAATTCTTAATTAAAATATAACCATGTGAAAGAATTGAGGAAACAATTCCAAAATTATTCATTACCAAACGCAATTTTGTTCCCAGAAGGAAACATAATTATGTGTTACCAAACGCGATTCTATTCCCAGCACAAAATAAAATTTTGTTATTACCAAACGTAATTCTATACCCAGTTAGAAATAAAATTCTCAACTCAACCCAACCCATTCCAGTTGGATTGAGAAAAGTGGGAACACTAACCAAACGCCACCTTATAATCCCAATTCCAGAATTCCAATACATTTGCCGAAGATGAAAATTAAGGAACTACCACATTTTCTAGTTGTTTTTCAATTCCATATTTTTCCCTCATTTTCAAGATGCTCTTTTCCGAATAAAGAAAAGAAAATTGTTAGAATAATTGAGAGACAAGATAGCTAAAAACATATATGACAATGTATTAATATGTGTCTATATATAGGTAATGATTAAGTTTTCAATTATTGGACTCTAGGTAATTTAGTTGGCCAACGCCATATATACATCTATTTAATAAGTAAGCTCAGTTATAAAGACAATTGTCCGATCAAAAAGACAAACAAAGTTATATTTTCTATCATTAGATCATTCTCACTTATTCTTATTAACTTTAATTAGGATTTTCTTATCTTTTCAGCCTTAATGGGGTCTCACCCAAATCTTCGATCACTCTATCAAATGTCTGATATTCTCTTGTGATTGATCTGCTCTCTTTCTCTCTTTGCCGATCTCTTTTTAAGCCACACTAGGGTATAACTCTCACCCAAATCACAGATCTCTTCTTCAAATCTCTGATATCGATATGTTTTCTCTCTCTCTCTCTCTCTCTCTCTACCGCTGAGTTTCTCTCTTACCCAAATCACCAATCGCAATCACCAAACAAGTCTTATCAAGAAAGCCAACTACTTAGAGATGGACCTCTCACCAAATATTTTGCTTTCCTTTTCTTCTCTTTCTACTTTACAAAAAAAAAAAAAAAAAGTTAGTGATGACAATATACAATAGTGGTTCGATTTCTCTATTAATATTTTGATTGAATATCCTAACTTGATATTAGAACTAGGTTAATTTAGCGAAACCTCAATTTTCTTCCCCCCGAGCCTATTTCCAAACTGGCATGTAAGTCCAATTTGCTACTACCACCACCAAATGGTTCTAGGTTGGAACCTTTTAAAAAATTACTAAAGTGGCATTTGGTGACAAAGAAATCAAGACTTGAAATTGGAATTGGAATTGGAATTGAAAATGACCTCATTTAATTTTTTTTAGATTTTTACATGGGTATTCATTTGTAATCCCAATTCCAGAACTCCAATACTTTGCCTAAGATGACAATTAAGGAATTACCACATTTTCTAGTTGTTGTTCAATTCCTTACTTCCCTTTTCTTTTCAGGATGTGCTATATTTTTTGAAAAAAGGGAAAAAATTTGTTAGAATAATTGAGAAGGAAAATATCTAGAGAAAAGACAATATATTGTGATGTGTCAATATATGGGCAAGGATTAAGCTTTGAAATATTGGGCTCTAGGTAACCTCGTTGGTCAATGCTCATACAAACATCTATATAATAAGTTATCTCAGTTATAAAGACAAACGTCCGATCAAAAAGACAAACAAAGTTATATTTTCTATCGTTAGAACATTCTCATTTTTTCTTATTAACTTTAATTAAAGTATTCTTATATTTTCAGCCGCAACATGGTCTCACCCAAATTGCTAATCTCTCCCACAAAACTCCGATATTGATCTGTGTTATCTCCCTCTCTCTGCCGATCTACTCTCTCTCTGTGCCGTTGAGTTTCTCTCTTACCCAAATTGCAAATTGCAATAAGAACAATTGATATTCAGGTTTGCCTTCCTATCTTCATGTTGAAATCACTCTCGATCTAGATTTGGTTGAGGCTTGTGATTTGGTCGAGAATTGTGACCAAGTGAGTAGATCTGTGACTTTCTCTTTGTTCAATCGCAATGGGCGTATCACTCTCTGAAATGTTCTTTTTTCCCCTTATTTGAATGCGAAATATGAAATTATTTAGAACATTCCTTATTTTTACCATGGATTTTTAGGTGGTGTTTGTTTAATGTTTATGGTCAGACTTTTGTTTCGGTTCCCAAATTTTTGGTAACCAAAATGTAAATTTGAATACCAAATACCATAGTATGTTTTCATTCCGTGTCCACATTTTTTTGAAAAACAAATTACTAAAAATAGAAAAGAATTGTTCTCAATTTTTTGTTTTTGTTCTCATTTTTTTGGGAATAGAAATAGAAATTTTGAAACAAAAAACAGTAAAATTTTCGGCAATGATGATCTACAATTCTTTTTTTTTTTTTTTTTTTTTTTTAATGTTCTAGGAACTTGAGAATAATAACAAGTATATCAAACATCTCACCGATCAACTTCGAGATCTGATGACATATCAACATGGCAAAGTCTTTGTTCTCTATGAAGTTAACCCCATAGATTGATTAATATATGGTACTTAAGAAGAAACGTGATAAGATCGTCCTTTACTTGTTTATGCCAAACTGTAGTATTTATGTTGACCCAAAGGGCGTGAACCCATAAGATTGAAATTTTGTTGATAGCGGGATATTTGTAGTTTTGTATTTAACGTGTGTGTTAAGTGTTTTAGAGTAGGAATATTGCATTGAAAAAACGACACCACGAAAGATAATGAAGATATGATCAAGGTTAAAAGATTGAGAAAGATCAAAGATAATGAAGAAAAAATACTCAAGATTGAAGATACAAGTTGAAAAAAATCAAGAAAACGATTCAAAGGATTGTGATGGTTTAAAATAAACTTCATTGTATATTCGAAGATAAGGTAATATCTATACCCTATAGATCAATGATTATTGACTTTCCCAGGACAAACACAATCACATTTGCATTGCTTACATGGCATAATAATAAGTTGATTTATATGTTTGGAATGCTTATAAATGTGTAAAATTGAAATTAAGTCAATAAGAATTAAGAATGAATAGGAATTGGTTGAAAAATCGGCTAAAAATGAAATTGTGCAGAAACTAGTCGACCGATCCCCTGAACTGGTCAACCGATCTAGACAATAGCCTATGAGGTTTAGAAACAACCTGAACCGGTGGACTGATAGGTAGTTTTGGTCAACCAATTACGGTAGTATGCTATTAGCTATATTGAATTTGAGCAACCGGTCAACCAATCATCTTAGTCAGTCAGTCGATTGGACCAATTAATAGAAAACCAAGAACATTGGCTAACTGATTGTCCAAACCGGTCGACAAATTATCGGGGCTGTTTGAATACATTGAGCAAAAGTACAAATTTGAGCTTGAATTGAAATGCCATACTGATTCAAATGTGTTTAGAATGTCAATTAAACTTTTTTATCTTTTAATTGAATCAATTATTGAGGTATGCTTATAAAAAATAAAAATAAAAAATTGAATCAATTATTTTGAATTAAGAGACAAGATCAGTAAGCAAAATGTAGAAAATAAAGTTTCCATTTTTCAAGTCCTAAAATGTATTTTTTTTTCTTTTGTAAATACTTGTCTCCCAATAATAAATTGTTCAAATTGGATGAATTAGAAAGTTGTTAGTGTAAGATATCATCAGATTAACTGTGTCTAACATTTATATCAACTACAACAGATTCATTCCAAAAACTCGCCTCAATTGCTCAAATTTAAGGCCTACAAAAGCATGTCTAGAATACCTATGTTCAATAACATATAGCACACAAAACATTCCTCAAATTTAACGCACCGTAGATCCTTATTCTTTTGTGTTAAACACTCTTAGAGCTAAATCGAGTGAAATAGTATTTTCATAACAATATATTGTTTAAAAGAGTATGAATTTGAGTGAGTCACTGGAAAAAAACTTTTCTAAAAGGTATAGTCACATCAAATTTGTGATTTATTTTGGATTGTAGCTAAACTCAAATCCATTTTGGTATTATCTACATCATACATATTCAAATCTTTACCGGTGAGTTCGTTTCACACTCAATTGTATATTACTTGTGATTATTTGTCTTTGTGTGGATTGCTTGCTTTAGTACATATATCTAGAGTTACTTAACTTGTTCATTTCATTACTATAGATTGTGTAAATTGTTAATTTTCAAACGTGATAAACGAATTGGGATTTCTTATTGTACTTTATCAAAGAGATTTTACATACACTTGAAATCTTTCATTTTTGAGAAAACCAAAGGTTTTCTTTTAAGAAAATAAAAAAGTGTTTTCAAATATCCCGAATCCGTTAGATTTGGTATCTTGGATACAGGAAGAACTCGCTCCACCGACGAGATTAATTACTCATCGAGATCTGAAATTCCCTGTGTACCAATCTAACAAGGGATAAGTTAATTTGATATTTTCATTGAACTTTATAAGAGCATATTATTAACCTAAAAACTGTCTTAGCTTCACTTGAAAAAGAATTATACTTGTTATACATTAAGCTTAACTTGATTAATTGATTATTTTGTATCACGTGAACTAATTAAACATATCTCTTATACATGATTATTTGTCTATGTGCTATTACTTGTCATATTATTTGTACACGTATTTTTACAAGCACCTGGAGAGTTATTATAGGATGTATTGAATTATAGATAATTGATAGACATTTTGAAGAGTTAAGACTCTTCAAAACTAACAAAAGAAAAATCCAACTTATAAGGGTGTGAATTATAACTTAAATCAGGGTGTCATTTTAAGTAAGAGAATTGCAGTAAGACATAAATGTAGCTTGTCATGTGAAAGATTGTAGCGAAGTATAAACGTACGTTACTTTGTGAGAGAGAATAGCAAGGTATAAAGATACCTTACCTTATTAGAGATTGTAGTAAGATATAAACATAACTTTTCACGTGAAAGTGTCACTAAGGAAGTTTAGTGGACTAAAAATCTCTGAAATAGCTCGGAAAAATAGACGTAGGCAAGAGGGACCTTACTGAACTACTATAATTCTTTGTGTTAACATTGTCTCTATCTTTTTTTCTATCTCTAGTGTATGCTTGTGTTTACATTGTCTTTTGTTTATTCCGCTACACCGATTTAACACTTATAATTTATTCTTACTATTGATTAAGAGTATTTTAAATAGAAAATTAAAAGAGAACAAATACAATTAAGTTCTTTGCCATATCCAATTCATCCCTTTGCTTGGGTACATTTGGACCAACAATTGTTACTAGAACTTAGTTTCTTATAGGCTTAAAAACCATAGAAAATCGATCTATGGAGAATAACTTTGGATTTACCCTTGGTAGTGATTTTTCACTACACCGCAAGTGTACGGGTCAAATTTTAATAATATAGGGAGAGTATCGTATCGTATCCACAAGGATTGGTTTAAATCGTCGCTAAGTACCGTGATTATCGTAACCCAACTTTATCTAGGCAACCAAATTTTAGGTTTATAAAAATAAAACTAAAACAAATATAAAATCAAAATCAAAATAAAATATGGATGTTCTATGTACAAATGTTCTAGGGGCTTGATTTCATCTATTTATTCCCATGTCATCCCATTAAGAAATTATTAATCAATTCCATTCATTTAATAATCAAGGTCACTCATGCTCCTTTACTAAATCTCCCAAGTGTCAAGTGAGCGAATATGAAAACACTTCAAAACTGATATCCCTATCTAGCATTTAGGTGAAAACATTTGTTATGCCTCGACCTTATAGATTACCCAAGTTTTAATAATCTCTCGTTCTATTAAAACTTACATTGTGCTTAACCGAAATCTGAACCCGAAATTATCTCTCTCCTAGTGTCCAATTTCAAGTTCTCAAATCAACCAAGATATCATATGGGAGCATAAATTGGAAGCATTACTAAGGCAAACACAATTGAATAGAGATTTTAGTTGATAAATCTAGAACTTGAGCACCTCCCGATCTCACAAGATCTTAAATTCTCAACTCGATTATTTAGGTGTTGATCTTTCCCGCTGACCCATATCAACCTAAACTATACACTCTCAATTCCGGTCACAAACTCAATCTCCCTTGAGCATAAAATTCACAACCTAATAATCTAACTTATTGGTCACATGAATTAAAAGTATTAAACATGGAGAGGCATAAATTGGAATTGAAACTAACAATTAACAAAATATTTAAAACATGGTTCAAACGAGATTACATCAAGCCCTAGATATAAATTTTAGCTCAACATTGAAAAATCCATGGCTAATCCTTTCAAGAAATTCATAGATGCAAACATGTTCAATACAATATCCACAAATACGAAATTCAATAAAGATTATGGTGAGAGAAGGAAAGAGAAAACTCTTTTCGTGGAGATGAGTTTCAAATCTTCAATAAACTTAAACTCCAAGCTCCCTCTCTAGTGGTTTTGTACCTCCAACGATGTTCTCTTATCAAAAATATCTCCATACTACTGGTGTTTCTCTCCCAAAAATCGCCACTAAGGGTGTTTTCTTTCCCTAATCTTTCCACCCCTAGGGTTTGAGGAATAAGATGGTATAAATAATGCTCTGAATGAGGTATTGTCTGTGTTTTCGCATTACGGATGGGCTTTTTCCCGCTGCATCATGAAGCTTATGACTTGTTGGAACAGTTCTTAGGCACTGCAGCACCAATTTTGGCACTGCAGCGCAAGTTTTCGCACTATAACGACACTTTTTCACAATGCAGCTTGCAGTTTTGAAAATTTAACCATAACTTCGTACAAACTTTGATTGAGCTAATTTAAGATGATTTGAAAATCTCACAAAGAGATCTACAACTTTCATGTTTTACATTTTTCCATAATTAGATTACATATTATTCAAAATCGAGATTGAAGCTACTGTACCTGCACTGCTGACATTTTTCCAAGGCTCCGGTTTTCTCATTTTTCCATATTTTAACCTTTTCTCTAAATTACTTATAATTCCTATAGAATAACACAAAAATATATTAAACTAACAAAAATACTTGAAAACTCATAAATATTTGAACTCAAAAGTACTTGATTTATTAGTAAATAACCTCCTTATCAATCCTACCTGAAGGTCAATCCATGCACAGTCCACCTTTGTTCATTGGAGACAACTATGTATTTTGTAAGGCCAGAGTGATTGCCTTTTTGCAAGCCACAAACTATGGGACCGAGTGAGTAATTGACAATGGGCCCTATACTTATATGAAGACATTATACTCACGTGAAGTCAAAAAATCTGAATCTAAATATAATAAGGCCCACAAAAAATTATTCTCTTTAGATATCCAAACTACTTATTTGCTTTTCTATGCATTAGGCTTGAATGAATATAACAAGATATTCAGATGCCATTCAATATATACATATATATATATATATATGGATGGGACATGCTTGAAGTAACTTATAATGGCACTAAGTAAGTTTAAAGTGTTGGCCCAATGAGCTACCCAAGAGAGGGGTGAATTGGGTAGTTAAAAAAAATTTAAATAAATAAATCTTTCCATACTTAATTATCAAATAATCATTTTTTTCTAAATCAATTATTATCTTCGTTACGTAGCGGATAACTGTTTATAACTAGGTGCACAACTAAACACAATATAATGAAAATAAAGAATGCAACACACCAAGATATATCTTGATTCAGCAAGCTAACATTGCTTAATCCAGTCCCCCGAGCTCCATAGAGATTCGCAACCTCTAAACCCCTGATTCCTTGATCAGGTAAGAACCAAACTCTTACAACGACTCTTTCCACAGGCTAAAGATCAAACTCACTACACTCACAAGTATCATTTTCACTAGGTAAAGATGAAACCTTCACAATTCACTCAAATCAATTCAATTGCAGGGAGAATCAAAATCTAGTTCTTTTTAAGGAAAAAATAAAAAGTATTTTTTTTTTTTTTACTTAGGACGAAGATCAAACCCTAATTTTTTTCACAAGAAAAAGATCGAAACCTAGTTACTCTGATTAAACATCGGCCCAACTATGTCTAATTCACTCAAACTTATAAATACAGAAAAATATGAGTTTCTTCCCATAAGGATCTTCTACCACCTCAATACAAATATACTCAATTAATGTCCCGAAATTTACTACATAATAGATATAATGTGAGTCAAATTAATATCTGATTAATAAATATTGTAGGTAGCACAAATTAAAGCACGTAATCAGATAAACAAACAAATGGTTAGTGTTTGACCAATAGATCAAGTCCCTCAAAATCATAACCAAAACAGTCAGATGACTAAACTCTAAAATTTGGTTGACAGATTGTGATTATAGGTGTAACAGATTTAATCCCAAGTTTGACCATGATTAAATCTGATTTTGGAAACACTCAAAACATAAAAGTTGTAACTTTCCTTCTAAGCTTTCCATATCATCTTGAATCACCTTAATCGGAGTACAGACGAGAAATTTATAGCTAAAATACGAATAGGTTCAAGAGCCTAATCGGTTGACTGATTGAAATAGCCCCGAAACCAAGCCAAAACTCAATTCTATTCGGTTGACCGATTTTTACCAATTGTTTGACCAATTGCTTTAGAGCCTCATCTTACCAAAACCTCAAACCCAGTTGGTTGACCAATTTCTTCCCAATCGGTTGACCGTCTATTACAGGGTGGTCCAATTTATCTCCAAAAAACTCATTGATTCAAATGGTTGACCAATTTCATCTATTGATTGACCTATTGCAAGAGGGTGGCTCTTTTCTTCATCAATTTTGCTCCAAAATCCACTGTATGAGTTAATTAACCGATTTCTTTTCTCGGTTGACTGAATTGACCCTAAAATTCAACTTTTTATATTTTAATCCTTATTTTCAATTAAGCCAATTTTCATTTTCAATTTCATATAAAGAGCACATACCAAATGAATAATTAGGATCCTAAATACTATCATATCATATCAAAACACAGATAAAATAACTCATTTAATAGTGTTATGTGTGATCCTAAATCGGGTTGCATTAAGAGTATAAAATTATAGAGTTGTTTTCACCTAATTTCTTCAAGGTCTTCACAATTCTTCATTTATTTATTGTATTCATCTTTGCACCCTTAATTTTTTATTCATGATGTATTTAACATAATCAATAATATGGAACTCTTTTCTAAAACACTCAACAAACACATTAGTTCCAAAAACAGTATCAACCTTTAATTGTTCATAAAAAAGTTAGGGATCAATAATCTCCTTTTTTATGATGACAATTAAATTTGATATTTTCTTAAAAAAAAAATATAACAATACTCAGCCTAAATCCAAGGACTGGTATTTAACTTATTTAAGCATAAACTTGAAGACATAATAAAATAATTCAAAAGATATTCAATATAAGCCCAAAAATTAATTTAACGGTATTCAACATAAAGACTTGAAGACATAATCAAACAATTCAAAAGATATTCAATATAAGCCCAATAACCAATTCAACGATATTCAACATAAAGCCCAATTTCTTAATAACTTATCCTTAAACATCAACTTCTCCTCATTTGTCATCTCAAAAAGTATGGATGGAGAACCCAAAACATCACTCTAGGAATACATCGTTATGCCTAGACATACCTAAACCTTGGATAATTTTCATGAACTTTGATCTTCCGCTAGAGGTTTAGTGAAAATATTGTACGGCGAGCGTTTTTTACGCACTCGCGTATTGACTACTCGCAAATGTATGAGGTTAAAGTTTTAGTATAATGTGATCGTTAAGATCGGGTATCGTATCCACTGGGATTGGTTGTCGTTATTATCGAATACCGTGTTTATTATGACCTAATTTTATCTAGGCGCTAAAAATATAATTTAATTAAATACTACTACTAAAATACTAATTTAACTATACTAATACTACATTGAGATAGTTTTGAGAGAATAGATTGTCTAGGGATTAGTTTCGTTTACGAATATGTGTTGAATCTTGTTTTAGTTTATGTTAACGGCGTTCGACTTATCCGACAATCTTAGTTCGTAAACTCTCCCGCCACTTCTCCAGAGTGTAAGATGAAGGATATAACGCGACTTCATGTCAATGAAGTAGTCCCCCTCAATGTCTTAACGACCCTCGGTCATGTAAGTCTCGCCCCAACATCATTGATTGCACACAGTTCAACTCCTGACCGGGTTATTGGATCATCGCGTTAGGTTTACCCTATCGACAATCTCAGTTCTAAAATTCCACCGCCACCTATTCTAAGTGTAAGACAGGGAAATACATGATTTCGAGTCAACAAGGAAGTCCCCTTCAACGTCTTAACGACCCTAGGTCACATGAGTCTTTCCTCAACATTATCAATTATCATTATATTTACTTTAGTCCAAATCTGGGGTTACCTCTCTCGAGTGTCAAACCCCGTATTCTCGATATATCTATCTAATCATAATAAATATAATAATACGATAAACACAATCAAACTTCGAAGAACAAATACAAACAAAACACAAACTCAACTAAACAATGTATTCATAAATTTATTAATAATCCCCAAACAACCTATGTTTAGCCAATGACCATAACCATGTATACAATATAAAATGGCGTAAACATGCTCAAAAACTATCGAAATAAAGAAAATGGATAAAAGAAACGAATAACTTAGCCTATATCCGAAGATTTGGTCCTAAAACCATTGATCGTTCGCTTCCTTCTTCATCTTCTTCCTCAGGTTGAGAGCTCTCCCTCAAAACTCTCTCAAACTCACCCTAAAATATCATTTAAGGCCCTGAGGGGTGATTCCCCCCGAAGAGAGGAAGAGAATAAGGGTTTAAATAGGCAAAATATCCCAAAAAATATTTAATAAAATATCTAAACTGTGCAGAGGTCACCGCCACGGTGGTGAGTAAGTCGGTTATTTGATCGCTTAGATGGTGAAGACAGCAGTGGACTTGGTTGACATCCTACATTTTCACCGCTGCGATGGTGGATGTTTAGCAAGATAAGTCATTCTCTGTATTTTCACCTCCGCAGTGGAGGTCTGGACGCCACGACGGTGGGCTTCTTTCAGAAAATTGCCGCCTTGCTCGCTTTTCCACCGTTCTTCAATCATTCTTGGTTCGATCTCATCGTTTATGCTCCAATTTCTTATCTTTTTGCCCCACACACTTGATTTATGCAAAAAGTATAAAAACTAATTAAAACATAATAAAATAAATATAAAAATTACTCTAAAACTAACAAAATCGGTTTGAAAATATGTAGGTAGGTCACACCTATCAAATATTAACAAACTAATCGGAGGTATCTAAATTTTGAATATCCCATTTTTAAATTTAAGCAACACATATTATTGCCCCAGTTATAAAAACGTGTCCCACTATATAATTGTAAACTAGCTAATTCAAGCTTAGGAGAACAAATTTGATGCAATTTTAAAAGATCGTCAAAATATTTCAACAATGTAGCATGAAATTATATAATTTCAATTAAATCAACATGTTTTACTCTTAATACCAGTTAATATATTCCCTTAATAGAATTAAGAAAATATGTAATCTTTAACGCACAAGGATATGAAGTATATTTCAATGATAATTTATGAAATTGTCAACATATATCTAATGCATACATAAACATGGATAAGTGCATATTTATCTCATAAAATTTCAGCTCCCTTCTAGAATAATAATCATTTACAAAACAGAAGATATTAGTTGTATGACAGACATTTAATATTTATAAGGATATTCACATACAATAGTATCAACAGATTGAAATTTCATATATATTCAGACGATCGTATATATGGGTATCAAAAATAGATTAACGCGATTTCATAAAGTGATACCAATTATATAAGCTTAAATTTATATGATATGCTGACAGGTAAGATCATGATTGATACTGATTTTATCAAATATTTCTTAGCAATAAATATTTTATTAATAAACCAGTATTAGATAATAATAGAATTCCACATAAGCATATAATCAAAGCATGATATTCGTAGAGATATGAGTCAATTTCTATAAATTAGATGATAATTCCACATCACATAAATTTCTTACATAATCATGCAAGAATGAAATTGTTTTACCAATGAAGATTCAACTCTAATCAATTATCTCATTGAATCAACCTCATTCTTATTCTTGACTAAATTTTGAATTTCAATATGTATAATTGTGTCTCTTTGAATTATCTTATAACTTGAAACTCTTTGAAACATACTTGGAAAAAATCATTATTAGAGATCAACTGAACATATATTTATCAATTATTCTCAAAATCATGCATGAACACTAATAAATTTCAAGTAATTTTGATCCTATAAACTAATTGATTTAGATTAAGTCATCTCAAGTAACATGTTTCTTATAATCATATTATTGATTTCAAAAAATATCAATAGATGCATGATAAGAGTAATATAAGCAAATTTGAAACAAACATGTTACTACACTTTAAGTATATGTGATTATTTGAATCACCATGTAATGTTTCTAAGACAACAAATAAGCACATCATTTAGTATAAGTCTTAGAAACCATTGCCAACTTACCTATTTTACAAGTCAGACACATCTTTCTTTAATAAATTTAAACTACGAAGGGTTTGGAGTACCTCTAATGTTCTTAGGGACCTGTCCGTATCCTCTAAGCATTTGATCATTACCATTTGATTCAATGATATTTATATTTGCACGGCTCACTTGTGGCTTCCTCGTGATATCTCATCTTGGCTTTGATACTTTTTTTATTTGCACGCGTCGCTTGTAACTTTTTTGTAACCTCCCATCTTGGCTTTGGTACTTTTTTTCTATTTGCACGTGTTACTTGTGGCTTCTTTGTAACCTCTCATCTTAGCTTTGGTATATCTTTCTCATTTGTATGTGTTGCTTGTGGATTTTTGGTAACTTCTTATCTTGACTTTGATATATCCTTTTTTATTATTCCTTTCATTCCAGTCTCGATATTATGTAACTCTACACAATACATTTGCGTACCACTCTTTGGTATCTATTTCATTTTGGATTCATTCATGTTAGAAATAAACTTAGGGTTCCTGAACAGACATAATACTTTAAAATGTCCAACCCTATTGCAATAATAACATCGCAACTTTGATTGATTATCATAGATAATACAAGAAGTAAAGTATGAATCATTTCTAATAATAGCAAAATTACAATCATTGGCTTGTGATGAAGGATAAGACGATGAAACATATCCACTTCCATAGATTGTTTTAAAAGATGAAGAAACATTTTTCGAATCTCTTGAAATAAACTTGAGGTCGGATTTTGATTTTTTAATTTTTTTTCTTAAGTAAATCAAGATTTAATTCAAGATTTAACCTTTGCTTGGAAACCTTGTCAAAATCATTTTTTAAAATTCTATTTTCATTTTTAAGAAAATCTACTTTAGAGAGCAAATTATTTATTCCAAAAACGATATCCAAAAATTCTTTTATTCCACAATATTCATTTAGATGCACTTTAAATTTTCGAACACTTTTTCTTCCATTTTACAAAAAGAATCATTTTTTTTTTTAAACTCAAGTTTTCTTTAGCAAAAAATAGTGTAAGAGAGTAAATTTCCATGACAATATGGACATTTTCATTATCATTATCTCCATCACTACCACTAATTTCAAAATAATCATAAATAATATTATCATATACAGATCTATCACTTTCAAGAAATGATACACAAAAAACTATTTTCCATGGTGTGTACAACATGTTCGATTTAGCTAGGATTTTAAGCCTATCGAGCTACACCTCCACACCAAGATATGGTTCAGTAAGCTAACCATACCTAATCTAATCCCCCCTTCCATAGAGATTCGCAACCTCTAAACCCCTGATTCCTTTACCATGTAGGAACCAAACCCATACAATGATTATTTGACCAGGTTTGAAATCAACCTTTACAAATATCCTATTCCTAATGTTGATCCGAAAATTTTACTGGACAATTAAACGTTGATGTTTTTTGTGGGACTAACGATTTATTTTAGTGTTTCAGTTTATTAGTCCCATATGATGAAGATTTGATGATAAAGATGATGAAAGATTAAGAGGTTGAAAAATTTGAAGAACCTAGGGAAAACAAATCAGATCTAAATTTCAACTCTTAATATCCCAATTAGGATCACACATGATACAAAAATATTTTTAAATGATTTTTATAAATATGTGTGTTTTTAATAGGATCCTAATTAGCTAAATTATTTTGTCCTATGTGTAATTGAAAAAGAAATATTTATAACTGATCAAAATTGGAGTTAAATATTTAGTGGAGCTAATTAAGAAAAAAAAAATGGTTAAATGGGCTAAAACGTAAATGAGAATGAATTAAAAATGAGTTTATCCTTAAGTCGACTGGTAAGTCGACCAGACAAAACAGGTGAATTCTTTGTATCTCTAAGTCAACAGGTAAGTCGACCGGGAAGAGAAATGGAACTCTCTGAATCTCTAAGTTGATAAGTAAGTCCACCAGTGAAGAGAAATGGAACTCTTTAAATCTCTAACTCGACAGGTAAGTAGACCGGTAAAGAGAAATGAAACTTTCTGAATCTCTAAGTCGACAGATAGGTCGACCAATGGGCACAAAATCTTTAGCTTGGCTACATCCTGAATCAAGCGGTCGACTGCTGATCTTGGTCGGTCGACTGGTGTGTCAGTTTCAGGATACTATGCAATTCCGAATTTATATCTAAAAGTAGCTGTTTTTTGGTTGGGATTTATGAGAGATTTTAGAGATTTTATGATATTTAAGATATGGTACATCTACTATTTAATTCCTATTGATTTGGTTCATTAAGTTTGAATATTTTTCACTTTGGAACATATAATTGTTTCTATTCTATTTAATTGAGATTGAGAAATATTTGGGAGACTTTATTGAGAGATTTAAAAGCTATAATTAAGTGAATTGAACCAAAATGAAATCATAATGATATAAGGGGTCTAAGAGAGCAATTGAGTGTCATGATAAATGGGAATTAGCCGTTAGAGAGCTGTTTCTAATCTCATATATAAAGACCTGCGTTTTTATTTTATTTTTTTCATATAAAAAAAATTAAGAGAGATTAAGAGATCAAGAGATCACATTGAGTTTTTCTAAGAGAAATCATACTGAATTTTTGTAAGAGCTTTTCTAAGAGACGATCTTCAGAATCATTGGCTGTTAATCATTGCTGCTACCGACTCTGAAGTAATATCACTCTACTTATTTTTTTGGTGGATTTCGGGTGAGATCTTTCCAATTACTTTCTATATTGTATTACTGGATTATTTTTGAAATTTGATCTTTAGAAATGTTTCTAATTTTTTATTAAAGAAAATATTTTATAAACAATTTCTTGAATCTGATTACGTGCTCAATTGCGCGCTACCCATTTTTTGTTAAAAATCGGATTTTGAGTATCTCACATTTCTATCACTAGTTTTGAAATATTAATTGGATTTTAATTTATCTGGGGTGGTAGAAGTTCCGAGTGAGAAAAATAACTTGTTAATTTTTATTGGTAAGTTGAGTAACAAATTAAATACTGTTGGGTGTATTTAATCAAAGAGTAACCGATTTTAGTATCTTCCTGTAAAGAGATTAATGTAGTAATTCTTCCAGGATTGAATTTTTTTGTGTGAATTTTGTAACGATTCAATCCTTAGTAAGTAAAATAATATTTGAAGTGTTGGTGAGGTTTTGATTATTTTGCCTTTGTGTTAAAAAGAATTAGGTTATTCTTAAACCTGTAAAAAGTTAAGGTTATTCCTTAGCTTGTGAATTTTTTTTTTTTTGTAAAGGTTGATTCTGAGCCTGTAAAAGAATCGTTGTGAAGGTTTGGTTCTTACCTTTAAAGGGATCTTGAGTATTAGTGGGTGCAACTCTCCGTGGAGCTCAGAGGATTGGATTAGCCAAGAGTAGTTTGGTGAACCAGTATAAATTTCTGGTGTCTGCAATCTTTATTTTATTTATTTTTATTGTTTAGAGTACACCTAATTGATTTTGTATTTTCACTGTGATATAAAGATAATAATTAATTTAGGATTACAATTAATTATTTGAGTTATTAAAGTATTTTTCTCTGATATTTTTAATTACCCAATTCACCCCATCTTAGATATTCCACTGGGCCAATACTTGGTATCAGAGCTGGTTTAACTCGACACATTTAGCTAACAAAGATCACATGACGCACATAATAGGCACACTAGCTGAGAGGCAGTTTATGCACCGACCACCTTTGTTTGCAGGTGAAAGTTATCTGTTCTAGAAAGATAGAATGATAGCCTTTCTTCAGGCTACAAATTACGATGCGTGGCTCACAAATCGAGGATGGTTTATTTATTCCAATGGAAAACGGAGTTGAGAAAAAGAAGGAACAACTAATTGCTTCCGATAAGCAGAATCTATCTATAAACTCTCAGGCTATTAACATTCTATTTTGCTCTTTAGATGCTAATGAATATTCTAGAGTTTCATGTTGTAAATCTGCAAAGGCGATGTAGGATAAGCTACAATTTACCCACGAAGGGACAAGTCAAGTGAAACAATCAAAAATCAACGCTCTTATGAGAAAATTTGAGTTGTTCAGAATAGAGGAAAATGAATCGATTCATGAGATGTATACTCGCTTCAATAATATTTGCAACAACTTGAGTCAACTTGGAAAGCCATACTCCATGGAGGATAGAGTACGAAAGGTCCTAAGGTCCTTAACAAAAATATGGGAGTCAAAGGTGATAGCAATTGAGGAAGTCAAGGATCTTCGCAAATACGAAAATGATTATCTCATAGGCAACTTGATAACTCATGAATCGGCGATTAAAGGATATGAGGATGATACTGAAAATTACAAGAGAAAATCCTTGGCGCTAAAGGCTCAAAAATTGAAGAAGAGGATGACAGTGATGATGAAAGTCTTGACAGTGAGGAAGAGCAAGATATAGCGCTTCTCATAAAGAATTTTAGACTAATGACTCGGCGCACATTCCATTGGAGAAGAAACCTCAACATGACTAAAGTAAAATGTTACAACTGTCACAAGACAGGTCATTTTCAAAGTGAATGTCTCGAACCGAAGAAGGACAAAGAAAAGGAAAAAAAGAAAGCAAAGAAGAGTAAGAAGAAATTCATGAAGGCTACTTGAGATAATACTGATTCAAGCAGCTCGAAAAAATCAAATAGTGAAGATACGTCCATGTTTACATTAATGGCCACTGGTGTTGAGGTAACTGAATGTTCAAGTTCTTATCCTTTAGATTTTGATGAATAATTTGATATTTATTAAGAACTTTCACATGATTATAAAAACCAGTGTTCTAAAATAAATGCCCTTCAAAATACAATTAACACATTAAACAAGCAAGTGGTGGACTACGAGTCTGAAAACTTTGAAATCCAAATTGGTGAATTTGCAATCAATTGTTCTCAAATTCACCGGCGGTGAAAATAACTTGAAAATTCTTTTGGAAAGTTCACGTGGAGTTTTTGATAAAGCCGGTATTGAATTTCAAAAAAATCTTAAACAAAAACTTTTTCATAAATTCTTTTCTGAAACCAAGCATCTTGTTAGATGTTTTAAATGTAATATTGTGAGGAATACTATTCGTAGATGTTTTGTTAAAATATCTAATTGTAAATAAATTTGGGTTACAAAAGGAACTATTATTGTCCCGACTAACAAGATCGGACCCACTTAGGCTGGGTACCACTTAAGAACTATTTCAAGTGCTTCTTGCAGGTTATTCTAAAAGTTTCAATAAGCAAGGACAAATGATTCCTGGATAGTGGTTGTTCTTGACACATGGCGGGCGATAAAGAAAAATTTACATCTTTGACACCTAAAGATGGAGGTCATGTGACTTTTAGAGACAACGCAAAGAATAAAATTATCGATTTAGGTAATATCGATAATGGTACTACTATTATTAAAGATGTGTTACTAGTTGATGGACTTAAATATAATTTGTTTCGTATTAGTCAACTATGTGATAAGGGTTATAATCTTATATTTGATTATGATACGTACATTACTAAGAATAGTCATGATAGTAGTATCTTGCTAGTTGCATCACGTTTTGAGAATGTTTATTCTTGCTCATTTGATGATTTTAATTCTCAAAATTTATCTTGTTTGAATGCTTTATCTGAAAATAGTTGATTATAGCATAGAAGACTTGGGCATGCTAGTATAGAGTTAATCTCTATCTTATCTAAGAAGAGTTTCGTTTGTGGCCTACCTGATTTAAAATTTGTGAAAGATAAAGTATATGATGTATGTCAATTAGGGAAGCAGGTTAGATCATCATTTAAGAAAAAGATGCACACGTCCACGTCTAGATGTCTTGAATTATTACATCTTAATTTGTTTGGGCCTAACTCTATTACAAGTTTTGGTGGTAAGTTCTATGCATTTGTCATAGTTGATGATTATTCCAAACTTACTTGGGTATTTTTTCTTACTAAGAAAAGTGAGGTTGCTTCTATTCTAGCTAAATTTTGTAAACGTGTCCAAAATGAGAAGCAATGCTCCATTATTAACATTCGTAGCGACAGAGAAAGAGAGTTTAATAATGATGATGTAGTAAATTGTTGTAATGAGCATTGTTATGCTCATAACTTTTCTACACCAAGATCACCACAACAAAATGGTGTAGTGGAAAGGAAGAACATAATACTTCAAGAGATGGTCAGAACGATGCTAAATAAAAATCGCTTACCAACCTATTTCTAGGCCAAAGCAGTAAGTACAGCTTTCCACGTAATGAATTGAGTATCAATTTGTAGAGGGTTTAACAAAACCCCATATGAAATCTGGAATGGTAAGACTCCTAATATTTCTTATTTTAAAGTTTTTGGATGTAAGTGTTTTATTTTGAATGACAATGATAATCTTGGTAAATTTGATGCTAAACCTGATTATGGGATTTTTCTTGGATATGCTATTAACAGTAAGGCTTATAGAGTTTATAATAAATGTACATTAGTAGTAGAAGAAATAATGCATGTTATTTTTTAAGAAGCTGATCTATTCTTATCGAGAAAGGTTTTGGATGATGATGATGCATGTATTTTAAATAATCAAAACCAAGGTGATAATGTACCTAAGGGATCCCAACAAGAGAAGGAACCTAAGGAAAATGATTCGACTTTACCAAGAGCTATAAAAAACAGTACCAGGACATTCGATAAAAAAAATCATCGGTAATTTTGAAAGAGGTGTAAGTACTCAATCTTCTCTTAGGGATATATAATTAATCTTACTCTCTTATCTCAAATTGAGCCAAAAAATATAGATAAGGCGTTAATTGATGAATTTTGGATTTCCGCAATGCAAGATGAATTAGTTCAATTTGAGCGGAACAAAGTATGGTGTCTTGTTCCGAGACCAGATTTTCATCCAGTTATTGGTACTAAATGGGTTTTCAGAAATAAAAAGGATAAATCTGGTATGGTAATTAGAAACAAAGCAAGATTAGTAGCACATGGCTATAATCAAGATGAATGAATTGATTATGATGAAATCTATGCTCTTGTTGCTAGACTAAAAGCAATTAGAATGCTACTCGCTTTTGCATATTCACGTAATTTTAAGGTATATCAAATAGATGTAAATAGTGTATTTCTAAATGGTTTTCTAGCTGAAGAAGTTTATGTGGAACAACCCCTGGGATTTGAAAGTGATTAATTTTCCGATCACGTATTTAAACTTCGCAACGTTTTGTATGGGCTCAAACAAGCTCCTAGAGCTTGGTATGAGAGACTCAGCCGATATTTAATCGAAAATGGTTTTCGAATGGGTATTTGTGATATAACTTTATTTGTAAAGCAAACTAATTCTGATATCTTATTAGTACAAGTGTATGTTGATGAAATTATTTTTGGATCTACTAATGAGAATCTTTGTCAAGAGTTTGCTAAAATAATGCAGGTGGAATTCCAAATGAGCATGATGGGAGAATTGAATTTCTTTCTTGGATTGCAAATTAAACAAGCCAAAGAAGGAATATTTATAAACCAAACTAAATACACCAAAGAGCTGTTAAAGAAATATGGCTTGGAAGGCGCTAAAGAGTATAAAACTCCCATGGCAACAGCTACAAAGATAGAAAAGGACAATAGGGGTAAAAGTGTTAATGAAAAAATGTATCGAGGTATGATTGGTAGTATGTTGTATTTAACTGCTAGTAGACTTGACATTATGTATAGTGTTTGTCTTTGTGCTAGATTTTAGTCATGTCCTAAAGAATTGCACTTGACTGCGGTTAAGCGAATTTTTCGATACTTAAAGAGGACGATTGATATAGGTTTATGGTATCCTAGGGGGAGTGATTTTAAATTGGTAAGTTACTTCGACGCTTATTTTGCCGGTTGCAAAGTTAAGCGAAAAAGTACAAGTGGATTATGTCATTTGTTAGGACATGCTTTGGTTTCTTGGTCAAACAAAAAAAAAAATTAATAGCCTTATCCACTACTAAGGCTGAATATATGGCAGCTGGTAACTGTTGTGCTCAAATTTTATATATTAAGCAACAGTTAAATGACTTTGGAATTTGTATGGAGGAGGTCCCGATCTTTTGTGATAATAAAAGTGCTATTTGTCTAAGTAAGAATCCTATACAGCACTCACGAACTAAGTATGTAGAGATTAGACATCACTTTATTCGTGATCACATTCAAAAAAGGGACATTGTTATTGAGTATATTGACACCTCTGACCAGCTTGCTGATGTTTTTACCAAACCACTAGTAGAAGATCAGTTTGTAAAAATCATTCGCGATTTGGGTATGGTTAGGCATAATGATATTTGCCTAGAGTAGAATTATCATGTGTTCCCCCCTCCCTAAATTTTGTTTTTGAGATGACAAAGAGAGAGAATTAGTTGATATTTTATTGAATATCTTAAGGGAGCGTTTATTTTTATATTTGTGCTTTATTGATCATTTTTTTAATATCTTCATTCTTAGTATTAAAAGAGTTATAAAACCCGTCCTCGAATTCAGGGGGAGCGTGGTTATATTATTGTTTTGAAGAAAATATCAAAATTAATTGTCATCATAAAAAAAGGGGAGATTGTTGATCTTGAGATTTTGATGGACAATTAAACGTTGATATTTTTTGTGGGACTAACAATTTGTTTAAGTGTTTCAGTTTATTAGTTCCATATGATGAAGGTTTGATGGTAAAGATGATGAAAGATTAAGAAGTTGAAAATTTTGAAAAACTTAGGGAAAATAACTCAGAGTTAAATTTCAACTCTTAATATCCCAATTAGGATCACACACGATACAAAAAGATTTTTAAATGATTTTTATAAATATGTGTGTTTTTAATAAGATCCTAATTAGCTAAATTATTTGCTCCTATCTATAATTGAAAAAGAAATATTTATAATTTATTAAAATTGGAGTTAAGTATTTAGTGGAGCTAATTAAAAAAAGAAAATGTTTAAAGGGAAAAAATGTCACTGAGAATTAATTAAAAACGAGCTTAGAAAAGAGATCCAGTATCTTTAATTCAACTAGTAAGTCCACCGGACAAAACAAGTGAACTCTCTGTATCTCTAAGTCGACCGGTGAAGAGAAATGGAACTCTCTAAATCTCTAAGTCGACTGGTGAAGAGAAATAGAACTCTCTAAATCTCTAAGTCGACAGATAGGTCAACTGATGGGCATAGAATCTTTGGCTTGGCTACATCCTAAATCGAGCAGTCGACTACTGATCTTGGTAGGTCGACTAGTGTGTCAATTTCAGGATATTATGAAATTCCGAATTTATATCTAAAAGTAGTCATTTTTTGTTGGGATTTACTAGAGATTTTAGGGATTTTATGATATTTAAAATATGCTACATCTATTATTTAATTCCTATTGATTTAATTCATTAAGTTTGAATATTTTTCACTTTGGTACATATAATTGTTTCTTTTCTATTTAATTGAGATTGAGAAATATTTGGAAGACTTTATTGAGAGATTTAAAAGTTATAATTAAGTGAATTAAACCAATAATTAAGTGAATTAAACCAAAATAAAGTCATAATGATATAAGGGGTTTAAGAGAGCAATTAAGTGTCATGATAAATAGGAACTAGCCGTTAGAGAGTTGTTTCAAATCCCATATATAAAGACCTGCGTTTTTTTTTTTCATTTAAACAAATTAAGAGAGATTAAGAGATCATATTGAGCTTTTCTAAGAGAAATTATACTGAGTTTTTGTAAGAGACGATCTTGAGAATCATTGGTTGTTAATCATTGCTGCTAACGAATCTGAAGTAACATCGCTCTATTTATTTTTTCGGTGGATTCCGGGTGAGATATTTTCAATTACTTTCTATATTGTATTACTTGATTATTTTTGGAATTTGATCTTTAGAAACTGTTTCTGATTTTTTATTAAGAAAATATTTTATAAACAATTTCTTGAATCTGATTACATGCTCAATTACGTGCTACTCATTTTTTTTTGTTAAAAATCAAATTTTGAGTATCTCACATTTCTATCACTAGTTTTGGAATATTAATTGAGTTTTAATTTATCTGAGGTGGTAAAAACTCCGAGTGAGAAAAATCACTTGTCAATTTTTACTGGTAAATTGAGTGACAGATTAAATACTGTTTGGTGTATTTAATCAGATGGTAGCCGGTTTCAGTCTCTTCCTATAAAGAGATTGAGGTAGTAATTCTTCCTAAATTGAATTATTTTTGTGTGAATTTTGTAATGATTCAATCCTTACTGGGTAAAAAGATATTTGGAGTGTTGGTGAGATTTTGATTCTTTTACCTTTGTGTTAAAAAGAATTAGGTTATTCTTGAGCCTGTAAAAAGTAAATGTTATTCCTTAGCCTGTGAAAAAGAAATTTTGTAAAGGTTGATTATGAGCCTGTAAAAGAATCGTTATGAGGGTTTGGTTCCTACCTTTAAACGGATCTTGAGTATTAGTGGGTGCGACTCTCCGTGGGGCTCGGAGGACTGAATTAGCCAAGAGTAGCTTGGTGAACCAGTATAAATTTCTTGTGTGCTGCAATCTTTATTTTATTTATTTTTGTTGTTTGGTGTGCACCTAATTGATTTTATATTTCCACTGTGATATAAAGATAATAATTAATTTATGATTAAAATTAATTATTTGAGTTATTAAAGTATTTTCTCTCTGATATTTTTAATTACCCAATTCACCCCTCATCTTTGGTATTCCACTAGGCCAACACCCAGGATAGGAGAACCTTATCTTTTTATTAGGATAAAGACTAAACTAATTCTATTGTGGGAAGAATCAAAATCTAATTCTTTTAACAGGCTAAAGATCAAATCTCACCACACTCACAAGTATTCTTTTTACAGATAAGGATGAAACCTTCACAATTCACTCAAATCAATTCAATTGCAGGGATAATCTAAACCTAATTATTTTCAAGATAAAAGAATAACCTAACATTTTTACTTAAGATAAAGATCAAACCGTAATTTTTTTCACAGAAAAACGATCGAAACCTAGCTACCCTGACTATACATTGGCCCAACCATGTCTAATCCACTCAAACTCATAAATACAGCAAAAAATGAGTTTTTTCTCACAAGAAGTTTCTACTACCTTAATACAAATATATTCAATTAATATCCCAAAATTTACTACGTGATAGATACAATATGAGACAAATTAATATCTGATTAATAAACAATGTAAATAGCACAAATTAAACCATGTAATCAGATAAATAAACAAAATCGTTTTAAAAGTATTTTTAGGCTTTTACATTTGAAAACGATTTTCTAATGATTTTAAATCCAAGTAAGTAATAATAATATGAAATCAAAATAGAGAACAATAGTTTAGAAAGATCTCATCGGGAAAATACCGAAGATTGAAAATAGAATCACAATATACTATTTGTCGGTGATGCCAAATTAACAGCGTTTTAGATTAAGAACTTATATATAATCTCTCACAAAAAATATCAGTATAAATATCACTCTTAGAATAGCTCAAAGCTTATGTTCTTGATGTTATTAACCTTAATCCCGTAGGTCTACTTATATAGACTGATAACAAACCCTTCAACGACTACTTTTCGAAAGATATGCCTCTAAAAGACACTCTTAGACTCCCATATAATAATATATTTCAATTATGAGGTAATCTACTTAAAAATAACTTTCAAATTCACAAATAAGTCCATGAAATATTTCTCGATTAACAATCATAAAGATAGGAATATTTAACTACTTAAATTGAGATAAACATAAATTATGTGGACCAAATCAATAGGGATATACAAATACATGTGTCATATCTTCAGTAGGTTCAAATCCCCCAAATCTTTCCATTGAAATCATAAAAAATGGCTAGTGTTTGACCAATAGATCAAGTCCCTTGAAATCATAACTGAAACGGTTGGTTGACTGAACTCCAAAATTTGGTTGACAGATTGTGGTTACAGGTGCAGACACTTCAAGTCCAATTTTAACCATAATGCAATCTGATTTTGGAAAATCTCAAAACATAAAGTTGTAAATCTCTTTCTAAGATTTCCAGATCATCTTGAATATCTCAATTGGAGTTCGGACGAGAATATTATGGCCAAAATACGAACAAGTTTACATGCCCAATCGATTGACCATATTTTCCATTCAGTTGACCGATTGAAACAACCCTAAAACCAAACCAAAACTCAATTCCAATAGTTTGACCGATTTCTACCAATCGATTGACCGATTACTTCAGAGCCTCACCCTATCAAAACCTTAAACCCAATCGGTTAACTGATTATTAGAGGGTGGTTCAATTTAGCTCCGAAAAACTCATTGATTCAAACAGTTGATCGATTTCTTCTGATCGGTTGACTGATTGCATCAGGATGGCTCTTTTTTTTACCAATTCTGCTCTAAAACCCACTGTATGATTCAGTTAACCAATTTCTTTTTTTGGTTAATTGAATTGACCCTAAAATTCAATTTTTTATACTTTAATCTTTATTTTCAATTAGGTCCATTTTTATTTTCGATTTCACATAAGAAGCGCATACCAAATCAATAATTAGGATCCTAAATACTACCATATCAATATCAAAACACACATAAGATAACTCGTTTAATAGTGTTGTGTGTGATCTTAATTCGGGTTGTATTAAAAGTATAAAATTATAGAGTTGTTTTCACTTAATTTCTTCAAGGTCTTTACAACTTTTCATTTTTTCATTGTATTCATCTTTGCACCCTTAACTTTTTCTTCATGATGTCTTCAACATAATCAATAATATAGAACTTTTTTTTTGAAATACTCAGCAAACACATTAGTTCTACAAAAAATATTAACCTTTAATTGTTCATCAAAACCTAAGGATCAACACAAAGAATCAAAGATAAATACTTTATTACATCAATACGAGTTGTTCAGGATGGAAAAGAGAAAAATATTCAACAAATGTACATCAGATTCAACAAAATAAGTAACGGGTTGAAAGGGTCTTGCCAAACCTTACGCTAGGTGGAACGAGTAAGAAAGATCTTTCAGTCACTTTTCAAGGCGTGGTATCCGAAGGTGACAACGATTCAGGAAGCAAATAACCTAAACACCTAATCCATGGAGGCATTGATCGAAAACCTTAGACTACACGAACCATCGATCAAAACATATAAGGGGGATTCAATCAATAATAGAAAAAAAGATCTAGTAGTTATAGTGCTTCGTAAATATGATCAAGATGATGATGATGAGAGCCTTGATAGTAACCAAGATAAAATCTTGGCATTGTCACAAGAAACTTTCACGACTTTGCTAAAGGAGCCTTTAGAGGAAAGAAACAACACAACACACTAAAAGTCAAGTGTTTCAATTGTTACAAGACTGAATAACTCCAAATCAACTAGTTCGATCCCAAGAAAGGCAAAAGACGTAAAGAGAAGTGACATTCCCGGAAAGGGAAAAAGAAGGCCATAAAGAGAAATTGGTATGACCACGGATAGAAGTTGCTCAGATAGCACATCAACCAAGGAAAAAATAATCGTGTTTGCCTCGATGGAAAAAGAGATGAAGTATGTAGTATGAGTCATTCTACTAGTAATGAATTCGACGAACTCTATATTGCATATGAATCATTGGTAAACAAATTTAAAAAATAGAGTTCTAGAATTTTTGTACTCCGTAAATTGATCTAGTCCCTATCCATACAAGTCGAGACAAGCAAGGTTGAGAATGCATCACTTAAACAAAAAAATTCAAAATTTGGCAAAGACGATTTTGACAAATTGTCATACCCCACCCCCGGCCTTAATGCTCGAGGTCAGGTTTGTCCTCGACTTGATATTACTCAACCAACCACAAATATACACTACTGTCAATTGCCATAAATTTTTCAAAATATTTACCAACTCAAAATTCAACGATTATACACAACCGAATATTTGGTAACAAAACTACAAAAAAGTTCACTTACTCCCTTCAGTTGTCCTGACAACCTCCAAAATAAAACTCACTACATCATCTAACTCTCTATAATACCAGTAGTAGACCCATCTCTAGCTAAGGTACTTGAGATAAAATATTTTATCGATGTACTGTCTTCATAATATAAAAATAATTTATTGATCAAGTATAAATATTCAAACACCACCTTTTGAAATAGAATATAAATATAATTACACACTGAGTCGAAATAAAATTTCATAGCTATCATCACAATAAAATAAATGCATTTAAATTAACTAATCAAATTACTTCGATATATAATAAAATACCACACACATATTTCTCTACTAACCATAGGATCGTTTTACCTTACAATCAAAAGTTATAACGGTACCGTAACCTGTACAACTATGCAATCTAAGGTTGTCATCAGGGTTAGGTCCGTTCAATATCTCAAATGGTAGGAGTCGACACGTGGTATAAACCACCATATTATCAACATATTCAACCCCATTATATTGATAATCAACATCATATTCGACTCTACCATATTAATAGTCAACAACAATAATAACAACAATAACAATAACAACAATTACTTGCACTACTTGCCCTCATGTCAAGTCACAACACAAACGTTCTATAAGACATGTCCTCATGTCAAGACCAACAACATCCCACTGGACATACCTTCCTGTCAGGATCACATTATTGTATTGTCGGATAATAAACAAAATTACTTTCAATACTAAAAAATTTGTTCGATCTACATAACGTTATCAAACCATAATTTTTAATAAATATTTTCTTTCTCACAATTTAGTGTGAAAATATAATTTAATAATTTACATAGAAGATAGTACACTCACCTTGATAATTACGCTACTTTTCACACTACTATCATAACCCTGACGGGGTTGATCTCGTTTGTGAACAAAATGACAACAGGGCCTAAACTAAGAATTTAACAAAATAAATTTAAAATGCAATGAAATGCATGATACTAAAATGCAATTTTTCTCATTCCCATATTTTCTTGATTATATGAAATTTATAAAATTAAACGTTCTATTTTCTCAACTCAATATTAATTTTTACAACTAAAATATTATAGTTATGTTTATAAAATTTATCAATTAATAATTTAATTACAGATAAAAATATTAATTAAATATTAGCGATATTACTAGGCAATTAAATATCCAAAAATATTATTCTAATAAAATGTATAATAATTTTTTCTTTATATTAAAAATCTTCACATTTGAAATATAAATTCAATATATATATATATATATATATATATATATATATATAAACACACGCGCACACTCTCTTAAAATTTGTATACTTTATATACACACAATAAAAATAAAATAAAGAAAAATAGAGAAACTAAATAGAGAATGATAAGTACCTGGAATTTGCTTTGATTTGTTGAGTATGAAAGTGTACAGAGAATGAAAGCAACGAGATAAAAAAAATTAATAAAAGTCTAATAGTTTTTATATATATATATATATAGTGGTCTTGGCGGTTCAAAAGGCCAACATTTTTCCTTATTTTTTATTTCTTTTTTTATTTTTAGTGTCAAACGTGGCAATTCCTTTTAATTGCCACATTAATGTTGAGCGTGTTGTCTTTCACCTTTGAAAACAACACATTGGCATTATATATATATATATATATATATTATTTTATTTACACTTATTATCCCTAAAATAAAGATAATGTTAATTATAGCCCAAAAGTATTAAAATTATATTTTAATATAACCTAAAAAACTCTAAAATTTTAAAAGTTAAGATTGAAATTAACATTTAACCCTCAAAGTTTTTAAAACCAAATTTTGAAATATCACAATGAACCCCATTATTTTTTAATTATTCTAAAATGCAATTAGAAATATGCACATGCAAAAGTAGGATCTTATAATCTTTCCCTCGTAAAAGAAATTTCGTTCCGAAATTTAGCTACCTTAAACGAACAAATGTGGATATTTACTCCTCATCTCTTCTTCTCTTTCCCACGTCGTCTCTTCCACAGAGTGGCTGTACCATAGCACTTTCACCAATGGAATTGTTTTTGCTCGTAGTGCTTGATCTTTACGATTTAGAATTTGCATTGGCGCCTCAACATATAACAAGTCTTCTTTTAATTCAATTGGCTGAGAAATCTACATATGCGAAGGGTCTAGCACATATTTTTTTAGCATTGATATGTGAAAAATATCGTGCAATCTAGACAATCAGGCAGTAGAGCTAATCGATAGGACGTTGTATCAATCCCTTCTAGAATCTCATATGGGCGATGTATCTCAGACTTAGTTTTTCCTTCTTCCCAAATATCATTTTGCCTTTCCACGGAGATATACATAAAAATACGTAATCACCAACCTCAAAATCTAACTCGCGTCTACGCTTGTTGGCATAACTCTTTTGTTGACTCTAAGTAATTTTCAGCCTTTCCTGAATCATTTTCACATTTTTCGCTGTTATCTGAGCTATGTCAAGCAACAACAATTTTTGTTCTCCAATTTCAGTCCAACTGACTGGAGTTATGCATTTTCTGCCATACAACGCTTCATACGGTATCATTTCAATTATCAAATGGTAGCTATTATTATAGGAAAACTCCATCAGCATCAAATGATCATCCCAATTACTGAAATATTTTAGAACAGAACCCCTCAACATATCCTCTAGTGTCTAAATTGCACGCTCTATCACACCCAACCCCGAGCCCCAACGCCCGAGGTTAGGCATGACCTTGATTTGATGTTACTCAACCAATCACAAATATACACTATTATCAATTGTTATAAATTTCAGCAGTTATACACAACCGACTATTCGGTAACAAAACTACAAAAAAATTCAAACCACTCACTCCCCACAGTTGTCCTAACAACCTCCAAAATAAAATGCACCATATCCTCTAACTCTACCTAGTATCAATAGTAGATCCGTCTCTAGCTGAAGTACCTGTGATAAAATATTTTATCGGTGTACTACCTTCATAATATAAAAATAATTTATAAATCAAGCATAAATATTCAAACACCATTTTTCAAAATAGAATAAAAATATAACCGCACATTGAGCCTGAAATAAAATTCTACAGCTATCATCACAATAAAACAAGTGCATTTAAATTAACTAATCAAATTACTACGATATATAATAAAATACCACACACATATTTCCCAACTAACCATACAATCGTTTCACCTCATGATCAAGAGTTATAACGGTACTGTAATCTATACGACTGTGTAATCTAAAGTTGTCATCAAGGTTAAGGCCATTCAATATCTCCAATAGTAGGAGCCGACACGTGGTATAAACCATCATATCATCAACATATTCAACTCCATCATATTGATAATCAATACTATATTCGACTCCACCATATTAATATTCAACAACAATAACAACAACAACTACGTGCACGACTTGCCTCCTGTCAGGTTACAACACAAACGTCCTATACAATGAAATGCATGATACTAAAATACATTTTTTTCTATTTCAAAATTTTCTTGCTTATATAAAATTAAATATTCTATTTTTTCAACCCAATATTAATTTTTACAACTAAAATATTATAGTTACATTTATAAAATTTATCAATTAATAATTTAACTACATATAAAAATATTAATTATATATTAATGATATTACTACGCAATTAAATACCCAAAAATATTATTTTAATAAAATGTATAATAATAATTTTTTTTTCTTTGAATTAAAAATCTTCACAATTGAAATATAAATTCAATATATATATATATATATATATATATATAAACACATATACTCTTAATTTTTGTATAGTTTACATACACATAGTAAAAATAAAATAAAGTAAAACAGAGAAACTAAAGAGAGAATAATAATTACCTAAAATTTACTTTGATTTGTTGGGAATAAAAGTGTAGAGAGAGACAGAGTAATGAGATAAAAAAAACTAATGAGAGAGTAGGATTTATATATATATATATACAGTGGTCTTGGCGGTTCAAAAGGCCAACTTTTTCCCTTATCTTTTTATTTTTTTATTTTTTTTATTTTTTATTTTTAGTGCCGAACGCCGCAATTCCCTTTAATTGCCACATTAATGTTGAATGTGTTGTCTTTCACCACACATTATGATTACTCTGCACCTAAATGCTGTATATGTTTTAAGAATGATCTTTATTCATAAACTTTCCCCCTTAGTAGCATTCACACTAAGAAGGAAGGAACCATAGGAAAAAGGGTACCTATAGATTGAAACTATCTTATCACTGGCTTGCTAACTTAAAAACAATTACCAAATAATAACCAATCAAGTTTGGGTTAAGATTTATAAAAGTTGGGCTACTAAGAATTAAGAGAATGATGGAAATAATTGATAAAATTAAATCTGTGGCTTTAAAATCTAAGAGAAATGTATAATATTGAAATCCAGGACCAATTAGTCGATCGACTCAACCAACTAGCCAATCGATTCAAAATTAGGATAAGATGAAATGAGTTTCGAGTGCAATCAGTCAACTGATTCCTTTAACCGGTTGACCGATTTATGGATTTTAAGTTTCTTATGAACACTTTATTTAAGTTATTTTGGTTCATTTCCAAGACATTTCACATTCACTCTTCTCTGCTCACCTCTCTTTCAACGAAAATCACTTCAAAACCCTATATTGTTCATGCTTGTCGAGCGTTCTTACTTTTATATTTTTCTTTGGTTTTGTTTATGTTCAATTGATCCATCAAAACTCCCTCATGAGATCCATACCTCTATGGAGGAAGCCATTGAAGGTGAAGATAAAATTGGTTGCTTGTGGCAAATATATTTGTGAAGATATTCCTTTGGGTGAGGATGAGGAGTCTGTTATGGTAGAAAAGCCATTGGTTATATCCCCAAATAAGGGTTTTCCAATGTATTCGGATCGGTCATTATTCGTTCACTGAAATCACTCAAATCTACGCCTTAGCTCTTCGAATATTGGTAAGTTTCTCATTGTCTTTAGTCGCTTTCGGAACTAGGAATATATCCTATACATTTTGAAGATCAAATCTCACCCTAGAATGACACGTCTCAATAAAAGAACTAGAAAATTAGTTGCTAAGTAACCTAGTAGTGAAAGAGAAAAATATCCAAACCAAATCCCTGGGATTCAAGAAATCTATTGAGCTTGGATCCTACCCTCTTTTCTTTTGAGTAGGATCAACGAATATATTATCACGATAACTCGAGATGCACAATTTGACCTATTAGACCCGTTAGTTTGACTCCTTATAAAAACACGGACTTAATATTTTTTCTTTTATTAGAAATATTGGGTGGGAATTATTTGTATCCATCAAACATTCTCAATATTCCAACTGTGTAAGAATGTTTTAGGATAACCTCCACAAGGCCAACGATGGTTACATATCTTTCGTTCATGGCAACAAAATCATTCTCACAAAAGATTCTTTGGCCTTCATTCTAAAAACCCCTCGAAGAGATGTGTCTTTTTTTCCTAACTCAACGTGGCTAAATCATCACCCCAATTTCAACCATTAGGCCACCCTTAAAATGCTCTATTGGAAAAAGAATCACTTTATAGTACCACTGTCTTCTCCTACATGTCATTAGTCAAACCATTGTTCCAAGAGGAGGTAGTCATGTGACTCTCACATAGTTTGATGCTTACTTTCTGCATTATCTTATCAACAATGTGAAAATTGATCTTCCTACTCTCGATTGGGTAAATTCCCTTTATACTCATTCACACTCTCACCCAAACCCATTAATACACTTAAATCTGAGCTATAATCTCACACAAATAAAAAAATAAAAATAAAAAAATTTGTTTCTAAAACAAGGTTCTATTGACACTTATAATAATGAGTTCAATTGATAGCTTCAACTAGGTGATAGAAGTGTTCGCAATTCAAAATATAATCGATTCAATATTCATGAATTTATAAATTTGGATTTAATCATAATGGAACGCAAAATCGCACACACTAGATAGATCAAACCATTTTTTAACTCAGAAAAATATTTTCAATAATAAAATATTAGTGAGTTCTTTAGAAAACGGTTTTTTCATCCTTAATTTGGATTTCACAAACAAACTTAAAATATAACCACAATTTAGATAACAATGAAGCACAAAATTGAGCATAGATACTTATCATAGAGAGATTTAATACTTAAACTAGATCTCACCAAAATCCTTGTAAATTGTTTTGAATAGAAAACACTAAATCTGATTTCAATAGATCTTCAATAAGTTTTTCCTTGGAAAACTTTTAACCAATATATTCAAGAGTATAGAAAAATGTTCACAGTTGTTTTACACCACTCTTTCTATCTCTCTTCAAAATTCAGACCTTTAAGTTCAAAAATATTTTTTAAAAACTCTCTCAAAATATGAATTAATCTTTGGAAAAGTATGTCTAATTATAAGCAAATTAAAATAAGACTCCTACGACTAGTTTTGCATTATAATCTCTTAATCTTCTCCCAAAATCTCTATCTATATGAACCCAAGTTCGAACGACTATATTGACTCAAAATGTAGCTTGAAAACTATCTAGATTCATGCCCAAAAGGTTTCAAAGATCAGCACAAAATAAAAGGAAAAAATATTTTACCAAAAAGACTATGAAATCGGAAAGTTTGAGGATCAAAATGCATTTTCGTTAAAGACCTCGATTTTAAATATGGAAAATATTTCTAAACAATTAAAATCATTTTAGACCAGTTAAAAAATGAATTAGATATATTAATTGTAAAAATTGAGGTGAAAAGATCCTTAGAAAATGTTCAAAAAGTTTGAAAAATAAACAATGAACAATCGACAGATTTCAATTTGGTCGACCGCTTAAACATCATTTTCAAGAGTTTTGGACCTAAATCAATTATCTGACCATTTGAACTTTTGTTGGGAACTTGTTATAACCAGTCGACCATTTCTTTTTATCGGTCGACCATTTTCTTCCATTATCAAAAGTTTTGGTCCCTATATCTAACAGTCGACTATTTCCAATTCACTAGATGATTTCATCCTATTTTCGTGTTTTTCAAATTTTCAAAATACGGTTATAATCAAATGACCGATTTTTTTGGACCAAATTGTTGATTCTAACTACCTTATATATATATATATATATATATATATATATATATAAGATCAGTTAGATGTGCAGTGAATGATCCTAGTCGGGTTATTAAGAATTTATCAATATGAGTATTGTTTTACCTTAAAAATGCCAAAAAAAAAAAAAAAAATGAAAAAAATTCTCTTTGTCACCATGTCTTCGATTGGCATCCTCTTGAACATTCATATTCTTTTTCGCTATTTCTTATTTCATTAACTGAAAGCATTTTGATACCCTAATTTTGTTTTTAGAATAATGGTTGTAAGAGAAGAGATTCCCATGTTAGAGAGGAGCTAGTGAAGCCAAAATAATTATGTGTTGCCTCAACGATGACACAATATTCAGCTTTAATATTGGAATGGGTAATAACAGTTTGTTTCTTACTGCGCTAGGAAATAAGTGAGTTATGTGAGAAGAAATAATGACCAGTGCTAAAGTGTCTATCAATGGCATTCTCGATCCATTTGACGACAGAAGAAGTCTGTAAAGTGAAAGTGGATTGAGTTGAGAAATGAAATCCATGAAACAAAGTACCTTTCACATACCAAAGAGTATGAAGAACAACCAAGTCTTTCGTGGTCCATGGACCACGAAGCGGACAGGAACTGGCAAGCCCAATGGACAACAAGGCAATGTTTGGGCGAGTAACGATGAGATATATCAAACTTCCGATTAGTTGGTGACAAAAAGAGTAGTATTCGAGAAAGGTGCTCTGCATTAGAAAGGCATACCTGAAAACGAGTTCTTTGCATTTTGGGGGCTTAAAAGATGCGAAAATACCCTTATAGGGTTGCTTGCATTTTAATATCAAATTAGGGCTAACCAACCCTTTAAGGGACAGATTCAAAAAATTCTTTTTTTTTTAACCGGCCTTTGGAAGACTGGTTTTAAAAATTGGGGCTGCCATCATGGTAGGCCCAATCCCCACCCCCCCAATCTCCATCCCCATCCGGTTAACATTAAAAAAAATACATTATTATTTATATCTTATTTTTTGGGACACTATTTTGATGGAAATAAGATACTTTCTATGCCTTCCCCTCAAGTCATTTTTTTACACAATTAACATGTTATTATTATAATATATATATATATATATATATATATATATATATATATTATTTTAAAATTTGTTTTATATTTTGAAATTAAAAATATACAAATTATAATTATTTTGTAATATGTAATATATTTTTTAAAAATATTGGAAAAAAAATCATTTCAACAAAAAAAATTATTTCCTGAAGTATTAAAACCGGCCCTTGAAGGGTCAGATTTGGATGTAGAATAGGGCCGGATTCTATATTCTTTTTCACACACACACACATATAATTTTAAAATTTGTTTAATATTTTGAAATTAAAAATTATATATACAAATTATAATTATTTTGTAATATGTAATAAATTTTTTTAAAAAAAAATATTGAAAAGAAAATTATTTTTAAAAAATGTATTTTTTTTTTTTTAATGTTAACCGGATGGGGATGCGAGATGGGGAGGGGGAGGGGGGGGAATTGGGGCTACCACGGTGGTAGCCCCAATTTTTAAAACTGGCCTTCCAAAGACAAGTTTTTTTTAAAAAAAATAATGGTTTTTTTGAATCCCGCCCTCAAAGGGCCGGTTAGCCCCAATTTGGTATTAAAGATGCAAGTAACCCTATAAGGGTATTTTTGCATCTTTTAAGGCCCAAAAATGCAAAGAGCTCCCTTAAGACATATGGTACTTTTGACTTATATAATAGTTTGGACACTCTTCAAGAATTGATCTAAAACAAGAATCTAACACCCAAAACAAGGGAAGAGAGACGAATTCTCATAATCTTGAGTCTGATATCTTATTAAAATAATTGAGAGACAAAATTTTGAGATAAAATATACGACATTGTATTGATATGTGTGAATCCTACAGAATACAAAAATGCACGAAGATGTTTATATATAGGAAAAAGATTAGAGTTTTGAACATTGGGCTCTGAACAACCTATTGAGCCAAAGCCTATATATCCATACAGTATTAGAAATAAAACAAACTATAAAAAAAGATGAGAGAACAAGGGCAATTCAATCCATAGGGCTCACGTAATGTGGGGTTCATAAAGGGTCAGATGCATGCAATGTTAGCCCTATGTTTAGAGAAACTATTTCCATATAATAAATGTTGTTTTTTTGCCTCATTTTTCAAAGTGGGGGCCTCATGTTTTGTCTTGTTCTCTTAGTGTCAAGCAATTGTTTTTGAAAAAGAGAGAACTTTTTAACAAAAGAGAATTCTCTCTTTCATCTGTCTTCAACAACCGAAGGTAGCCATTTTTGCTGAAGGAAGAAGCTGGAAGGAACATGGAAGAAGAAACCAAAAGCTCATAATATTTGACAATTGCAAAGGTTGCGCAACAATCGCCTAAAATTCTTGAATGTTCTTGAAAATTGTTCAGATTGAAAACATGGCTCAAATCTCCTCTACAAATAGAGACCATGAGCAAAGGAGTTTAACATGTGGATAACCCATTTGAGAACAACCCATTTGAGAGTTAAAGTATTTGTTGAGAGAGATTTTTGGGAAGATTTTGTTGTTAATTTTTTAGTTCAAGAACTTATCTCATTTCGTGTATTTTTCTTCATATTAGTAAAACTATTCGCTGTTCTTCGCCCGTGGAGGTAGGAAAGTTGTGCCAAACTATGTTAATCTTGTGTCACTTTTGTATTTGTCATTTTCTCCACTTCTGCATATTCTCTATTTTCATACTTTGCTGCCTCTGAACCCAACAATAAACCCATGATGTCAAGGTCACAGGCCGATTAGGTAGTGTTTGGTTGTAGGCAATTTGAACCTCGGAATTGCGATTAGAAATGAACTCCGGTAGCATTTGGTTTCATGGAATTGGAATTCAACATGAAAGTATGTAAAAATATCGAAATTAAATGCTACCATAGTGTTTCTATTTCTGTTCAGAGTAAAATCTGGATATTTGGAAATAGTAAAAAAGATGTAGATAAAAACATAAAAAAAAATTACCAGGAAGATGAAAACAAAGAAGAAAAAAAAAGTCATGGCTTGAAAAGACAAACTTAAATTTCAGGAGACATGCAAACCCAGTTGGATTTCTGCATCAAATAAAATAAAGGACAGATCAGATGTTCCCAGCCACATTAATATGGCCCATTCTTAGCTCTAGCTATTTGGTTCAAAATACGCCAGCTACAATTAATGAAACCGGGAACTTCGTCCCGGACCCTACCTTGTATTTATTATTGCACACAGTCTGCACAGCAATCACACTTTATTTCATGGCATTCTTCAGTAGAAAAAGTCAAGACGGCAGTTTATGTTCAACAAAACTTGAGGCATTTATAATTGCACCTGCCCAAAAGAAAAAGCATTCAAGTGTAAAAGGATAAAATGGGTAACCGAGTACACAAGTCTCTTGGCCTGGGACGAGATAAGATCAGCAAGGATTTTGAAATTTGATTCAGGGGGAGCTAAAAAAGGGTTAACTTAAGAGAAGTTTATAGAAATTAGGAGCGCGTTTATGAATTTTTTAGGGCCTTAGTTGATTTTTTCATTAAAAGTTACTAGTAAACTGTTCTTTTTACAATTGAAGAGGGCCTTGAGTTCCCCTCATTTATGTGCAGATCTTCAGTCCACCAAAGGTATCCAGTCTTATCCCTGAACATGTAGAGCAATCTCTAGTCTGAAACCATCTTCTCACACTCTTCAAGAGGTCAGAAGATGGAAAAAAATTGAACTATGACAGACAGCCAAGCATAAAACAGTATTACAACATGCCAGTTTGGTTTCAGTGCGATGTTCTTGATAATAGAAAGCATATTTGAAGCCCGAAAATCCAATAAATTGTAACCTTAGCCTGTCTTTTGACATTGAGTTTAAGGCATTCGATGATGTCTAGAATTGTTGAATCCCACATTGATGTTGGGCCTACTAATATCCATTCGCAGTGGTTTGCCAAAGTCAACCTGCGTGTGAGTGGGCGTGTTGAATCCCACATCTCTTGTGTTACCTGATCCCGAGCTATTTATAAAGCATAGAGTAATCCTCATCTTACAAGACGTATTTTGAGCGTAAGTTAGGGCCATTGGGTTTTTACATGGTATCAGAGTCAAACCTTTTGTCTGATATTGGGCATGTTGAATCCTACATCAATGTTGGGGCCCCCGATATCTGTTCCTAGTGATTTGTCAAATTCCCCCAAGCGCATGAGGGGGCTTGTTGAATCCTACATTAATGTTGGGCCCCCCAATATTCATACTAGTGATTGATCAAAGACCACCCCACGCATGGGGGCATGTTGAATCCCACATCACTTGTGCTACCTGATCCTGAGCTATATATAAAGTTTAGGGTAATCATCATCTTACAAGGCATCTTTCAAGAGTGAGTTAGGCCCATTGGGTTTCTACAAAAATACCATTATCAATCAAATGTCACTTCAATGGAAATAAATGCATGAAAGCAGCACTTGTATTTACAGAAGATCATATGCCAACTGCAAAGTATCAGTAATAAACATTCATAAGCTTCATTCACAAACAAATAAAATTGAATAAACAAATAAACACAATAATTAAATAAAGCATGTCTTTCCATAGGGGAAAAGTGTAAAAAAGAAGAAAGGAAAAGGAAATAAATGTGTTGGTAATTCTGATTAGATATCATTAATTGTGTTCCCTTGACCCCACATCAAGTTCTGAATTTCCTAGCAAACAAATTAAAAGTTCTATTTAAGGTACTGGCTTTGGGTCTTGAATGTAAATATCAGGTATAATGAAGATAAAGCAAAGGCAATGTGTAAATGCAACATTTACTGAAGATAAAAGAAGAAAAAGACGAAGTGGCATGGTTTTTGTATCAACTCAACTCAAGATAAACCTGGTGTCAATAAACTGTGGCCTCAACAAACAGATAGCAACCTTCTACAGGGTCATCCCAATGCTGGTGTGGCCAAAAAATGACCTCTCAATGAGCAAACATGCAAAGATGATAAAGACAGCTTCCGCCTTCTGCAAGCTTCCAGGCCATTTGAGCAATTTATGACACCAGAATCACCACTAGAATGTTTTTTTCTTTTTAATATTCATCCCCAAAAAAAAACAAAAAGAGTGGAGCCTTGAGTACAATAGTAAGATTACTGCATTGTTATTTGGAGGTCCTGGGTTCAAATCTTAGAAAAAATCTCTCTGTATACAAAGGTAAGACTGCATATATATGACCCTCCTCAGACCCTGTAATGGCGGGAGTTATTGTGCACTGGGCTGCATTTTTCATCCCATCTAAAAAAATGATATCCTGAGTATGATTTAATATAATAAAAGTATGGGATTCTATATAGGCACGGTTTGAGCGAGACCGATGTTTGAATCACTTAAACCAGTAACTTACTTGGTGCTTGAACCACATTGATTAGAGCAAATAACACATTATGCTAAAGCTTGAATAATGTTAATTCCTTTGGTAACATGGCGTGTTCTAACTGTGAGCAATGGGCTAATCCCACAGATCCTGCCATGAAATTGACATCCACCAAAAGAGAGAAACTGCATGCCAGAGCTCAATGGCAAACCAACAAAACAGACACTGCATAACAAGCCATCCCACTCGAAGGCTTGTACAGATCATGAGATAATGACAGGCATGAATTTCTTAAAGGGTTGGGCCAGGAGACATCGAGTGGTTGTTTATCATATTGTTATTAGTTACTTCCCTTTTGGAAGTGGAAGAGAGACATCTTATTTTTATTATGTTCATTCACTGTGCTTAATTTACGAATTCTTGAGAGCAGCCATTTTTGTACAATGCCGAAGGTTAGATTAGTTACTATGGAAATCCAATGGGCCTAACTCTTAAAAGATGCCTTGGAAGAGGAGGATTACCCCTAGCGTTTGGGATCAGGTAACATAAGCAATGTGGGATTCAACAGTTACCAATGGATGATGTTGTTAAAATATGAAGCCTGGTATCCTCTCGGGAAAAGTAGGCATACCTCCCCCCTTTCTCTAGCTATTTTCATTTTTTTCCTCATCCACAAAGTTCCATCAAGCGCAAGTCATAATAACCCAGAAACTAAAATCTAACCCAAAGTCCGAAAAATAAAGATGTAAGAAACAATGGATGTAGCAGCAAACTGCAAGAACATAATTTGAAGAGAATCCACCATTATCTGCACCACATTTTGAAGAGGCAGATTTTAAAACTGTTCCATGCTGAAATTCTAGAGGATCCAATGCCCAAATCAGACCAATTGACAGATGCCAAAGCAAACTTGTTAGGTACTTACTTCTTTTAGCATCCAAGAGGACCTTTGACTAGACGAGGAAAATAAAAGTTAAAATAGAAAATAAGAAAAAAGAAAATAACTAAATAAAATAAGGGGAAAATTTTCACGAGGGTAATTTAGCTCAAAATTTCATCCAGCAGGGAAAAATGGGCTGGCACACGAGATCAGATGCATAAATCACTTCACGCCTATAGGGGGCACCATTTTTATTTTATTTTTAATCATTGTACCTTAATGCCTCAATATAACAGTTCATTATCAAGATTTGACATATGCAAAAAACAAATCTACCAGAATATCTGGGGAAACATTCATCATCGACGAGTATTCAATAAATTAAAATGAACAGGTAGGAATAAGTGGAGTTCTATGCTTAACAAGTATCCGATAAAAAAAAAAATGTGCCAGGAGGTAGACAAAGCACAATGTTCATCGGCAACAACGGGAAGATCGCATTTGAAAGGAATGAGATTTCATTAGGAATTAGGATGGTAATAGGAAATTGAAGTTCCGGGATTTAACTACCTTTAACATGTATCCACTCTCCGATAAGTTTCATGTGCCACCTCTTTTCCACATCAACCTGAATCTTACATTGCTTGATTAAGAATGCAGAGCTGCCTAATAGATATAGACTTTCCAGTCAATGGTTCCTTTTGGGCTAATAGTAGGGCTATACACAAGTCAAGTCGAGCCAATTATCAAGTGTTTGAGTTTGATGCATTAATTTTATCTACCTTTTAAGTTCAAACCAACTACTTGACCATGTTTTCAAGCCTGCTTCACTTAGCTCTTCGAACTATTCACAAGCTTAAACTATCTCACTCGAATCAGTTAACCGAAATGAACTCTTATTGGAGTTAAAACTATCTAATTCTTGAAACTTAAATTGATTAAAAAAAACTTATTGGTTAAATTTCAACACCAAGTCACATCGTAAATCACATGAATTTCTATATAAAAAATCATGATTGACTTTTATAATGGTTACCTTCATAGGATTCTACTATTGTTAGAAATTTCAATGGTTGCATTTATCATTTGGTAGAAGTAGAACTGAGTGCATGTTTTCGACATATTTGAGCTATTCAAGACCTTTAATTGCCCAAGCTTCGAGCACACGTTGTTTGATAAATTTAATAACCAAATAAAACAAAAACTTGAGTTTGGATAATTTGAACGAGCCACAAACAAGTTGTAAATGAATCGAACTGAAGTAGTGCATGAGGTCCTAGTGGAGATACGTTTTAAGTCTCAATCTGAAAAAAAGATTTTACAAACGCTTAGTCCATCTATTCTGGCTGTTCTTTCTAAACCACATTCTAATCATCAAAACAAACCTTATTCAAGGCTTACTTTTGATGAATGCAATTTTTGTAAGCTTCTAGGGTCATTGGGAGGCTTAATGCACTAAGTTGAGTAGAATGCAGCAGCAACACCAACAACAATAACTACTGCCGCCTCCATGGAAATGTGACAATCACTCTAAAAAACAACCTTATATGCCTCCAAAGCCTAACGTTGTAGCAATTGTACCCTCATCTAATTCGTTTCACTTTGGAAATCTAACATCTTCTAATCCCACAATGGCCACCCTTATTGAGCAGTTCCAAAAGTTCCTTGCCACATCCTATTTCTTCAGGTATGTCTTCCTCCACATGGGTTCTAAATTTTGTTGTCTCTCATCATATATATGTCACATGATCTATCATAACTTCTTTAAATCCTACATCACTGTACCTATTATAACTACTGATGGTACTCCGATATCATTAGCAGGCATTGGTTCTATTGTCATATCTCAGATATCTCTTTGGAGTATTTATCAAATTCCAAATCTTGCATTGGGTTTTGTTTCCGTTGGCCAATTATGTAATTTTGGTTACTCGATACTTTTCTCTTCTACTTCTTATCATGTACAGGATTCGCATTCCCAGAAGCTGATTGAGACAGGTCGTAAGCAGGGGAGTTTATATATGTTGGACGAGCTAAAAGTAGCAGGTGTTGCAACTTCCAATGTTGACTTGTCCTCTTTTCATTTGACCTCCTCTTCCTCCAGTTTTTATTTATGGCATTCTCGTCTTGGTTATGTTTTTGCATCTCGTTTAAAGTAATAAGTCTACAGGTGCATTTGGAAATTTATCAGCTTGTGATATTTTTGATTGTAGTGGTTATAAACTGGTAAAATCTATGCTTTACCTTTTAATCGAAGTATTTCTTCTTCTCTTACACCATTTGATTTGGTTCACTCTGATGTGTAGGGACGTTCCCTAATCACTACAAAAACGGGGTCCAGATACCATGTTTCTTTCATTGATGATTACAAAAGTATCTTATAAAACATCATTTTGAATTCTTTGGTATTTTTCAAACATTTTGAGCTCTTGTTAAACCTCGATATTCTACTATTATCAAATGCTTTAGATATGATTTAGGTAGGGAGTACATTTCTAATCTTTTTTCAGAATTGCTTGCTTTAGATGGAACCGTTCATCAAACCTCATGTGCTGACACTTCCGAACAAAATAGGGTTGCCGAAAGGAAACATAAGCACATTTTTGAAAGTGTTCGTTCCCATACTGTCTGCCTCTGTTCCTAGTGCATTTTGGGGGCAAACAGTCCTTACTACTGCAAACTTAATTAATAAGATCCTATCTTCTCACTCTTCAATTGTATTTTCAAAAGTTGTGTAATCATGTTCTAAAGAATTCTTCTTTAAGAGTATTTGGTTGTACTTGTTTTATTCTTTAACCGAGTATAGAACGTAGTAGGTTGTCTTCTCATTCTGCCATCAATGCCTTTCTAGGTTATGGTAAGGGATAAAACGAATATCGTTGTTTTGATCCAGTTTCACAAAAACTATGCGTCCATCATGTTGTGTTTCTTAAGCATACACCTTTTTCTCTAGCTTGTACACACAACTTCTATCTGATCTCATTTCAATTGATCCTTTCTCTGATGATACAAATAGTTTATCTCCGTAAAACCCGTGCACTACAGATAACAGGCTTAACTCCTGTTTCTTGACATCATATTCTTATTTCACCTCTTCCTCTACATTATTCCCACAGGGTTCGCACTGTTAGTTTTGCAGGTACTGATACTTCTAATGTTCTTTCCCCTCCAACGACCGACCAAGAACCTTCTAAGATTGTGGATCCTCCTCTCTATTCTCATTGCATTTATAAGTCCACTTACATAACATATTTTGTTTACTCCTGTTATTGAAATTCTTTTGCTTCATTTGTAGCCTCTATTCACTGCCTCTCTAAGCCTTTGTCCCATAAAAATGTAGCTCTTGATACCCTTTGGAAATAGGCTATGGTGAGGAACTCTCTGCTTTGCACAAGAAGAATACTTGGGATTTGGTATCTTTATCTTCTGGTAAAAGTACAATTGGTTCTCATTGGGTCTACAAAATTAAAACAAAGTCTAACAGTATAATTGAGCAGTACAAAGCTTGATTGGTTGTTGAATGATTTTCTCAGCAACATGGTATAGATTATGAGGAAACCTTTGCTCCTATTGCAAAAATGACAATTATTCGTACTCTTATTGTTGTTGCATCTGTTTGTCAATAGCCCATTTCTCAGATGGATGTTAAAAATGTCTTCTTAAACGACGATCTTCAAGAAGAAGTTGACATAATTCCCCCTCCTTACTAGAGAAGTTTGCAAGCTCAAGAAAGCTCTATATGCCCTTAAACAAGTACCTTGAACTTGGTTTGAGAAGTTATCTACTATGAGTAGGTCTCTTGCTTTTTGCCCAAGTAATCATGATTCCGTTCGCTTTATAAAGTCTACTACTGCAGAACATATTCTACTTTCTTTATAAGTTGATGACATGATTATAACTAGTGATGATGTTAATGTGATTGCAGTATTGAAGTCAGAATTATCTCGTCAATTTGAAATGAAAGGCTTAGGGCCTTTACAATACTTTCTAGGTATTGAAGTAGCATTCTCACCAGAAGGTTATCTTCTTTCTCAATCTAATTATGTCGTTGACATTCTTAAGCGTGTTTGTCTCACTAATACTAGGGCAATTGATATCCTCAAGAGTAATGCTTTAAAAACTAGACCGAACCGCCCGGTTCAACTGGTTGAACCATCACCTAGTCCTATTTCCATTCCAGTTGACCACTAAAAACCGTTTTAGCTTAAAAATCGCCGAACAGACCGGTTTAGACCCGTTCAATTGCTGAACCGTCAAATCGGAATTGTTCATAGCAAACTGTCCTGGTTTCTTCCATTACCATTTGTATAAATTGTTTTGCCAAAAAAACCCCTAAATTCCAAGTCCCAACCGCTGCCTTGCCTATCATCTATTTCTCTCCCTCGTGCAGCACCGTTCAGCCCTTCTAATCTCTCTCTCTCCCAGTTCTTATCTCACTTTCTCAGCTCCAATCTCTCTATAGAATATGGTAGGCTTAGAAAATTCCTTGATCTCTACCTTCCCTTCCAACATCTTAGCCACCTTCACCGTCGACGGCCTCGTTTCAATTCGTTCCTAGAGACACCACATCGCTGTCACCGTTTTCACCATTCGATTCACCGCATCGAAGTGCACCCTATTATCGTACACCCCCTTGATATGTTCATCCAAAATATCCTCCAGCCTCATCTCCCCAATCACCTCATCAAACGCCCAACCCAGTCCTCGTTGTTCACTTCCGACGCCGGCACTTGGTTGTTCCTTACCCCCGTAGACGGACTAAGGTAAGTGTATTTTAATTAGTTGATTTTATGAAATTTACATGTTGTTTGGTTAATAATTATTAATTGTTAAGGTGCTTACAAATTATAGTTTTGTTCTTGACTTCTTGATTGTTATTTATTTAATTATGTTTAATTTAATAAATTGGTATCTAATTTGCACAAATTACAGTTTTCTTCTTGAGTTATTGATGGAAATTGTTAGTGTTTATTTATATAATTGTTGCAAAGTACATGTTTAATTTATTTATTTTTAATAAATTTGTTCATGTTTGTCTTTGTTTAGGAATTATAAATTATAAGTTGATAAATGATAATTTGAGTTTAAATCTTTAAAGTTAATAGAATTTGGTGATTGTTATTTTTTATGTTTATTAATTTTTTCAAATCTATGTATTTTTTCCCCTGTATTTTTAATCTTTTTATTTAATTATATATATATTAATAACGTAATTATGACGTCACGGTTCAACCACAGTTCGTCTACCAGTTGAACTGGTGACCCGTGACCCGATGATGTTTTCGGTTCGATGTCCGGTTCTGTTTTTAAAACACTGCTCTAGAGGTGAATGTTCGATGTTGACCTTATGATGGTGGTCCTTTTATAGATCATACATTATATCATACTATGGTTGGTAGTTTACTATATATTATTATTACTCGCCCAGACATTGCCCACATTGTTCTCATCGTCAGTTAGTTTGTCACTTCTCCTACTATGGTTCATTGGGCATTTGTTCTTCGTATCCTTAGGATCTAGGAACCCTTTCTCAGAGCACTTTACTTCTATCGACCTCGTCTTTGGAGTTACATGCGTACTGTAATGTTGATTGGACTAGTGATCCCACAGATCGCAAGTTTGTCACTAATTTCTATGTATAGTTGGGCAATTCTCTTATTTCATGGAAGAGTAAGAAACAAGAAGTTGTTTCTAGATGTTCCATGGGAACTGATCATCCTGCGGGAATCTACTACCGCAGAAATGGTTTGGTTACATTAGTTACTTGCAGATATTGTGATGACAAGAGTGTTATTCAAATTGCTCACAACTCAGTTGTTCATGAACGAAATAAGCACATCGAGATTGATTGTTATCTCACTCGTCATCACCTTTAGCATCACATTATTACTTTGCCTTTCATTTCATCTTCCATGTAGATTGTCGACTTGTTTACAAAGTCGAATTATGTTTCACGCTTTTATTTTTTGGTTAGCAAACTCTTGATACTTTTTGCAGCCACTTCTTGAATTCGAGGAGGGATATTTGAGTTAATACATTCATTTAGTATTAAGGGTAGAATACACTTTTCATTGTTTTCTATGTTTTGCTAAACCGATATAAAGTTATATTTCCTAAGTTTTTTCTTGTACTCCCTGCATTTATTCCTCACAATAATAAACCCTAGCCTTTTTACTCTTTCTCTTTAAATTCTATGTTATTCATTTATCTTAACAATGTATCAGAGGTTCCAATCTAAAACTATATGGTATTAAATGGAGTAAAACATTTCATATACAGATTACTTTGGGAAGCCTCACAAATTTGATGTGGGATTCTAACATCCACCCTCACATGCAAACCCATATTGCCCGTGATGCGATCAAATAACAGAGATGACAAGACAAACATTGAAAAAATCGAGGACAAACAAATGACACTTCCCAAACTTAGCTCTGATACCATGTAAGGAGACTTTAACCTAAAACCATATGGTATCATGTAGAGTAATTCCTTTTATATACTAAACAACTACTATGTGAAGTCTCAAAAATCTGATGTGAGATTCTAACAGTAGCCACTTGCGATTCCTGGCATCAGGGGTTGAACCAATCCTCCAAATTTAAGGGGCCATTTATATGTTTAGGGGTTTATATGAAATATTTTGGACTAATTCTTAAAATTATAAAAATTAGACAAAGAATCCTAAAGTTTTTCAAAATTTCGAAGGGGCCAAGGCCACCCCAGCCCCCTTCCCTCTGCCAATCGCCTAGTGGCTCCTCCGTCTGCCCTTTATTAAACTTATGCAAGATTTAACAATCCCCTTCACTTTCGAGCGGATTGATATAAGAAACGTAAAGATGGGCAAACGTCACCTGGAGAAACAAGAGCCCTTCCAAAATCCAACTCTAATACCATCTTAGGAGCAAAGAGGTGACAAGTGAAGTAACCATTCCAACCAATATGCTAGTTCGGAAGTGTCATGAAACTATTGTGGGAATTAATACTCAATCCTCGTGTTCAATCCTGTTAAAATAGTATGGTTATTGGTGAAGTGGCCTCTAAAACTAATAATCTAATTTCAAATCTTTTTAAACTATAGTGAGACTAAACACATATTGCATAACATGTAACGTTACTTGAAGACAGTCAAGACTTTGTCGGTCCAATATTTAAGCTACTATGTACACTTTTGTGCTTTAGATTGAATGCATACTACACCTCTTAAGAAAAAGGTCCACTGAAGAAACAAAGAACTGTTCAAATACAGGTACATTTCATAGAAGTAATATGCCAAAGTGACTGAACCTACAAAGCTAAAAACAAAATTACAGCATTCTTAAGCAAGGATAGTCGTTTGTCTACGTAGATGTATGTAGAGATTAATTGCATCATGATACAGTGGAAATCAATCTATCTGGTAGTACAATTGGGGGGAAATTTGCCATATTTCTAGGCATTGGCATCACACGCAATTTCTTAATATATTATTCAAATCTATTTTAATTTAGTTTCTATTTGGCACAATATTGAGCTATTGAAAACAGATTGAAATGGAAACTTCACATGTGGCACAAATGATCTTTACTGAAAGGGTCATTACTTTCACCCAAATCTGAAGCGATAAAAACGTTCACCAAACCACAACAATACTTTCACCAAAAAACACCGCATGAACATTCTCAAAAAACAAAATAATATCATTTTGAACAAACCACAATTTGTGTTAAACAAAATCAATAAGAGAACAATCGCAAATCAATAAATAACAAATTCTACAAAAATCAACAAAAACTAAACAAATCAAATTAGATTCAAAATAATATGAACGTTCACCAAAATAATAAGTGAACATTCGCAGATCAATAAAACAAAATTAACACCGAACATTTACAAATGAATGAACAAAAAACTCCACCAAAAATTGACAAATGACCAGCAAATCAAAACGAATAAACCAATATGGATATTCATGAAGAACAAACATAATCAATAAAAGAACATTCACAATGAATAAACAAACACTCCATCAAAATCAACAAAAACCAACAATTTAAAATATATACGAAATGACAAATTACTTTTTCCAATCTGGAATTTTTCGGATTTAAAAAATTCCAGAGGCACTACATTCACCAAACCACAATAAACATTCACTAAAAACACACCGCCGATATGGACATTCACAAAAAAAAAACCATCAAACAGCGAAGAATCACAAATCAATAAACAAAACTCCAACAAAATCACAAGAACACAAATCAAAATAAATCTTGAACAAAATCGGACTAGATTTGGAAAAAAATTAAGATCTGGAATTTAATTCCATATCTAATAATCCAAAGACCAACATACAAGGGGGGAAAAATGGTGTTCATTTGGATTCAGTGACGGAAATACGCATAGAAATCGATTCGAACTCAAGCTTATTTGGAATTTATAGATCAGAAAGAGGGAAAGAGAGAGAAGGGAGGGGCTGAGAAACATGACCGTCCACCACCAATGCCGATGTCAATCGACCACCACTGTAATCAACCACAACAAAAATTGAGGAGAGAGAAGAAGAACTGCGACCATCGAAGACGAACAGCTGACGGAGAGGAAGAAAGAGATCGGCTAAAATCTCAGTGCTTGAATTAGGGTAATAGTACTTTAAACTTGAAATTATAAAATGGAATGTAGAAATAGGGTTTTTAACTTTTATATATATATAAAAGGGTAAATGTGTCTATTTACTATCTATGAAATACTAAAAACTAACAATGTTTTGATAGAGTAGTAAATAATAATTTTTTTGTTTAAAAGGTAAATTAAGGAGAGTGTGTGTGAAAAACCTACGAACCTCCCATGTTCATTATTTCAGGTAAGGTTTTAACAAATTTTGAAGAAATCATGAGTGATGAACAACACTGGCATCAATGCTATGTTTTTAAGTCATTTTTGTAGTTTTTTCTATTTTTCCAAAAACTTTCAAACCTCAAAAATCTCGATTTGTATGGACTTACAGGTTCATAGAAATCGTACTCGAACAGACCTATAAGTTCACAAAATTAATATTTTTGCAGACCTATAGGCCCGCTTTGAACATTCTTGCCTTGACTTAGAGCTCCGCTCAATGTATTGTTGCACAATTCTATATTTCAGCACAATATTTGGTTTTGCGGACTCATAGGTCCGCGCAACACCTTTTTGCGCTGACCTATAGGACCATGCTATATATCTATTAACAAATTTGACGGACCTTATTTGAATGTTTTGTTCAATTGCATTACCGAAAAATATTTTCACACAATGTAGTAAAGTTGAGAATGTTCTTGTGGTTGATTATGGCAATGAATTCATTATGCATGAAGAACTTTTTTGATTTGGTACCTAGACATTCGAAATTATGTTGCTATACTTTGTTATGTTCATTTTAGATAATGTTTGATTTTATTTTATTTTTTACATTTTCTCAAGTCGAGAGGAAATGACAAATTAAGAACATGATGTTGATAAAATACTTAAAAATGTGATCATAATTAGGACTTCCTCATCAGCAATCAATGGGAAGAAACTGCGTGTAACACTTGGTTGCGATAAAAGATAGGATTAGATGTAGCAACTAGAGAATAAATTGTGGGTTCAGTTGTAGCAAATAAACAATCATGTAGCATAGACTTAGATTCTAATTGATATTGACATTTTGGTAGATTTCACTATTTTATTTTTTTTGAAATTGTATTGTTTCATGTGTCAAGAACTATAATTATAATTGTTATCAAAAGTTAATTTTGGTCCATCATTTCACAACTTCAGGATAATAACATCATGCCATACATCATTAACAATTTCAAACATAATCAAACAAAACATAACATTATAAACAAGTTTTAAATACAACTATGGGGCTTCCGTGACAAAGCAAACAACGTCTTATTCATGGTCAAACAATTCTTTATCAACCGATTTTTTTTCGGCCCCTGGGAAAGGGCTTATAAATATTACTAATTGCTACCACACCTAAGTCAATATTTACCAACTTATTGGCCTCGCTTCCTCACTTATATAGTAGTTTTGCTCAATACCAAAATAAGATGCCTAAGATATGGTTGTATTGCTGATTTTTTGACTTGAGATACTACATGTTACATATAAGGGATGCTATACTTTTATAATACTAAATGATGTATTCTAATCATGAAATTTCAAAAGTATTCATTAGGTATATTGGGACATACATTTGAATATACGAGTATGCAAGATAGGATCTATCACTCTTAATAAAGATAAATGTGTCCTATGTGATTCAATTTAATATAATTCACTCAAGCTTCTGGCCATATAAGTATGACGTTTGCAATGAAATTTCAATCGTTGTTACGATGTATCATATTATCAATCAATATACATATGAATGAAATATATGTGTTTTACTTTATCCGTACCATGTTAGTCCTTTCGGGAATATAAGATAGGGAAATCGTATAATATGAAAAAACATATATGTTGATATTCTCTCAATGAAATTCCTATCAATTGGACAAGGTTGTGATAAGTGGGTAAACATGATTCACAGTCAGAGAAGATGCTTGGGAAAAGGTTTTTTTTCTCTTAGAAGAGCAAAATTAGAATTATTATAATTTTAATTATGAATTAATTAATTAATTAATTCCACAATCCAGCTTTTGGTATAAACCTAATGGGTCATACACAATGAAAAATAGAAGCTAAAAAAGTCCTTAAAAGGAAATAAGTAATAATACTGAACCTTTTGAAAGTTTGGGGCACAAACTGCCAATAAGGAAATAAGGGATCTAGGGTTTTGAATCCTGGAAAATAATTATTTAAGTGGAAGGCCGTACGGATGCCTCCCTTAGTTGATTTTTGGCCATACAAATATTTTGGCTAGAGGAAATCAAATTAGGAAGCAATTCAACCCAGTATAAAGAACACTTTGATCAACACACAATATCTTCAGAAAATTTCATTCTATTATCATAAAATATGGTCTCAAGTAAGAATATTGAAGAGAGTATGTTTTAGAAACTTTTTTGCTCTTTTCTCTGTGATTTTTTTTATTATAATATCTGAGAAATTTGTGATATTATATAACTCAAAAAAATCATATCATCACAACAGTCACAACAATCGGATTGTTATCCCTAAAAAACAGTCCAAAGACTTTACTATTTGACTCCCATCACTTAGGCCATTTAAATTCTAAAAACTCAATGAATATGGACGCGAAAAAAAAAAAAAAAAAAAAAAAAAAAAAAAAAAAAAACAAAGCATGTTTCTATTTAAGCTCAAGTTAGATTGGTCAAAAGATCATCCATCAAAATATAAAAAAATATGAAAATTTTTAAGGATTTTTATATAATATGAGAAAAATTCTTTTTTCAAATATTCTTTATGCATGAAACTCTTTATAAAAAAAATTCAATAAATAATAATTCATTTAATAATATTAATAAATTATTTAACAATGATTTATCATTAAAAATAATGCATAGAGATATCGAAAAACATTCATGTTGACAAACAGGTTCAAGAGTTTCAGTTGATTGCCCTATGTTATTTTCAATTTCCAATGACTCTCTGCTAGGGACAGTTGACTACCTCATTTACCTGGCTGACCTTTTTCTTTGCTTAATTTTAAGATTACCACATCCTTGATAGTCCAATCGACTGCCTAAGAGACCTAATCGATCGATACAAGCCGATTTTTAATTTTTCGTGTTTTGGTTAGCTCCAGTTGTCTTTTTTTTTTCTTTTTTTTTTTTTTCATATCAGTTGACCATTTTGAACAATACATGAACTCAGGAAGTATATAGATTATTGTAAAGCACCAAATTCATCTACCATGCAAATATTACAAGTAACATTATAAGACCATACATTTATCGTTTTAAAGTGGGGTATCTGATCCTAACCGAGTTGAAGAAGTATTAGATAAGTATAAATGTTGTTTTACCCATGAAGTACAAAAAATCGTCTTTTCAAAAAGTCCTTTTCATATTCCATTCAATTTACTCAACATGTTAGATATGTATTCATCATTATTAAGTCACAAACTTGGTTTAATATTATCACATCACTAAATTTGTTACATCTGTCAATAAATAGATTAGTCTGAAAAATCATCAAGTCATTGTTAAAATAAAAATCAACTTTGTAAGATTAAAACCTTTAGGGCTACCATAATTTAATCAACTTGTGGCTAATTTATACTTTTTCATGACCTACTTTAGCCATCCTAGACAAAATTAAAATTTTAACACTTAATTTGAGGTTAAATTATAATGCTGAAAATTTAATTTGACTAATCTGAGGTCAAATTATTTCAAAGAAAAATAAACTACTTTTAAGAATCTCAGTTAACTGCCCTATGTTTTTTTCAACTTCCAGTGACTTTCTACACAAACTTAGGAAGTATATAGATCAACTTAAAGCACCAGATTCATCTACCATGAAAATATTATGGGTAACACACATAAGATAATGCATTTTATCATTCTAAAGTGTCGTGTGTAATCCTAATCAAGTTAAAGAATGATCAAATAATGAGTACAAATATTGTTTTACCTATAAAGTACAAAAAATCATATTTTCAAAAAGTCTTCTTCATTTTCCATTCCATTTGCTTAGCATGTTAGATCTGGATTCATCATCATTAAGTCATGAACTTGGTTTATTATTATCACATCATAAAATTTGTCACATTTCGCAATAAACAAATTATTTTGGAAAATCATCATGTCATTGTTATCATAAAATCAACGTTATTCGATTAAACCCTTTAGGGCTAACATAATTTAATCAACCTGGGATTAAATTATACTTTTCAAGACCTAATTTAGCCATCGTAGATGAAATTAAAAATTTAACACCTAATTTGACCAATTTGAGGTTAAATTATAATCTTGACAATTTAGTTTGACTAATTTGAGGTCAAGTCATTTAAAAAAAAAAAAAAATAGCGAACTTACGGATGAATTAAGATTTTAAAACTAACTTTGAATGATTTCAGCAATTTGAGGTCAATTTGAAATTTAAAACTCATTGTTCATCTGTTTTTCTCTCACATTGTTCATTCACTTCTAATATAATAGACCTTACACATATTAATGTTATTACAGTATCCCAAGGGAATAAAAAAAGTGCACAACCATGTTTATATTTATCTAAAAGTAAAGAAGAGCTTGCCAACGTTACTTCTCTTGCTTCTTATGATTATGTTTTTCTCTCTAATTCTTTGTCTTGATGCGCTTTAAATAATCTTCGTAATTTTTATTATAATATGGGAAATTCATCGATTCTTCTTTTGGCAGCTTTAAATAATCTTCATAATAATATGACAAATTTATCAATCATTCTTTTGTCAGCTTAAAATGATCTTTAGAATTGTTATTATAATATGGTAAATTCATTGATCTTTTTTTGTTGACTTTAAATGATCTTCATAATTATATTATACTAGTTTTAGACCCGCGCTAAGCACGGATTTTTAAATATTTTTCACGTTTGTTGTATTTAATTATTTAAATATAATTTCATATTTATTTGGGTGAACTATCTCTACCACTCAACATAAAAACCTCTTAAAAATGAAAACATAAACTCAATAAAAAAATATATATTAAAGGAAAAACTTCCTACAAATAGGAGATCAATAGGGATACGATACACATACTTCATAATAAAATCCAACAATCTAACTATGAATGTAACGTACATACAACAATGTGAATTGTGATTTCTAACATTATAGGTAAGATAAAACATGCAGTTACAAACATTGTATTCTAAAATCCAACAATCTAAGTATAATATTGCTCACACTTCAAAGGATTTGATTTTATTTTATTTTCGTACAAAGGGAAAATATATAAGAGTAAATAAGTTATATATAAAAGAAAAAAAAAATCCTATTCAAGACCCCAAGGGATTCATCACCTGATGCGCCCTTCTTTGTCAATTAGCGCATGCGTTTCTATCCCTCCTGTTCAACGAATCTCAGGTTTCATGTCACATCAAATATTCCAATCCATGTATATATTCTCTCGTGAGCCAGTCTTCCAAGCATAGGTTGTCCTGCTACTTCAGATCTCATGTTTGAGCACAATATCAATAGGTTGGAAATACCACAAAATATTAGTAGACCAATCGTTTGAAAATAGACCTTTAAGACAAAAAACAAAGCTTGCATAAAGCAAGAGTTGTAGAAGGCCATCCAATTCAAGGTGAAAATAACCAAATGGTTGCTGTAAAAATCCAAGTTTTCTTATTTGTGACGAAAGGGGCATTTGTGGAACAATCAAACAAAATCAATTTTTGCGAATACACCATGACAGAGTTGAGGAACAATTGTACAAAACTTAGAAGCAAAATGGACCAAAAAACTCTTTGGTTAAAGGGAATTGGGCGTTTACGGCTGTGATTGTGGTTTGGGACTTTTTTTCTCGAAAAATGAGGATTTCAAGGTTAGAATAACTCAAAATACGTTAAGATTACCCTCTCTTGGCTATAGGTACATGAATACTATCACAATCTCTATTTGTCGTATCTACAAATTCAACAACCTCAAAAAGCAAAAATTATATGTTCCAAATATAGATTATCTAGACCATTAAGAAGCATGTGAACAAATGAACATCTATATTTTTGTTTGACTTCACTAAGCACATTTACTTGTAGCAAAAATGGATGAAATAGCAAAATGCGTGCCTCATCCATCCAATTTATAAATGAAAATGCAATAATATCCAAGCATATGTCCATGCAAATACACAGTTCAATACCTACATTTCCTTGAAAAAAGAAAGAGCTTAGTTGATAATGTAACAAATTCTAGTATCCTGCTTTTCTATGATAAATATATTTTAATGTAAAAAAAGCTAAGAAATAATGAAAGCCAATATGTATTTTTCCTTATCCTAAAGCTAACTATTAGAAGGTGTATCCCTATAAATAGGAACACAAATTTGACATTTTATATTTTGATATTTGTCTCTTTTTTCTAGTGTTATTCTTTCAACAAACCAAAAATAGATGAATGAATTGTTCGAAATAAATTTTTCCCTCAATATTTTAGAAATCACACAAATAATTAAGAATTCAAAATTCAAAGTAACATGGAAACTACAAATACTAATTGTTGATACTTAAGCACAAAGCATAAAATTGGATTAACTCGGTATGTACAACCTCATATCATAGCATGATCTCACATCTTAGTAAAAACAATAAATTAGTAGGTGCCAATCCCAAATTTGTATCTCGATGCAATACCAAAATAGACACTTGCCCTTCTTATGCTATTCAAAGACAAATCTTATGCCAAATCGAGGGAAAAAAAAAAGGGAGAGATCAAGGAGCAAGTGACTATTTATTAAAATGATATTAGAAAAATAATATATGCTTTGTTTGTTACTATTAGTTCTCTATCTGGTATAAGACTTGCAATTTTCTCAAGAAACCCAAAAAATTGGAAAACTCAACTATTCACTTGTTATGTTTAACAAGTTAATCACCAACTCCCTAATGCTCATAACATATTGAATGATGGTATATAATGTGAGATTTTTTGAATTTGTCATCATCAAATTTCAAGTAAAGCAAACATGCATATACACATGCATAAATTTAAGCATTACTCACAGATACGAAGATAAATACTCAACATCTATATATGATTTTTAAAAATAGCATAAAATTTTGCAAGATGCAAAAGAGGCTGTCATAACTCAGATCAATAGTCTAAAAAGCTAAATGAAAGAGAGAAAGAGAGAGAACATTTAAGGGTGAGAATCTAAGAATCATAATATAGTAAGTGGAAAATAACTCTGACTTGGCCATAATCTGGTCGAGAAATTCTCCCCTTCTGCACTACCTGAACAAAAATTAGCAATTTGTAGTCATGCAACTTGGATTGGCCAAGCATCAGTAAAAACCGTAAAGACCAAGCTCTAAACATAAATACCAAGCTTATCAAGCCATACAATTTGGATTGCTCAGGCACATATGTACTATAAAATTACATTAAATTTTAGGTCAATTTCCATTTTCATGTTGATTTAGATTTTTTACTGTTGATCCTAAGATTTTGATGAACAATTAAGTATTGATATTTTTATGGAATTAATGTTTAATTGAGTGTTTCAGTGATTTAAAGTTTTAGTAATAAAGACGTCAAATTAAATGGATAAGAAATGAAGATGTCAAGATGATAATGAAGAATTAAGAGTTTGAAGAAATTAGGGAAAATAACTCAGGTGAATCTTAACTCTTAATATCCCATTTAGGAACATACACATGACACAAAATGTATTTTATCTTTTATATGTGTTTTAATTAAGTTAAATTATTTGCTCCTGTGTGAAATAAGAAGAAATAATTTTGAATGACTAAATTGGAATATAAGAATATTAGTGGAGCTAATCAAGAGAAGAAAATGGTTAAAGGGGTGAAATTGTAAAAGAAAATAAGTTAAAAACGTATTCAGAGAAGAGATTCAATGACAACAGTCGACTGGTGAGTCGACCAGACATAGAAGCTGTAACATCCTGTATCTCTAAGTCGACCGGCCAAGAAGGCTGAACTCTCTGAATCAACAAGTCGACCGATAGGTCGACCGGTGAAGTAGTGTTGAACTCTCTGAATTGTAAGTCGACTGGGTGGCAACCTATACACACAGCGGCGATATCTTGGCTGCAACTTGAGTTGGGCAGTCGACTTAGCAGTCGATCGAACGCGCTATTTCAGGATATAGTTTGATCCGAGATTACATCCAAAAGTAGTCGTTTTTTGTTGGGATTTGAGAGAGATTTCTAGGATATTATCTATATTTAAGATATGGTTCGTATACTAATTAAATCCTATTAATATGGTTTATTAAATATTAATGTTTCTCAATTTGGTACTTGAAATAGATTTTATACTTATTGAGAAATACTTTGGGGGTTTAATTGAGAGATTTGAAATATGTTTCTAAGTGGAATTGAACCTAAATGAATTCCTTATGATATAAGGGGTCTATAAGAGTTTTTAATTATCATGACACATGTAAACTAACCTTTAGAAGGTTGATTACATATTCCTTTAAATAAATCTGCGAATTTTCATTTTAAGGACTAATCATTAATTGAAAGAAAGCTAAAAAAGTTTATATTATTTGTGAATTTTTATAAGAGTTATCATTCTACGATATTGTGATATTTTCTAAGAGTGATTTTGAAAATCAATTGCGATCAATTTTTGCTGATATGATTTAAAGCTATATTGTTCTAATCATTATTTCTATGGATTCTGGGTGAGATCTTTCCATATTGCTTATTATTTGTTTATTATTCTATATTTGGAAATTGATATTAGAAATTGTTTCTAATTTTTGAAGAAAATATTTTTTACAAACAATTTCTTGAATCTCATTACGTGCTCCAATTTGCTACCCATATCTTGTTGAAATCAGATTTTTGTATCTTACGTATTTTTATCACTACTTGAGATATTAATTGAGTTAGTATTTATCTGTGGTGGTAAAAGCTCCGAGTGAGATTTACTTCTTATCAATTTTTGTATTGGTGAATTGTAACGGATTAAATACTATTGAGAGTATTTAATCAGAGGTAGTTGGGTTTTAGTCTCTTCCTGTAAAAAGATTGAGGTAGTGATTCTTTTTGGATAAGAATTACGTTGTACGTAATTTGTAAAGATTCCATCTTTACCTGTGAAAATGATAGTTAGAGTGTTTTGAAAGATCTTGATTCTTGTGCCTTAGTGTTAAAAAAGAATTATGTTATTCTTTAGCCTGTAAAAAGTAGAGGTTCTTCCTTAACTTGAGAAAAAATATTGTAAAGGTTGATTCTAAGCATGTAAAAGAATCGGTGTAAGGGTTTGGTTCCTACCTTTAAAGGGATCTTGGTTTTAGTGAGTGCAACCTCCGTGGAGCTCGGAGGACTGGATTAGCCAAGAGTAGCTTGGTGAACCAGTATAAATCTTTTGGGTGTTGCTATATTTACTTTGCTATTTTTGCTGTATGGGTGTGCACTTAGTTGATTATATTATTTCGCTGTGTTATAAAGATAATAATTAATTTAGGCTTAAAATTAATTATTTGATTTATTGAATTTTATTCTGATAATTTTTTAATTACCCAATTCACCGCCCCTCTTAGGTATTCTACTGGGACAACATTTACCATTAAGTCATGTTTGCATTCATATAGATTTTAGGAAAAATTAATTTCAATTTCATGTCTAATTCTTAGGCCAAATTCATGTCCACAAAGATTTTTTAATTTATATGTCATTTTCTTCATTCCCTCTAAGATTTTTGATCTACATACGTGGTTTTATATAAGATTTTAGGCAAAAATTACATAAAGTTTCAGTTCAAGTTTGACAAATAAATGCAAACCTACATATTATGTTCCATAACCAATTAATCATGCATTGAATAAAGACAAAATAATGCATTTGATATTGATAATGCATATTTCAAGTAACTGTGCAACTTAAACTAAAAGAATACAATATAACTGACAAACTTACCTTTGCTACTATTAATAATGTTCAAGAACTAAGGGGGAGAGTGTGAAAAAATAATAATTAAAAAAAAATGCACATTTTAGGGATTGTCTTAACTTCCTTAAAACCAAAAAATAATTCTTTCAGCAACTCGAAATTGTCAAAATTCAAAAACTGATAATCACTTGCAACTTAAGACCATCTCCACATAAAATAAATTTACGAAGAAAACACACAAGCTCATAAATGGAACAAAATTGCTAAGAAATACTAAAAGGAAGATTATTTTCCTACTAAAACCTGTATAAAACTTTACCGACATGTTTTGGCTTTAACCAACTTCGTATATTTTTTCACAGCTTTCGGCACCTTATGCTTTCGTGCCTCCCTCTTCTTATCAACAATCGAATCATCAGCCTTACTTTCAGAGGACGAATCTGCTTCATCGGAAGTGCTTGAAGTTTCTTCGGTTCCATTTTCTGATACCTCTAATTGGTTATCCTGTGAATCGATCAGGCTGGAAAGAACAGGCTTTCCTTCTCGCTGATGTTGTTCCTCTTTTAGAGAAAGAGTCTGCTTGAGTCCTGTAATTGTCTGATAGTGCATATTTTCGGTGTTCTTGCCACTGGTTATCTGTTATACATCTTCCTGATTTGGTCATCGCATAATGTTACATTAGCCGCATATTATCAAACAGTTGGCGTGTGAATCCAAAATATTTCAAGTAAACCCAAACATCTAGTAATTAAAAACAAATTGTGGTAGATCTTAAAAATCGAGGTCAGATCTATACAAATCAATGTTAGATCTAAACAAATCAAGCACTTATCGATAGAAATCGAACTTATATTTAGCCTAATTGAGCTCCAATTTGGGTTTTGAGGAAGACAATCAGGAGAGTGAGAGAGAGTGATGAACCTGTGGTGATGGAGATAGAGAGAGACAAACTGGAGACGGCAATGTAGATCCAGACCAAACAACATGTCAGAGATAATTCCCAGATCATGAACGAAGTTTTAGGGCAACGATGGCCAAACCGGTTTGTGGCGATGAACGACAATTTGCGACAGTTGAGTTACCATTATGGCAATGGAACAGAGAAGCCGTTGTTGTCGTCGTGAGTATGGAATAGCCATTGTCGATTTTGAAGTCGACACTCGACAGTAGGAAATAGTGATGGCAGAGGTCTGCATGAGAGAGAAACAAAAGAGGGTTTGAAGAGTGGTTGATGTCGATTCATTTCTTGAGGTTGGTAAGATTTAATCATCACCCTTCATTCCAATAGAAGAGTAAGATTAAAGAGATGATAAATAGTTGTCTCTCGTTCATTCCCATTGTAGGCTTCTGCTTTTAGGTATTATAATATGATTTTGGGAAATTCACTAGTCATTCTTTTACCGGTTTTAAATGATCTTTTTAATTTTATTATAATATGAAAAATTTATCAATCTTTTAATTTTTCTAAATCTCAGCGATACTCGGATCTAAATTGGTTATAATTAAGTTAATATTTTTTTTGCCCTGTCCAAAACCACCGCCACCACCCAAATCTAAAACTACGACCAATATCCGAATTTGAACACCACAACAATATCCTCTCCTCATCTTTCCAACATTTTCTTGCCTTTTCATGCAAATTTGCAATGAGGATAGTTTGGGGAGAAAGAATTGAGAAAAAAAATGGTGCGATTAAAATAAAAAGGTATCACTCGATGTTATTAGAGCCAACATGACTGCAGTTCGATGTTTTTTTGAGTTAGTACATGTAAACAATAATTTATTTATTTTTTTTAATTTTAATTTTAAAACCCTTTTTTACTAATGGTCAAATGTGAGTAAAATGTGTTTGTTGACCTTTAAGTTTGGGTGGGTATTTAGAAGATTAGTTGTGGTTTGCAATGTGGCCTTTTGTGTTATGAAGTTTTATTTTCGATTTGATTTGTTCGTTATTATTGTCATTTTTAAAAAGAGTTCCCTAAAATTTGCACTCAAAATATCTCCAAATTTCGTGTAAGATTTACAGAGTTACGCAATAATCGTATAATTTTCTAGAACTTTAGGTTCGATTTCATTATTGTTTTTCTTCCTTGATTTTTATTTTTATCCTTAAAATTTTAAGATTAATATACAAAAATAAATTTGGTAAATATATTTTCTCTTCAAGATTTGGGAGTAATTCCTTACGGCATATTTGGTTGGACAGAATGGAATGAGAGTGGAATGGAATGGAAGAAGTAATGGAATGAGAGAAGGAATGGAATGGAATTGTAAATGGAATAACTATTCCATTCTCTTGTTTGGTTGGTATGGAATGAAAGAAAGAATGGAATAGTGAAATATAGTAAAATTTCCATTTTGCCCTTATAAAATTATTATTTCATTCTCTTCTTGGTTGGTTATAATAAAATTTTATTATATTTCACTATTCTATTCATTTCATCATTTTATTATATTTCACTATTCAATTCAATTTTAAGTTTTTGTTCTCTAATTTCTATTTTTGTTCTCAATTTTTCAGTTTCTTTTTTTTTTTCTATTCTCTAATTTTCTATTTTTTGTTCTCAATTTTCAGTTTATGTTCTCAATTTATTTTTTTTGTTCTCAATTTTCTGTTTTTATTCTCAATTTTCGATTTTCGTTCTCAATTTTCTATTATCTAATTTTATGTTTTTGTTCTCAATTTTCTGTTTTTGTTCTTAATTTACTGTTTCTATCCTCTAATTTTATGTTTTTGTTCTCAATTTTCAGTTTTTGTTCTCAATTTTTCGTTCTCTAATTTTATATTTTTGTTATCAATTTTCAGTTTATATTCTCAATTTTCTATTTCTATTATCAATTTTCTGTTATCTAATTTTATGTTTTTATTTTCAATTTTTAGTTTATATTATCAATTTCTTATTCTATAATTTTCTATTTTTGTTCTCAATTTTCGGTTTATGTTGTCAATTTTTGGTTTCTATTCTCAATTTTCAGTTTTTGTTCTCAATTTTTTAGTTTTGTTCTCAATTTTCTATTTCTATTCCCAACCTTCTGTTCTCTAATTTCAATTTATATTCTCTAATTTCTGTTTTTGTTCTCAATTTTCAAGGGCTTAATCATAAGGACTATCATGTAATTTAAGATATTGATTCCATTGGGTTGGAATCCCATTCCACCCCATCTCAAATGGAATCCCATTCCATCCAATTTCATTCCAATGGAATCACAAAAGTGATTCCACTGGAGAACCAAACAACGAAATAGGAATCGAGGGCGGAATGCAATTTCATTCTGCCCTCGATTCCATCCAACCAAACATGCCGTTAATTCCTCAAGATTGTATTTGGATACGAAATTTGATAAACCCATAGAATTTGTAAATTATGGAATTTCAATTTGAAATCCCATCATTTACAAATTTCTTATTTAGATAATCTTTTTAAATGAATAATTTAATTGTGTAATTTCATAAATTCCTTATTTGAATAGACAAATATTTGTATGTAGAATTTTGAAATCTATTAAATTTTAATAATAAAAAATGTGCAAATATATATCATAATATAATTTTTATTTAGTAACTTATAATAATATAAATTTTATACCTATTTTAATAATATAATTTTTATACCTAATTTAATAATATAATTTTAATTATACATCGCTATTTTAATAATTTAATTTTTATACATATTTTATAAATATAATTTAATTATATAATATATATATACGGAGAAAAAAAGAATTTTGAAATTCATGTAATTACAAATAAAAAATGAGATTGAAGTGAAATGGATGATAAATTGAAAAAATAGCAAATTCTCTTTTGAAGAGATTTAGAAATAACATGTGTTTTAAAAAGATTTATAAATCTTTCTTATTCCCCTATTTTATAAATGAATGGATTTTATAATTCTCTCCTAATAGTATCCAAACAAAAAATTTACTAAACAAAAATTGTGAAATATTTTGAACAAATAAAATCCTTCTCTCAACTCCCTTACCCAAACACAACTTAAGAATGTGAGAAACGAAAAAATGTGTTTTTTATTTACTCCCATAAAACTATTCTTACAACCACCCCGTCGGCCACCACCACCATCATGCGGGCCACCATACATTTGAAAAAAATAAAAAAATAAATGTTGTAACCAAAAGTGTTCCTTGTTTATATTCTCATAAATTAAAGGGAAAAGTACATTTTTGACCCTCTAACTATGGACACATTTCTATGTGGTCCTTCTAAGTTTTATCGTTTCATTTTAAACCCTCTATGTACTAACTTGTGTTTAAATGGTCCTTCCGTCAGAATTTCCGTCCAAAGTGGACGGAACTGTCTGCACATGAGATGCACAAGCTTTTCTCAGGGGTATTATTGGCAGTTTATATTATACAAGGTTAACAAAAACAAAAACAAAAAAAAAAAAAAAAAAAAAAAGCAAGCGTCCGTAGCCTTTTCAGTTCATAGGAAGAGACAGCCATCCCATTCCTACTCAGACACTCCATCGTGAGCCAAACTTCTTTCATTCTCTCTCTTCACCATCGTCTTCTCAAAACTCAAAACCTAGGGTTTACTTGAGCATCTGAAGGAGAAATTGTAAATCACGCCATTTCAGCTCTCTCTCTCCGACAATCGGCAACATGCAAGGTATAAGACACGACGATGACGGAGGGCCAAATTACCGTAAGTGTTTCATGTTTTAATCTCTTTCATCTTCCCTCTGTGTTCGATTTGTAGTTGATACGTTTTTGAAATACATGCGTTATTTCTGTATTCTGCATTTTGGTATTTTTTTAATGTGATAAAGGCACTGGTATCTTGTCTCCATACATTCCAACATTCTTGTCTTCACTTTTTGTCTTTGCTTGAATGGTGGTCCCTTGTCTGGTTGCATAAATTTTAGGGTTTTTAATCTATTTTTTGTGGACTTTTTATGTATTCCCTTTTTTTTGTCTTTGTTGGGTCTTTTAAGCTTTACTGCTTTAGTTAGTTATTTTTTTTTTTTTTTTCATTTCTGTTTTGTTAATGACAGCCCCAAACTCATCTTATTTCTCTGCCAAAGTTCACTACGGTGGTAGATTTGTAAACTCAAAATATGTTGGAGGGGCAATTTGCTACTTTGATAACTGGGATGAGGATAGAATATCATTGTTAGATGTTGAGGATATGGCAGAGGCCTTAGGGTACAATACTTCTAAATCTGAGGCTTTACTGTTTTATAAGATTCTCACCCTTCCTCTAAACAAAGGTCTGAAGATTCTTATCACTGACAATGATGTTCTTGACATGGTTAGGATTTTACCACCGAGTAGAGTAATAGAATTTTATTTTGAGGATAAGAGTAGTGAGCCCCAGTTTCAGAGTCAAGCAGGTTCGAATGATTTGGCTGAACCTGTGCTTCCTCCTCTGCTTTTGACGCAGAGTCAACACAATTTTGACAATGATGGGCCTAAATCAGGGGTTGAGGAAGGGGCTGAATCAGGGGTTGGGTTGGAGGCAAGGGCTGAATCAAGGGATGAGACAGGGGATGAGGAAGAGTCAGATGAGGATAGTGAATTCAGTGGGAGAGAACAAGATGAAACAGACGATGATTTATTGTTTGAAGGAAATGTAGATTCCGAGAGTGAATGGATGGGACGTAAAGAAATGGGGGAAAGTAGTCATACCCATCAGCCTACCGTTAATGTGAATGATATTGAAGTAGAGTCAGAATATGCTGATGAGGACGAGGATATTAGGGCTGAGTCAAGGGATGAGGATACTCATAATGTTTGGCCAGAGTATAGGAAAGGAATGGAATTCCTAGATAATCCTTTTGAATTAGGGATGTTGTTTTCTTGTGGGGCAGAACTTGTCAGGGCGTTGAGGGGATATGCAATAAAACAAGGTAAAAATGTGTTTTTGAAAAAGAATGAGAAAAAAAGAGTGAGGGCGGTATGTAAAGAATCGGGGTGCAAGTGGTTCATTCAAGCTTCTTTAAACGAAAATAGTGACATGCAAATTAAGAAGTTGAATGGAGATCACAGTTGTGGCAAGGTGTATTGGAATAGAAATTGTAGCTCTACATGGTTGGCTAACCATTACTTGGAAAGATTTAGATGTAATCCCGAACAGAGTTTGAAGGCGTTTAAGGATGCTGTTGAGACTGAACTGTGCATTGGTGTATCGAGGGCACAGGTATTTAGAGCAAAGATAAAGGCATTAGGGATGATTGAGGGGAGTTATGGAGAACAGTACAAGAAGGTTTGGGATTATGCCGAAGAATTGAGAAGATCAAACCCTGACTCAAGTGTTGTAGTGAAATCTGAGTTTGATGAGGAGGCTGGGCAGCCTAGATTTCAACGGATTTATGTTTGTCTCGGAGCTCTAAAGCAGGGTTTTAGTAATGGTTGCAGGCAAGTATTGTGCCTAGATGGATGCTTCATTAAAGGGCCATTTCCTGGACAGATATTATGTGCAGTTGGAGTGGATGGAAACAATGGTATGTATCCGCTTGCATATGCTGTGGTTGAGGCTGAGTGTGCAGACAGTTGGAAGTGGTTCATAGAGTTGGTGGTCAATGATATTGGGGTCACAAATCAGCATAATTGGACCTTCATTTCAGATGAACAGAAGGTACTTTTATTTTATTTTTTGCTCATTCAGTTTTTTTTGTTCATTTGTAACTGTTTTCTGTAACTGATCTGCTGTAACATTCTGTAACTGTTTTTTTTTTTTTTTTTGGTTTATTTGTAATTTAATAGGGATTGGAGACAGTGATGGAGACTATACTTCCTGGAGCTGAGCACAGAAATTGTTTGAGACACATCTATGACAACTACAAGAAGCAATTTAGAGGTAAAATAATGAAAAATGCTTTATGGTCTTGTGGGTCTGCATATCATTTACATTACTTTGGGAAGGCCATGGATAGATTAAGATGTCTAGATGAGAATGCGTTTCAGTGGATCAATAGACATCCCCCTAGGAAATGGGCTAGGTCTCACTTCAATCTAAACACCCAATGTGATAAATTGTCGAACAATCTAGCTGAGTGTTTTAATGGCTTCATCCTTGGTGCTAGGGATAAGCCAATTATCACTTTGATAGAGACAATTAGGTGTTTATTGATGAAAAGAATGCAAATAAAGAGGGAGAATATAAGAAATATGGAGACAACCATAGGACCAAAAATTCATGAAGTCTTAGAAAAGAATAAAGGAGAAGCTGGGAAGTGTAGGGCATTGTGGTCTGGAGGGCTGATGTTTCAAGTGTTGTGTCAAGATGGGGACCAATTTGTGGTTGATTTGGGCCATATCACATGTGCTTGTCGAAAGTGGGATTTGTCTGGAATCCCATGTGAGCATGCAATTTCAGCAATTTGGAGTAAAAAAAGAGAGCCCAGACAAGTATGTTTCCCACTGGTTTAGAAAGGAAACTTACTTGGCCACCTATGAGCCCGTCATACCACCAATGAATTCATCCAACTTGTGGCCCAAATCTGTGAACATTGAATTGTTACCACCTCTGCACCGTACACAACCTGGGAGGCCCAAAAAATCTAGGAAAAGGGGACTAGATGAGGTTTCAAGAAAGTGTACTCGTTTGAGGAGGGCTCAAGTAACTTTGAAGTGCAGAAAATGTGGTAATATAGGCCACAATAGCAGGACATGTAAGGGTCAAGGTGGAAATATAAAGAAGAGACAAAGGAAACAGAGGAAGACGACCACTGTAAGTTTTTGGATTTTGTATATATTTCACTGTTAAGATTTTTTATTTTGTAATTGCTTTAACGACTAATTGGATCATACTCTAATAGGGATCTACCAGGCAAGCTGCAAATGAAAGGCCGTCTACTGCTCAAAGTACCACTCCAGGAAGAAGTCGTGCAAAACCTGCAAATGAGGCCACTCAAGCTGCAAATGAAATGCCGTCTACTGCTCAAAGTACCACTCGAGGAAGAAGACGTGCAAAACCTGTAAATGAGGCCACTCAAGCTGGAAATGAAATGCCGTCTACTGCTCAAAGTACTACTCGAGGAAGAAGACGTGCAAAACCTGCAAATGAGGCCACTCAAGCTGGAAATGAAGGCCACTGACCAATTGTGATTATTAGACTTGTTTTCTTTTGGGAAAAAATTATGAATGACTTTTGGCAACAAATTGTGTCTTTTTTGAATGCTATGATATTGGTATGAATGACTTTCTCCTTGTGTTTTTTTGTTGATATTAGTATGAATATTACTGGTATGGAATTTTATTATTGGTATGGAATGATATGGAATATTTTGATTGAAATGTTGCAAATGTAGTGTTCAAATTTCCAGCTTAATTTTTGGTTTCCAGTCTTCAACTGTGAAATGTTGCAGATTGTGAATGTTATTATTGGTATGGCATGATATGAAATATTTGGATTGAAGTGATGCAAATGCAGTATTCAAATTTGCAGCTTAATTTTTGGTTTCCAGTCATCAAATGTTAAATGTTGCAGATTGTTGGTTTCCAATTTTCAAATTTGCAGCTTAATTTGTGTCATCTAATGCCACTTTTTTTGTGATATTTCATTTTGAGAATTCATTTTGAAAGATTTAAGACCACTGCTACTGCTATTGCAGTTTTTGTAATCTTTCATTTTGAGAGAACTAATACAACTACTACTGCTTCATGTTTGCTTCTTCTTTTTTTTTTTCTTTTTTTTTTTTGGTTGTTGTAAGCTCTTACTTCAGGCTGTTGTGCCTCAAAAACAGAAACAGTTTCCCTTCAGGCTGTGTTGTGCCGGCTGTTGTGCCTCAAAAACAGAAACGGTTTCCCAACTCCACCTTCATCATACCATACCATACTCTATTTCTAAACTCAAAAAACATATCACATCTTCATCCAGATATAAAAAATTCCAGAAATGCAACAAAACTAAAACTAAAACTAAAATAGAATTCAATCAAAAGAAAAACAAAACTAAAACTACAGATGAAACAAGACAAAATCACTTAATTCACTTTTGAAAAAAGAAAACCCAGCAAAACCCAAGACAAAATCAAACAAAGCCATAATATTTTTTCCCTTCTTCGCTGCTTGTTCATCTTCCTCAACAACCCCGGAATTACTTGTTTGCATCTATCACAAGGTAACGGATCAAACCACAAAAAAACAAACCACACCCACCAATACCTCTCTCACAACCATAGAACCTTCTTGAGGGATTTTCAACCGTCCATGAAGTTCTAACCTTAGCCATTCGTCCACAATGACAGAACACTGTGTTCCTCCTTGCCATTCTGCGATTTGGGTTGCTGAATACGAACCAAATTTTTAGCCCTAGCTCTTCGAACTAGGTCAGCCTTGCGATCTTCACTGTTTCGAGTATCGTTCTCGCTTCATCCTTCGATCTTCTTCTCCTCCTCAGTCTTCCTCTCTTCGCAGTTGCCTTCGATTTGATCAGCCTTACTTTCGTCTCTGAAAATGTCGTTCTGCACTCAGCCTTTAATGGCTGTCGCAACATTTTTAGGCGGGATTGACCAGCCTTTAATGGAAGCATTCCCTCCTCTCCTCCTTATTTTTTCTTAAAATAAGGCATTAACCTTGTATAATATGAACTGTCAATAATACCCCTGAGAAAAGCTTGTGCATCTCACGTGCAGACAGTTCCGTCCACTTTAGACGGAAATTCTGACGGAAGGACCATTTAAACACAAGTTAGTACATAGAGGGTTTAAAATGAAACGATAAAACTTAGAAGAACCACATAGAAATGTGTCCATAGTTAGAGGGTCAAAAATGTACTTTTCCCTAAATTAAAAGAGACAAAAAAGACAATGATCGTTACTAAACTTGTTTCTATTTCCAAAATGCTTCACAATAAAAATATAATTATCAGAAATGAAAATAGAAAAGTAGAAACACTAACCAAACTTGGAGAATACAATTGTATTGTAGGGTCTAATGATTCTCAACTCACGTGCTCCGCATGCGATATCTTGTTCAAATTTATTGACTTTGTATTTTATTTCAAGGTAGAAATGTGGTACTTTTGCAAATCACAGGTATCCCATCCAACCCAAAAGTTTCAGGACGCTAGTGCAATTTTCCCTGAAAAGTGCTACATATGAAATTATAGGTAAGATTGGCAATTCGTGTAACAGGTCATTACAAGATAAGGACAAACACGAACACGATATGATAAATTTATCGTGTCAGACTACCCAAACACGAACACGACACAAAAATTATCGTGTCGATACGATAATTTTTGGTGTCACACGAAACCTGTTAGGTTAATACGACACGATTAGCTTATCTGATAAATTTTCATTACACGATAACCTACCCATTACACGATAACGACCTGTTAACAAAACCTATTTAAAAAAAAAAAAAAAACTAAAACTAGTTCATCCAAACCAAACCAAACCAAACAAGGAAAAAAAAAAAATCAAAGACCACCGACAATCACCAAAGACCACCGACGACCACCGCTAAACGACAAGACGATCTGTAAAACCGAGAAATTTCAAATTAATCACATTCACAAGTAAATATAGATCTTGATTGAAAATATGAAGAACAAACACAAATAAAAATAATAAAGGAGATTAGACAAATAAAAACCCTAATTTCACTCACCAATTGAAGAAGAGACGACCACCGAAGACGCCCGATGACCATCGACGAACGACGACCACTGCTGAACGAGGAGGAGGAGGTTCGCATATCGAGGGGGAGGGGATTCGCAGATCGTGGAGGAGGTGGGGATTCGCAGATCGTCGTGGAGGAGAAATTGGAGGAGGTTCGTCGTGGAGGAAGAATTGGAGGCTGGAGGGGGAGGAGCAATCGCAGATTGTGGAGGTCATGGAGGCTGGACTGAGGATGAGCGGCTACGTGATTTCGTGAACAATGAGAGTTTAGGTAGCTTTAGGGTTAGATTATTAATATATATAATAGGGACTTAATTATAATATTAGATAAATTATGAGGTATAAAAATATTTATTACATTATCGTGTAACCAATTAGGTTTCAGTTTATCGTGTAACCTATCGGCTTATCAGGTCGACCCGATTATCTACACTATTCCTTATCAGGTTATCGGGTCAGACACGATAACAACCCGTTATCTGATAAGAAAAACCTATACCTGATAATTTCTTGTCGGTCTCATATCGTGTCATCGTGTAAATACCCGTTTTGCCAGCAATAATTATAGGGACTGAATATACACATATCCCAAACTTTAAGGGTCAATTTTCCGAGAAATTTCAATTTCAATTCTAGCAACAGATTGAAGAAATTTCTTGTACAATTGCATTCCTAATGGAAATCTCTCTGGCGTACAAGCTCTCTGACAATTTTCTCACTGTACCTTCAAATTTACAGAAGATTGATAAGTACAGGAACATCAATCGGAGAATTAAACCTCACAGATTAAGAATCGTCGTCAATGCGGAGAAGAGATGCTTAAGGTGCGGTTCTCTTTACAAAGACGAAGATAATTCCCCTACAGCTTGCTCTTTCCATGGCCACTTTACTGGTATGTTCGTATCTTTCATCCATATCTTTGCTTGATTTGGCTGTTGATTTCCCTCTGTTCTAGCAGTTAGAAAACGAATGTTCAAAATTCCGATTCTTATTCATCCACAGATTTCTTCATTTCTGTTCTTCAATTTTACTCTGTTTGAAACACCTATGCGTTAGATCAGCAGCATCGGACGTGATTCTGCAGGTGAGAAGGGATTATTCGCATTGGCGCCACCTCACCAAGGGATCGATGGCGAGTGGAGCGATCGATCTGGAGTGATCGTGTACAAATGGAACGAGAAAGATAATCGGCCAAACACGGGGAGATCCAACTGGAAAAAGAGGTGGAGCTGTTGCTCGGAGTACGGAGAAAATGCTCCTCCTTGCCGGCGGGGATGGCATGTATCCTATGATGACGGCTTCACTCTCTATTAGTCAAATTCGAATGAATAAACGGCGTGTAATGAGGTTACTGATTCACTGAATTTAAATTTCATAGTCTGAATTCAAATTTCAATTTCATGGTTTAGGCAAAACAACGAAACTTCCCTCTCTCTCTCTCTCTCTCTCTCTCTCTCTCTCTCTCCGTTATAAACATAAACATACAAAATATATCACTCACGGCAGAATGAACTAATTCGATCCAACGGTTTTGAAAGATTCATGAACATGCCTCAGAGTTTCTTGGTCCCTATTCCACTCCGGCGTCGGCGCGTTAACGAAGTGCGCGTAAAGCTTGTTATTCGCGCAAGTCACCGATATCAAGCTATGAGCTCCGACTCCATCGATCTCGTACACGTAATACACTTGCCCTTTCTCGTCCTTCCTCTCCTCCGACGTCACGCTCTCGGCGCTGGCGATGAGGTCCTGTAATACCACGTCCGACAGCGCCAAGTTGTTCAGCACTGCGTCCCTCGGCGCTAATTGCCGGAATCCGGCGAGATAGGTCAGGTACTCTTTCTCTGACTTCTTCTTCGGGTTGTAGAACTCGCTGTCGGTGCCGTTCGTTCCTTTCTCGACCTTTGACACCAGACGCTCCTTCCACCCGTCCGGCACGTCGTAGACGTACTCTGCCGAGGCTTTCTTGTCGGAGTTTCCGCCGTAACCGCCGTAATTCGCTGCGCTGGCGGCCGTGCCGTAGTAGATCTGGAAAGTAGTAGACGAGTCGGCGAGTGAAGGAGAACCGGTGGTTAATAGAGCTGTGGCTAAAGCGGTGGCGGTTAAGGCGGTGGTTAAGTTGGCTAATGGTGGTTTGGAGGGAATGAATGCGAGTTGGGGTTTGATTAGAGGCGGCGATTGTGGTGGTTTTGGAGGGGTTGTGGCGGTGGAGGAGGCGGAGGAGAGGACGGCTGACGCTGAGACAATGGCTGCCATGGGATTGATTGCTTAATGGATATGTGGATGTGTATTTGCTCACATCTATTTGGAGTCGGAGATTTCTTCCTTATCCATTACGTGCTTGTGTGCCAATTAGAAGCAATTTTATATTCACCAATCATTTCCACCTCATACGTCAAATAAGAAATATCCTCGGGTGAAAAGAAAAAGCTTTAAGGTTAATGTTACTCCAAGAATGTTTGACAAGATGAAGGCTTAAATTTCGGTGCCATGTCTAAGTCAACGGCTTTTGTCATGTTAGCCGGATTCAGTTAATTTTGCTAAACAAGTGCAGTGTTGTATTTTAATATCTTGTGATATGTCACCACCCGGATTTAGCAACGAATTATACCAACGGAGTTAACGATGGGTTGGGCTCCACGGTTGATTCCATTATGCTTCTTCAGACATTTTAATATTTTGTTGCCGCCTCAATTATTTTGCTTAAACTATTAAAAAGGTGGTGACCCTCCCTCAAGACCCTCGGCAAGGTTGGACCCTATGTACACTAAGGGTCGCCGACACGACATAGTAAGGTGTATCGAAAGATCAAGGCATGATAGGAAGTTGTGGGTAAGAAGTACCCAAGAATCTCGGCACAAGTACATTCATGAGCATCGGCATGCGTTGGCATGCATGGGCACACAAAGGCGTCGCTGGACGATGTTGGCCGACATCGAGCGTTGCTAAAACAAGATGCGACAATCTTAGGCGCAATACTAGGATCGACATTCATGGGCACAACATGAATGTAAGCTTGAGCACGAAATCAAGCTAATAAGGCAGAACGTGGGAGCAAGACACGTTTTGGCCAAGCAGGCAACATGGCAAGGCATCGACAAATGTCGGCATGACCAAGGAACAAGTTATCAACCGAGAAGTCTGTTAGCACGACGTCAAGAAACTAGGATGCAATGCTAGAGTACTAGCTCGTGGTAGACTGAGTTTAATGGAAGTTATGGTACATGTGTTGGGCATGTGTGTGGTAGTTTCTAACAGATAAGGCTAGAAACTGCAATGTCGTGGGCTAGATAAGTGTCAGGACAAGTGTCAAGTTTCTGCCTAGACAGTTATGGCTGTCAACTATCATTGTTCTTTATAAATACCTGATTTGTATGGCTGGTTCAAATAAGGAGAGTATTCCTGCGAACCTGATTGAACTTGTAAGACATTGTTGGTTCTTTGTTTCTTGGGTTAAAATACAAGTTTGGGCTTTGCCTGTAATTGCAGTATGGTTGTGTGTAGTTTTTTTTTTTTTTTTTTTTTAAGTTTCAGTATGCTGTGTTGCATTGCAGGAATTAACGTAGTTGACTAGTTGTGACGACAATTAAGCCATCACAAAGTTAGAATTTCAAAGTTGAAAAATTAACCCTGTAACAGTGGGTATCAGTGCAGCGCTACCAAATAGCCTCTGCATCAAGTGTGAGCAGTCAACTTAAAGTGGTAGAAGACTACGTCGGTGCGCCTGTAATAGGAAACGAGGTAAACTTGTTTGTCCAGAATGCTGTAATCAGGACCGACATCAGGAATTTTCGATCCTACTTCGAAGAATTCTATAGCAATACAACGACTAGAATCAATACCATGGCGGAAGACATGATCATGCTGGACGATGTTAGGAAACTAAACCCCAGACACGTTGAGGAAAAAGTCTCAATTCTAAAGAAAGTTGTCGTTGGACAGGATGCGCGAGATGGTCAAGTAATGGTCAAAGTGTAGGGACCGAAATCATTCTTTGGTGTTAGAAATGCCAAATAATTGGAAAACTTTTTGTGGGACGTTGAATAGCATTTCAAGGTCGCACATGTTCTAGAATCAGAACGTCTGACCATAACCACCATGTACCTATGTGGTGATGCGAAATTATGGTGGCAAATGTGTGTTTCTGATGTTGATTGAGAGCATATCACGAAGTAGAGTGATCTTAAGAAGTAACTCAAGTGAGCACTTCTTGCTCAGCAACACATCGTGGGTTGCTCGACAGTCCTTGAAGAATCTAAAATAGACCGGTACCATGGGAGATTACGAGAAGAGCTTTCTTCAATGATGCTAGACATAAAGAACATGTCCGAGGACCTTAAAACAAAACACGAGAATGGTTTAATGCCCATTGTACACTTTGAAGATAAGAAAATACCCGAGAAATACCACAAAATTTAACACAACTAACACCTTCTTAGAGATACGTAATAGTGTGTTAAACATTCTTAGTACTTTGTTGAGTGATATAATGTGTAAAAACACTATATTTACAAAATATTGAGTGATCAAAGTTAGGGAATTTGAGAAAAACAATGTGAAATCCCAAACCAATCAAATTCTTGCATTCTTGGTGAAATTGAAAAAAGATTCAATTCAATTCCTGATTAATAAACATTGCCCAATCCTAAAATCTACCAGTGAGCTCGTTCCACACTTGGTTGTGCTAAATTATATATATTTGTTTGAACTATAGATTTTTATATATGGTGCATATTTATCTAGAATTGCCTTATATCGATTACATCCTTATTTCTAGATAATTATGAATTACATGTGTTAAACAATTAAAGATTTCATCTTGTACTAAAATTCAAACTTACTACTACTTGAAATCAATCGTTTTTTGAAAACCAAAAGAGATTTTATTAAAGAATAAAAAAGCATTTTCAAGAATCACGAAATTTGTTAAAAGTGATATATTAGACACGGGAAGAACTCACACCATCGACGATATTAAGTTACTCTATGAGATCTTAAATCCCCTACATACCTTTCTAACATGAGGTAAGCTAAATTACCATTTTACTGAATTTCAAAGAATATTATCATTTTTTGAAAACTACCTTAGCTTGAAAAGTTGAGAATCAATACAAATTAAAATATTGTGCTTAATTAATTAAATTGATTTCACCTATCACATGTACTTGCTTGATTATATATTGGACGTGATGGTTATTGTACTTGAACTACATTGCATATCTTGTTATACACACTTCTATAAAACACGTAGTGAATAAATATAGGGTATATTGGTTTATAGGTGATTGATAGAAACTATGAGTGTTATTTCGTTAATCTAACAAGTAAAAATTGAATTGTGAGGGTGTGAACCTATAACTTAAACCAGGGTGTTGATTTAAATGAGAGAACTGTGAGAGATTTAAAAAAGTAAAAACTTTGTATTGGGTGTACCAGTTTGAAGTTCACTGGGGAAGAACATTAGAGTTTAGTGGATTAGAATTCCTCGAAGGAGCTTAGGGGAGTAGATGTAGGCAATAAAGGACCTTATGACTATAAATCTATGTTTCACTTTATCTACCCTTATCTCTGCTTACGCAATTGTTCATAACTTATATATTTGATTATTCTGTTGCACTACTTTTACACTTGTAATAATTTGTTCAAATGCAGCTCAAGTGTGATATTTTAATAAAATTAAAAAGAAGTAAAAACACGCACAAGTAATTTGCATTACCCAATTCATCCCCTCTTGGGTAGACTTAGATTAACAATTGGTACCAGAGTTTAGTTTCCTATGAGACGAAAACTTATAGCAACCTTATCCCTGACAAATAACTTACAATTTACCTTGCTCTAAGAGTAATCTATGCATAGGCCACCCTTGTTCAATAGAGATAACTATGTATTTTGGAAGACTAGGACAATAGTCTTTTTGCAACCAACCGATTATAAAACATGGTGGGGCATTAAGAATGAATCCATATACCGAGTATGACTGTAGACTGGCGTTAGATTGAAAGATTGAGTCTGAGTATTTAATGAGACGGATATTAAATTGTTGTCTTTAAATGCCCAAGCTACTAATATTATTTTTTGTGCATTAGACTTGAATGAGTACAACAAACTTTTAAGATGCCAATCCGCAAAGAAAATATCAGATATGCTCGAAGTAACTCATAAGGGAACTGGCCAAGTCAAGAAATGAAAAATCAGTGTCCTCCCATATCATTACGACCTGTTTAAGATGGCTGAAACTGAAAGCATTCAATAGAAATACAAATGATTCAACAAAATCTGTAATGGCTTGAATGCACTCGAGAAACCTTACTCCATGACAGAAATAATCAGGAAGATACTTTAGTCACTTTCCAAGACGTGGGAACGGAAAGTCACGACGATTCAGGATTTAATTGTTCATCAAAACATTAGATTCAACAATCTTTTTTTTTTTTTTTTATGATGACAATTAACTTTAATGTTTTCTAAAAAAAAAAAAGTAATATAACCACGCTCTCTCTAAATCTAAGAATGAGTTCTTTTAACTTATTTAAGCACCATAATAATAAACATAAAATTTATGAATCATTTTCAATATAATCAATATAACACAAACATAATAAGAAATTTCTTCCCTTATAAATTTGTAAGAAATTTCTCCACCTTTCTAATTATACTCATGAATTCATGCTAAGAGAACGCATACAATATCGTGTAACCATTTTTCCCTTAATATCATATTCGCTCCCCCAATAATATTAGAATAAAAACATCAGATTCTCTCCCCCGTTGTCACATAAAAAAAAAAAGGGATCATGAAGAGAATTATTTTTAAGATTAATCTAATCATCTTGAGGCAATTTTAAGAGATCATCAAAATATTTCAATACAACATGAAATTATATAATTTTAAATGAGTCAACATGTTTTTATTTTACGATACCAATTAATAACTCATCTTTAGATAGAATCAAAATCATGTACTTATTAATGCACTAGAACGTGGGGAATATCTTATTGATAATATAGATCATTCATGAACCCATTGACATCAATCTAATGCACACTTTAAACATGGATAATTTTCATATTGAAGACATTATCTCATAAAATTTTAGCACTCTCCAAGAATAATAATCATTTTAAAATTTGAGACATTAGATGTATGCTAGACACTTAATTTCTATAAAGATATCCACGTGCAACATTATTAGTAGAAAATTAGGTTTCTAAATGCATCATATAAAAGAATAATGTAATTGCTCATATAATACATAAATACTTGTAAGATAATTTATCATGAAGAATAAAAACAATTACTATAAACCTTCGATAGTTAGAACATGATGATCGATTCAAATAAATACATAGCATGTTTCTCATGAGAAATCCATAAAGTTATAATATAACTAACCATACTAACATTAATCAATGCATGATATGAATAATATAACCAAATCGTATGTATGCATTTTAATACACTTAAATATATGTGATTTTCAAAATCACCATGCAATATTTCTAAGACAACAAGCGATCACATAATTTAGCACATGTCTTAGAAACCATTACTGAATTACCAAATTGGCGTGTTAGACACCTACCTCTTTAACAAATTAATGGATTTAAATTGAGAAATGTTAGGTTTACCTCTAAAGTCCTTGAGGACGATTTTGTTTGTTACCTCATTGTAATTGTTAACAATATTTATGTTATCCTTTGAAACAAGTGATTGAGTTAGCTTGTCATTCCTAGAGGTAACTAGTTGATTCATCTCAGCATCTTTGTCCATCTTGGAAACTACTAGTTGATTTATTTTGTTGTAATATGTAATAATTTCGTAAACCAGTTTCTACTGATTTTGAGGTTACATTCTCTCACAATGATAATCATTTCGGTGAACCCGTGGCTTTTTTATATCATCAATTTTATGCCTTTGTATATTGTTTCCATCCATCCTCCTTGATCCAGCGAGCCTTGCATCTTTCCTTTGTGAATTATTTCCATTCATTTTCATTGGCACAGTAAATCTATTAGTCATACCTACATGACAATTTTCTTTTTTAGGTAACTAGTTATTTATGGATCCAATAGGGTAACCATGCAATAGAAAACACAATTTTTTAAGATAGTCAAATTTCCTACAATAATAGCCTCTAAAATTATTTAAATGCTTCTTAGGATAATCAACTTTCCAAACAAGAGCATGATATTGATAATGATACTTAGGAAATGCTTTAGGGACTACTGGTTTCTCAATATTCTTTAATTTATACATTGTCTCATTAAGCTCGTTTTGAGTCTTTTCAAGTGATATTTCCAATAAACTAACGTTCACCTGAAGACCAAAATTCTTCTTATGCATAAATTCAAGATCATGCTTAAGAATCCAACAATCATTTTCAATAGAATGGTTTTTTAAATGAGTTGTATCAAGTTCACATCATGCATTATCCAATTCAATATTTAAAGCCTTGTTTAAAGTATCAAATTTTTTCTTTTTAAAATCACTATGTTAAAAATCTGAAATATTATTTTTAAAAACAACATTTTCTTATTCAAGAGAGACATGTTTTTCAAGCAACTTACTAATTTCAGATATAATTTCAGATAGAACATTTAAAAATTCAATAGTTTCAAAATATTTATCTAAATTCCTTTTTACATAGATTTAGTGGTACTAAATTTTTTATTTTTAAGAATAGCAATTTTCTGCCCAAGTTTTAAATTCTCTTTTCCAAAAACATATGTGAGAGCAATTAATTTCTCAATGAATTTATCAGCAGCGTAATTATCACAATCTTTATCCTTCACTAATAGATCCGTGATTATAAAAAAAAAAACAAGAGATTTACTTATAATCTCAAGACAAACAGAAGATTCACATACAATATTTTTCTTAGTGCACTTCATGTGATTGTGTTTAGCTAGGATGATAAGCTTAATCGAGCTAAAACCAACTCTGATACCAACCCAGGTGAATCTTAACTCTTAATATCCCAATTAGGAACACACACGTAACACAAAATGTATTTTATTATTTATGTGTGTTTTGATTAAGTGAAATTATTTACTCCTATGTGATTTGAAGAGAGATATTTTTGATTGACTAAAATAAAATATAAGAATATTAGTAGAGCTAATTTAAAAGAGAAAATGGTTAAAGGGGCAAAAACGTATAAGAAAATAAGTTAAAAACGTGTTCAGTGAAAAGATCCAGAAGGCATCAGTCAACTGATGAGTCGACCGGACCAAGCAGCTGAAAGATCCTGTATCTCTAAGTCGATTGATAGGTCGACCAACCAAGGAAGCTGAACTCTCTGAATCTACATGTCGATCGATAGGTCGACCGGTGAAGGAAAAATGAACTATCTGAATCTACAGGTTGACAGGCAGGTCGACAGATAAATGGCCTTGGCTACATCCTGAATTTACCAGTCAACTGGTCGGTCAACCGGATGCGCTGTTTTAGGATTCTGATTTATCCGAAATCATATCTAAAAGTAGCCAATTTTTGTTAGTATTTGAGAGATATTTAAGGGATTTGGTGATATTTATGATATACTTTATCCATTATTTAATTCCTATAGATTTGGTACTTGGAATTAAAGTGGTTTTCAAATTGGTCATTTTAATTCTTCCTATCTAATGGAATTAGGTTTGAAAATTCTTTTTATGGACTAAATTGAATATTTTGAAAGTTATTATTAAGTGAAATATACCTTAAATAAAAGGTATCAATATATGGGATCTATCGGTAATTTTAAAAGACATATCTTATGGAAACTAGCCATTATAGGGTTTATTTTAAATACCTATAAAAAGACCTGAGGATTTCACATAAGATGGAATACCATATGAAGAACTATTCAATTCATAAGCTTTTATAAGAGTCATCATTTTGATATTTATTTTGAAGGATCAAATTGTGATATCAATTATTGAGATGTTCTTGAGTTAAAGCGCTAGTTGTATAAGCGTCACCGATTTGAGCTGTCTAACGTTTCAATCTATCATTCTTCAGTGTTATCCGGGTGAGATCTTTCAAATTATATTCTTTCATTGCATTATTTGATTATTGTTTCGAAATTGATCTTAGAAATTGTTTATGATTTTTTAAGAAAATATTTTTACAAACAATTTCTTAAATCTGATTACGTGCTTAAATTTGCTACCCATATCTTGTTAAAATCATATTTTTCTATCTCACGTTTTTCTATCAATAGACTTGGAATATTAATTGAATTATTATTTATCTGGGGTTGTAGAATCTCATGTGAGATTTTCTTACTTATCATTTTGTATTGATGAGTAGTGTGACGGGTTAAATATTGTTGGGGGTATTTAATCAAGGGTAGCTGGGTTTCAGACTCTTATTGTAAAGAGATTGAGGTAGTGATTCCTCCTTAATAGAATTCCGTTGTGAGTGATTTTGTAAAGGTTCCATTCTTACTTGAGAAAATGATAGTTGGAGTATTGTGTGAGGTTTTGATTCTTGAGCCTAAGGTATAAAAAGAATTAGGTTAGTCTTTAACCTGTAAAAAGACAAGTTTTTCTTGAGCCTGAAAAAATAGAGGTTATTCCTTAGCCTAGGAAAAGAATTTTGTAAAGGTTGATTCTGAGCCTGTAAAAGAATCGGTGTGAGAGTTTGGTTCCTACCTTTAAAGGGATCTTGAGTATTAGTGGGTACTAATCTCCGTAGGGCTCGAAAGACTGGACTAGTCAAGAATAGCTTGGTGAACCAGGATATATCTTAGTATTATGCATTATTAATTTATTTATTTTTGTTGTTTGTGCGTGCACCTAGTTGATTAATTAATTTTGCTGTGATATAAAGATAATAATTAATTTAGAAATAAAATTAATTATTTAATTTATTGAAGTTTTATTCTGATAATTTTTAATTACCAAATTCACCCCCTTCTCGGGTATTCTACTGGGCCAACAGTGTTTAACCTGAATGCACACCCAAACAATCAGAAAAGAATAAACAATGTAGCACACAAATATCCTGGTTCGACAAGTTAGTCTTACTTACATCTAGTTCCCCAAGCTTCACGGAGATTCGCAATCCACTAAACCCCGATTCATTTCCCAAATAGGAACCAAACCTTTAAAATACAGGCTCAGAATCAACCTTTATTCACCTGATTCTTTTACAAGCTAAGAATAAATCTAACACTATTACACTTATCATTTTTCCACGTTTAGGAAGAAGTTTTACAATCATGCTTAACTCTATTACAGGAAGGATTAAAACCTAATCTTTTCAAGGAAAAAAATTAACCTAATCTTTTTGCAGGCCAAAGATCAAACCTTAATAGTTTTCATAGGCAAAGATCGAAACCTAGCTATCATTATTAAACATCGACCCAAATGTGTCTAATCCGCTCAAACTGGTAAATACAAAAAATAACAAGTTTCTTCCCATAAGGAGCTTCTACCATCTCAATACAGATATACTCAATTAATGTTTGGAATAATACTACGTGATAGATACAATGTGGAGTAAATAAATCTGATTTTAAAAAATGGGTAGCACACAAGTAGCACGTAATCAGATTTTTCAATAAAAATCGTTCAAAAGATTTTCAAGAATTAAGTTCAAAAATGATTTTTCTAAAACACCTTAACGAACCAATAAATTAGTAATAATCGAAGAAAGTAATAAAAAAAGTTTGGAAGGATCTCACCGGGATTCGTCGAAAGTAATAACAATAAGAACCTTAAATCAAGAATTTCGAATGTAATGTCAGCGAGAAAATCTCTCTTAGAATGATAGAAGGCTGATGTTCTTAATGTTTTTTATTTCAATCCCGCAGGTCTCTATAAATAGACCTAAACTAGACCTCCAACAGCTAGTTTTCAAATGTCATTACTAAATATGACATCCCAAAACCCCATAGATCATATATATTCAAAATGGATCTTTTCATTTAAAAATATTCTTGGGAAAACTCGTTTTGGTCCTTAATTTTTTTTTTTTTAAATTGAAATCCATAGAAATATAAAGTATTTAATCACCTTAATTAAAAGAATAATTAAATAAATGGACCGATTAAATAAAAATCACATATTTCACGATATATAACGAAAATATTTCAAATTTTCTTAAAAACCTCCCTTAGAATCATCAAAACCGAATTAGATTGATCAGAAACAAATTAGTCAAAAATTTTAACTGACCATGTAGGTTGATCGGTTTCTTGCCGTCAGTTAACCGAACTCTCACAATGGTCACTAAATTGACCGTTGTGTTGGTCCGATCAGTTGACCGATGGACCAGAAGCTCCCCACTTCTTCCAATTTCGGTTACTATTCTCGTTAGTCGACCGACCTTTCTGTTCAGTTGACTGAATGGATCAGTAGATCACCTATTCCACTTTCGAAACACATTATTTTGGTTAGTCGACCGACCCCTTTCGTTAGTTGACCGAATTGACCCAAAAAATCACAATGATAAGCATGAACACCAATTTTTCAATTAAGTCCTTAACCAAACCATTTTTGTTGGCCTAGCGATCTACCCAAGAGGAGGGTGAATTAGATAGTTATAAAAATTAAATCAAATTATCAACTTTTAATACTTAAATAATCAAATAATTAATTTAACCTTAAATTAATTATTTATCTTTATAACACTTGAATTTTTAAACAATTAATTTATCATAAATCGATTATTATCTTTATAATGCAGTGGATAAGTGTTCAATTCTAAGTGTACACCCCAACAACAATAAATAAAATAACAATGCAGAACACCTCAATATATCCTGGATCACCAAGTTACTCTTGGCTAATCCAGTCCTCCGAGCCCTACGGAGATTCGCACACACTAAATCACTAAGATTCTTTTAAATAAGTAGGAACCAAATCTTTACGTAATGATTCTTTTCACAGGCTTAGAATCAACCTTTAAAATCCATTTTCATAGGCTCAGGAAAAATATTATCTTTTTTCTAGGCTCAAGACTAACCTAATCATTTCACAGGTTCAGGATCAAACCTTATTCTTTTATATCTTAGGCTAAGAATCAAACATCACAATCACTCCAAGTATCCTTTTTCCAAGTAAGGATGGAACCTTCACAATTCACTCAAATTCAATTCTAATCAGGAAGAATCACGCCTATTTCTTTTCACAGGAAAAGAGTAACCTAACATTTTTATACTTTAGGAAAATATCAAACATCAATCTCTTTATAGGAAGAGATTGAAACCAAACTACCCCTGATTAAATATTCTCAATAATATTTAATTCACACACAACTTATCAATTACACAAATTGATAAGTTTTTCTCACTCGGAACTTCTACCACCTCAAATTAATTTAAACTCAATTAATGTCCCGATAAATACTAGTGCTAGAAATAAAGTGAGAATTTTAAAATCTGATTCTAAATTAAACAAGCAGCACGCAATTTAAGTAAGTAATTAGATTTTCACAAGAAATTGTTTCAAAATATTTTCAAGCAATTTAATGTTAGAAAAACGATTTCAAAGATCTAAAATTCCAAGCAATAAATAATAATATCAAATAGCAATAAAAAGCTCAAATTTAAAACGATCTCACCAGGATACTACCGAATGATTGAAAATTAAATCACAATGAAACTTTAGATCGGTGACAGCAACAATTTCTGCACACTTTTTCAATAACTTTTCTCAAAGATAATCTTACAATACTTTCAGTATAATTTTAGAATAAAAACTCTCAGAAAGCTCAAAAACTGAATAACTCTTGAAAAGCAATTGATTGGGATCTTTTTAAATGAAAAAACGCAAGCCTATTTAAATAGATTTGAAACAAGCCCTCCAACGGCTAGTTTTCACATATCATGACACTTAATTGCTCATATAGACCCTATATATCGATATGACTCAATCCTGGTTCAATTCACTTAATTATAACTTTTAAATTATTCAATTTAGTCCCTCAAATATTTCTCAATCTCAAATAGATGGGATAGAAAGAATTAAATGTACCATTTTGAGAAATAGTTAAAATATATGAACCATATCTTTAGGGACATCAAAATAACAACCATATATCTTAAATAATATCAAATTCCAAAGATATCTCTCAGATTTTTAACCATAAAATGGCTAGTAACAACTACTTTTTGATCAAATCCACGAAATCCTCCAATCTTAAAACAACACCATCGGTTGACTGACCAAACATCACCAGTTGACCGCTCAATTCAAGTTGTAGCCCAAGCCAAAATTACTCGTCAGTCTGTCGATTGATCCTCCATGTATTGGTTAACCAATCAATTCAGGATGCTCCCCATGGAATTTCTTAACCATAGTCGGTCGACCGATCTTCCATGATCTGTCGACTGATCGATTTAGAGAGTTTATGTATCGACCATAGATCAACTGATCTCCCCTCAGTCAATTGACCGATCGATCCAGTGACTACACAATTTTCTAGCCTACACCCATCGGTTGACCAATTCTACTTGGTCGGTTGGCCGATCAATGCTGGAACAACTTTTCCTTAGTTCATTTCCACTGTAATTTTTGACGGTTTTGCCCCTTTAATCGATTTCTTTTCTCAATTAACTTAATTGACACTTATTAATCAATTTTAAGCACTAATCTTTCTTAGGTCAATATTTCTTCTTCAATTTCACATTGGAGCAAATATGTTAACTAATTAGGATCTTAATAAAAACACACATATATAAATTTAATTTTGTATCGTGTGTGATCCTGATTAGGATACATTAAGAGTAAAAATTTACCTGAGTTGTTTTCTCTTAAATTATTCAAAGTCTTCAATCTCTTAATACTCATCTCTTTGTCAGTCTCTTTACATAACCATTTCTTCGTGATATCATCCTCAATGGAACTCTTACACTGAAACACTCAATAAACTTGTTAATTACACAAAAAACATTAACGTTTAATTGTCCATCAAAATCTTAGGATCAACAATTTTACATACTTGGCACATTATAAAACATACTTTAGACCCCTAAAATAATCACAACACATATAAGATTAATTCATTTTAATGTATCATGTGTCATCCTAATTCGGGTTATATTAAGAGTATATACGTAAAAAGTTATTTTTCACCTATTTGTCTTCAATCTCTTCAAGTCTTCATTACCTCCATTTTGCACATATCTTAAATTCACTTGATTATTAAATAATCACTTCATGAATTCTTTAATGATTCTTATTTTCGATCAAATATTTTTCTTATTTCAACCAATAGAACTTTAAAACTGAAACCACTCAATAAAATCATTAGTTTCATAAAATATGAACATTTAATTGTTCATCAAAATATTAGGTTCAACAGTATGTTGTGCACCTAAAGAAGAATATTGAAATAATCCATCATTGCTCCTACCAAAAAAGTCATACAACAAAAGAGCCAATTCCAACCACTCAATATCAATAAACCAGATAGGAGATTCGAAAAGGGCTTCATGGAAAAATTCACCGGCCAAAGAGAAATCTAGAACCATCAATAGAAGGCCAAGTCCAATTGAAAACAACTACTAGATTAATGTAGTTGATTGTGAATTCATGCAGATAGATCATGAGTGGGCCCGAAATCTCAAAGTTTCTACCTTCATTGTACAACTGTAAATCACCAAAAAATGATAACCACCGAGCCATAGAAGGTACCAGTCTTCGAAACTCCCAAGCAAGAAACAACCAAAACCTTAAAAGAGGTGTCATGGAATCACTACAACAAAAACGGACTTTAACGACAATTAAGAAATAACCACTAATGATATGTTTTTAGTGGCAAATCATTGAATTGCCGTTAATTTGTTTCAATTGCCGCTAAATATTATAATTTTGGGTCCAAATTTTGGAACCAAATTTTGATATAGAAATATTTAATTAAAATAAAATAAAAAATAAAATAAAATTATTTAGTTAATGAAAAATTAAAATTGAATGTGACAAATATTAATTTAAAAAATAAATAGGAAGAAGAAGTCCTCCAAAACTGATCAACATAGCAAGAGAAGAAATAAACAAGAACAATATTGTGTTTTATTATAATTATATTATATAATAGAAGGACAATAACATGATTAAGTAAAAACAAGATAAAAAATAAATTAAAATTTTGTGCCTAAAATGAGGTTCCAAATTAACCCCACACATATTCCCCTCTCCTGCTCTTCACATTTCATTCTCGCTTTGCACATTTTATTCCTACCTTAGCTAAACAAAGCCTTCAATAATTAAACAAAACCTCAACCCTATCTAGCTCTCTCATTCATTAACCACGTGTGGTCATGCATCTCGACTTCACTGCCCAATCACCACCTCTCCTCCACTGCTCAATCGTCGCCTTCATCATGTCGTTGTTGAATCCTCGTCCTCTTCCATTGTTGAATCACCATTTTTCTCATGTGGCTGCTCAATCACCTTCTCACACCTTATGTTGTTGCATAGTCGGCGAATAACATCTTCTCTTACTATTTCTCTTTCTTTAACTTCCATTAATTTCTATTTTATTTAACTTTATTGAGCTTTTGATACTTATCTGAAATCAGGAACCCTCTTATCGAAAATCAGGAACCCCAAAAGTGATATTATGTGGCAGAAATCAAATATTATTTTTGAATTTAACCCCTGCAACAGCCAACGATAGATCGAAACCCTTGCAGCAATTATTGATCGAAATCCTTGCATCACGAAATCTGATTTGTTCTCCAAATTTTGGTTTGTGTTCTCTAAATCTTTGATTGGCCTTCCTCAATTCAGCGTTTTTGGTCCCCAAATTAGTTTTGTTGTGTATATTTTTCTAATTTGTTTTGTCAAATCAGATTCTCTAAATCTAATTTCTTCCTAGTTTGTGATTTTATATTGGTTTCTAATTTGATTTCGGTTCTTAAATTTCATATTATTGTTTATTGCCTAGTATTTATTCTAGGGTTTGGCTCATCAATGCTCAAGAGATGCCAACGATAAAGTTTCCCTTATTCCTCAATCTTCCTGATGTTTTCGGTACTAGAGGAAATAAGTTTTGGTTAACCAATTTTGTTCATCTAATCTGAGGTTGTTTCTTATAAACTCCTTTCTATTTGCTCCAATCCAATTATCAATTTTGGTATTTTTCTTGGTTTATTTTACAATAAAATTCTTGGTTCATTTTACAAATAGAAAGAAACGTACCTTGCCCCTTATGTATTCATCAGTTTTTTTCACCAATCTGTGTTTTTTTTAGTTGTAATTGAAGATGAAAATGGATTTTTAAAGACCTAGATGGACTCTCTCCTATTATAACCATTATTTCTGAAAAGGTTCTATCAAAAATCTTGTTATTCCTTAAAATTTTAAGTTAAAGACTCTAGTGGTTTCAATCAAATTAGGGTTAGGCAAGAAATCGACCTCACATAAGGTGCATCTTGATAATAAATCTTACTCATTCTTGAGAAGCACCAGTGTGTAGTAGATTATCATTAGAAAGTCGGCCTCACTAGGATCTAACATGATCTTCCTAGAATTGAGCAAGTCCTAGAGTCGTTCAAAGTACTCTAAATACCAAGCCTCCAATAGACCAAAACGAAACAGCGTAACTCAAAGACTTAAATAGACTACCAATTAAGATAACGAACGATTTTACCTAGCTAATGCTTAGACAAAAAAAACTCTAGCAATACGAACCAACTTAGCTTGTCAATCCAGTAGCACATCAGTCTCCTCCTTAGCTCGCAAGCTAGGCCATATTTTACACTACCGATAATCACAAATCACAATAAAAGTGTCAAATTTCATTCCCCAATAGAACTTATCCAATCACTACCTTAGTAAAAGACTAGGGCACATTTCATCCTATTCAGGATTTCATTATTGAAACAACGTTTATTTATGTCTCGCGGCTTAAAATAAAATGCCCAAATCATATAAAATTAAATCAAGTCCTTCATCACTATGAACTATGTGCTGACCTGATTCTCAATTATCTGAGATACATAGGCAACCCACATACAGGTTCGGTCTCCATTAAAAAAAAAAAAAAAAATCCTCCATCGAGATTGAATCAGGTCAACTTTAAAATCCTCCATCAATTGGGATTCAAAAACATTAACTTAAAAATCATTCATCAATAGTTTGAACTACGTCTCAACCTAATCCTTGGTTACTCGCCAAGGTACGTAGGAAATCCAAGTGGGTCTGGTCGAATCAGAGAGATATTGAGCCATGTATCAGGGCGCATCTTTGGAGAAGTCCCTCGACTTCCCTAAGAAGCCAATTGTTAATCCTCTTGTTAGGTAAAACAACAAAGGATGCATGTGCACGAACTACGCTTCGACCTGATCCTTGGTAGATTACCAAGGTACGTAGGAAACCCTAATGGGTATAGTCCACAATTTGAAAATTAGCATAGTGAGGGCCGAACTACATTTTGACTTGATTCTTGACTTAGGAAATCAGAGCATGTACATAACTCATGTTGGTTTCGATCATTCGACGATCATTATCCAAAACGGTGATATCAAAGTACATAAACAACCCAACAAGGTTTCCAGTCTCAATCAAACATTAAAATCAAATGCTCAGTTTAGGATATATGGGAAACCCATGTAGGCTATGTCATATTTTCCGAACGCACAGGACGTAATCTAGTGCCCCAACTAAAGTTGGGGCACATTATACCAGATCTCTCTGTTGAGATTTCTTGATAAGACTCGCCGTTGCTAAAGCTGGGGCACATTATATCACATCTTTCCATCGATATTTCTTGATAAGATGCGCCCCAGCTAGAGCTAGGGCACATTATATAAGATCTCTCCATCGATATTTCTTGATAAGACTTGCCCCAGCTAAAGCTAGGGCACAATTTAAAAATTCAAAATTCAAAGAATGCAAAATCCAAGATTCAAGATTCAAAATCAAAGATTATAATCATTAAAAAAGAAACAAGCGTCACAAAGCCACAATCTATGATTGAGGCACATTTTCTTCAGTGAGAATTCGCTCAGTCATTTTCAATCATGTATTGATATGACGAACCAAAAATTAATTTCTCTAACCACAAACCTTTTCCACCAAATACCGATCAACATAAAATCAAATCCCGAACGACATTGGACCTGTTTCTCAATTCTCTGAGATATGTAGGAGCCTAGATGGGGTTCAGTAAGGACAACTTAAGGAAAATCAATTCAGCAATCAAATCCACCAATCAATCAATCGATAAATCAATCAAACCAAAAAATCTTTCACTATGTTATTTGCTATCTTTAGAACACTGTGTCAGAAACCAAAAAATCTTTCACCATGTTCTTCGCTATCTTTAGAACACTGTGTCAAAAACCAAAAAATCTTTTACTATGTCAGAAACCAAAAATCTATTTCACCATGTTCTTTGCTATATTTAGAACACTGTGCCAGGAAAAAAAAAAATCTTTCACCGTGTTCTTCTCTATCTTTAGAACACTGTGTCAAAAACCAAAAAATCTTTCACCATTTTCTTCACTATCTTTAGAACACTTTGTCAAAAACCAAAAAACCTTTGATCGTGTTGTTCGCTATCTTTAGAACACTTTACCGGAAACCAAAAAATCTTTCACCGTGTTCTTTATTATCTTTAGAACACTATGACAGCATCCCAAAAACAAAAAAATTCATCGTGTTCTTCCTTATCTTTAGAACACTATGTCAGAATCCCCAAAAAAAAAATCTTTCATCGTGTTCTTCGCTATCTTTAGAACACTGTGTCAGAATCATAAGAAAAAACAAGAACCTATCACTATGCTCTTCATTATTTTTAGATCACTGTGTCAGAATCCAAAAAAAAAAAAAAAAAAAAAACCTGTCATTGTGCTCCTCACTATGTTTAGATCACTGTGTCAGAATTTATTAAAAAGAAAAAAAAAAAAAAAAAAAAAAAAACTACCATTGTGCTCTTCGCTATCTTTAGATCACTGTGTCATAATTCAAAAAAACAAGAACCTGTCACTGTGCTCTTTGCTATTCTTAGATTACTATTTCAGAATCCTATCACTATGTTCCTAAGTATGTACAGTCATAACCAAGAGAAGGAAATAAGTCATCATATTCCTAAAACACTATGATGTTCAATGACCGGTCACTCAGCCTCCTTTGAGAAATCCATCCTCGTAGGACTAGGTTTTAGTTAGTCGCCTTCGAGAAATAATCCTCATAGGAAAAGGCTTTAATTAGTCGTCTTTGAGAGCAATTCTCATAGGACAAGGCTTTAATTAGTCACCTCTGAGAGCAATCCTTGTAGGACAAGGCTTCATCAATCGCCTTCAAGGAAAATCCTCTAGGATTAGGTATTTCATTGTCCTTTAGGAATTATTTACCACTTTCATAGGGTAGATGCAGCAATGTAAAATATTCCTAACTTTTCTTAGTTAAAATTTTAAACTCCTATCTTTAATTTTCATGTCTAACAGAACAAAATATCTATGTCTCCTTCTTTGTCATTACGAGTAAACTCGCATGATAAAGAATAGCAGTTGTAGACACCGGATTTTGTCCCGCCCAGCTAGTGTAGAATTGAAAGTACATGTTCAGATAAACTTTAAACTTTGGTTTAATGGGAATGAAGTTATACATTAGGATCACACTGAATACTATGAAAAACAGGAAAAAAAAACATAAAACTGTTGAATTTGACTGACTTCGGTAAAGTAAAAGTTTTGGGTCAGCCTCAAAATTCTTAAAGTTGAAGAGGGACTAAGATGACATTATTAAGGGTTAATTTTCACCAAATCACCTTTAATATAAATAAAAGTTAGTTACTACCCTTTAATTATAAGACATTTCACCAAGTTACCTCTGTTACCTACTTTAACCATTGAAATATTTAGTATCACCTGTTTCATCTATTTGACACCAAAAATATTTCTTTAAATACTTGTTTAAAGTTATAATATCCATAAAAAAAATACAAAAGGACTAAATCAAGGCATAAAATTTCCATGACAAGTCTAAGTTACACAATGTAACTAGGGATTAGGACTCGATTAGAAATCGACCAAACCGAAGTCATCTTAACTAAATATCAAAGTCCATCCAATCAAGGTCCGAACCAAGCATTAATGACTCATAAAAATGAGCATAAAAATCCTAAGAAGATTCTTATATATTTCCTACAAAATATCTAAGTAAAGAACCAAATTACTTAAGAAGTAACTAACCGTTATTAAAACTAAACGATCTGGTTCGCCACCTAGCAAGGAATTTAATGAGCATTAAATGCCCATCCCATCAAGAATTAAATGACTGGGATGACATGGATGGACCACATTCAAGGAATAAAGATATTTTGATCAATATATCTTAGGGTTAACTAAAACACTTGAAATGTGACTACCCGATACAAGGCAAACTTAGCTGATTTGATCCAAATCCAACGAATTCATAGCCCATCAAATTAAGTGTCCTTGTCAAGCATTAAATACCAAATGACACACCAAGACTAGATTCATTGAACCATAATAGAATTTATGACAACTAAAATAAAATAGTGAAAGACACCCACACTTAGCCCCTAATCAAATCGAAAATGTCACTTTAAGCCATAAATACTCCCATGTTCAATAGTTATTTCAAAGATACAGTAATGATTACTAATGATTGCAAATGATTTTCAATGATTACTAATCATTGAACCTAGACATGTAATGATTACCAAATCTTTTAAAGATCTTTGAGAATCTTACAAAATCTTGCAAATTCATGCAAAGTCATTCAAGATCAAGACAAGAATGGATGACCCCTAGACCAAACACTACCAAAGGAGCAGTCTGGGAATGACTACACATTGGTGAATGGACAGGCATCCCGAGCCTATAAATAAAGGGTTTGTTTTCATTTAGAAAGAGTTGGAACCCACAACTTATCTTTCTAGGTTTGTTTCAAGCTCTCGGGTCTTGAGATTTCTAGTCTCCCCTTCTAAAAATACCTCCAAATTCTACTGAAATACCATCTCGGATGAGTTCTTGAGGTTCTTGGAGGAAGAACTCAAGGAGTTGACGGCAACTGATTGAGGACAACGAATAAGATCCAAAGAAGGAAATGAAGGTAATCACTTACGGAAAACTATTTCCCCTAAGTTAGGTATGTATTCCTAAACCTTGTTTAATATTGCCTTAAATATGGTTGTTGTTGACCCAGTAAACTACCCAAGAGGGGGTTAATTAGGTTGTTCTAAAAATTTATGCAATTTCAATCTTTCAACACTTAATTTATCAAATAATCAATTTATCCTAAATTAATTATTATCATTGTTACGCAGCGGATAAGTGTTTAAATCTAGGTGTACACCCAAACAAAATGTAAAGAAAGTAAATAATGCCGCACACCAAGATATATCCTGGTTCAACAAACTAATCTTGCCTAATCCAGTTCCCCGAGCTCCACAGAGATTTGCACCCTCTAAGTACCTTGATCCATTTAAAGGTAGGAACCAAACCCTTACAATAATTCTTTTCCTAGGTCAAGAATAAACCTTTACAAAAAAAAAAATCTAGACTAAGGAAGAACCTTATCTTTTTTTCAAGTTAAAGACTAACCTAATTCTATTACAAGAAAAATCTCAACCTAATCCTTTTAACAGGCTAAAGATCAAATCTTACATTGCTCACAAATATCCTTTTTCCAGGTAAGGATTAAACATTTACAAATCACTTAAAATTAATTCTATTCAGGAAGAATTAACACCAAAATTTGTTTTAAGAGAAAATAATAACCTAACCTTTTTATACCTTAGGCAAAGATTAAATCTCAATCTTTTTCCCAGGAAAGATTAAAACCCAAGATATCTTGACTAGATACAAACCCAACCATATCTAATCCACATAAACTCACCAATACAAAAAAATAATGTGTTTCTTCCCACTCGGAGCTTCTACCATCTCAAAATAATTATACCTAATTAATATCTCGAAATTTACCACATGATAGAATTTAAGCGAAGAATTTAATATCTGATTATAACAAGTGTGGGTAGCACAAAATTAAGTACGTAATCAGACAATATCAAAAAATCATTTTAATTTTTTTTATGCTCTGAAGTTTAAAAATCGATTTTTCATTGATCTTAAAACTAAGTAATAAACAATATATGAAATCAAATTTCAGCACAATAACTTGGAAATATCACACCAGAAAAATATCGAAAGAATAGAATCAGAATTACAAGACAACACAGATCGGTGACGTCAACTCAACAACCCTTTAGCTTAAGAACTGTTCACACAAATGATCTCACGAATGATCTCTCGAATAAATCTCTGAATGATAACACTCAGAAAGTTTAGGAACTTGATAGTTCTTGATGTGGTGTCATGAGATCTTAAATTTGCAAGTCTATATATAGTGATTTTAAATAAGCCCTCCAACGACTAGTTTTGACAAAATAAGTCTTTAAAGAGCAGTTATAGATCCCATATATCATATATTTTCAATCCTGGTATAATTTACTTAAAAATATTTTTTAAATCTATCAATTAAGTCCACAAATTATTTCTTAAATTTCAATCACAAAGATATGAATTATTTAGTTGCAAAAATTGAGAGAATCTAAAATTATATGTACCAAATCAATAGGGATTTCAAAATAGATGTGTCATATCTTTAATATCTTCAAATCCCCCAAATATCTCCATCAGATTCACCAAAAACGGCTAGTAACGGCTAGTTTTTTTTATCAAAACCTTTAAATCCCCGAAATCTCAACTAACACAGTCGGTTGACTGAACCCCTGCTAATCGGTTGACCGAACGATTCAGCATATAACATAGGACAAACCCAAAAAGGCAATCGATTGACCGAATACCCCACAGTCAATTGATCGATCAATTCAAGTTGCAATCTAGGCCAAAATTAAGCCACAGTCAGTTAATCGATTGATTGATCTCTCCTGGTAGATTAACCGATCAATTAAGAGAGATACACTTTTCAACCCAAAGCTAATTGGTTGACCGAGACTTTGCTAGTCAGTTAACCGACCAATGTTTGATGCTCTCTTTTCCACTTATTTTAGCTCCAAAATTCATCATTTAATCCCATTAACCGATTATTTTTCTCTATTAACACAATTGACACTAAAATTCAATTTTAAATACTATTTTCACTTAGGTCAATTTTATTTTTCAATTTCACATAGGAGCAAACATTTGAACACTAATTAGGATCCTAAATTTCATTAAATCAAACATACATAAATTTAACTCATCAATTAGTGTTGTGTGTGATCCAAATTTGGGATACATTAAGAGTATAAAAGTATTTGAGTTGTTTCACCTAATTTCTTCGAAATCTTCAATACTTTTCATTTCTTCATTGTCCATCTTTGCACCTTGATAATTTCTTCATGATTCAATCTTTGATTGGAACTCTTATACTGAAACACATTAATTCAACCAAAAACATCAACCCTTAATTGTCCATCAAAATCTCAGGATCAACAATTGTGTTACTTGTATATAGAATGTTCGTGTAGTTATTAAACTTATATTTAATGTAAATAGCATGTATATCAAGTAATCAAATCAAAAAAGTTGAGATCATGTCAAAATCATCAAACTATGTAAAAAAAAAAAACATCCAAGAACATTAAGAACACATCAAGAACATGAAGAACACATGAAATCAAACTTAAAATAAACTACGTACTAACCTGATTCTCATTAATCTGAGATACATAGGCAACCCACGTATGAGTTTGGTCACCTATCTAAATAATTTAGTCTTATCTTGTATGTTGGAACTACATGTCGACCTAATTTCCTGTAAAAACAGGGATATATAAACAACCTTCATAAGGTTCGATCGTTAAAAAATACCAAAACATTTTTATTTCATACGTCTTGCATGTTGGAACTATTCTCCGTGTTTATCGGGATATGTAGACAACCTTTATAAGGTTCGGTCGTTAGGAAAATACAAAAACATTTCTATTTCTTATATACTGTTATTGGGTTGTCGATGCTAGTTTCGTTTAGTTTACTACTTTCATTACATATAAAATCCATAAAAAGACAAAACTTAAAAAGGAAATTATTTTGTTAACAAAAACCAAATAAAGTTTCTTGAATTCTATTTAAATGTGAATATTTATTTAGACTGAGGTACCGTATTCGAACGGGTGTCATGAGATGCATAAAACCTTCCCCGAGCATAACCGACCCCTCAAACTTAAATAAATGTTTGGTACAAAAACCTTTACTAGTAAAAACATGGGCGCATTTCCAAATAAAAAATGAATTTCTAAAATTCCGGTGATCTAGCACATCATTTAACCCATACTATGTGGTGACTCTTTTTCAAACATAAGATCCCGGCCCGAAGAAGTTTTCAAAACCGACGCCTAGAAAAGCCCTTGAAAACCATTTTTTTTCAAAAATTAAGGAATTTTGAGGATTTCAGATGGATGAATGAAAACTTGTTATCCTCTTCTTCTCGATCTCAACTTCCTCTGCTTTCAAACAAAATCCAGGGTACATCATAACCCGTGCTGGGTGGCGACTCCATTTTCAACTCAAATCCCAACCCAAAGAAATTTTCAAAACCAACACCTAGAAAGCCCTTGAAAATCATTTTTGAAAAATAAATGGATTTGGAGGACTTAGAGAGGATGAATGGAAACTTGTTTTCCTCTTCTTCCCGATCACTACTTTCTCTTACTTTCAAACAAAATCCGAGGTGTAACATCCACTCCCAAGAAGCATCTAATGCCTCGTCTTATTCCCAGGGGGTGCATATCAATATGTGTGCTTTGGGAACTTTTTTTATCCAATTAAATCATTATTTGTTGATTTATTTTTTTTTTAAATTGAAAGTTTAAATGCTGAAATTGACGAAAACGAAAGTTTTTGGGGTCAAACCAAAAAGTAAGTCTATTAAGTAAACTTTCTTCAAATTAAAGGGAAAAAACTGAAATTAAATATATTAAAATTTATTTCCATAGTAGAACCACTTTCATATTTATCAATTTGGTCCCCAATTAAGTTTTAAAAAATTTAATTTTGACTCGAAACTTTTGTTTTTGCCAGAATTCGATCCAATGAGCGGCTTTTCTATTTTTCTTGTATTGTTTTTATTTTTTTAAATATTTAAAGTTTTAATATAAAGTAAAAATTTGTCCCTCTATATGTTGGTTCAAAGTTTGTTCGAATTTTCACTTTAGACCTAAAAAAATTTTAAAGTAAAAAAGAGCGGGACAAAATGTGGTGTCTACAATCATTTTGTTCTTGAAAAATCAATGACCCAATTTTTTTAAACAAAATTAGATTTTCTCAATTTTGCGATACAAACGCTGGTTTTCGTAAGTGCTTTCTGCAAATCATTATAATCACTTATCCAAATGGAATTGCTACATGAAAAACTATCTAAATCATCACATACCTCATCGCCTTTAGTCAACAAGGTAAACATCGTCATTTTATCCTCACTACAAAAAAAATTCAAGCTTCTGGTGTTTAAATCATCCCATGTGACCTTCATAGCCTTTTTTTTTTCTTTCCCTTTTTTAGAATACTGCTTCTTGCTTCCTTTGTATTCCTTTTCGGTTCCACACAATCAGACTGGACGTATACATTCTTACGACAATTTATTCACTCAACTTTGGAGTGGTCAAAATGTATTTTTCTTTTGAAATCCCATTCCCAAATCGCAAAAGTTTCTCGCCACAAGTATCAAATTTGTCTCTTGGTCGTTGGGTAATCTCTCCTCATCATCGTCATTGTTTTCTTATCTCGTTGCACTTGGAAATCTAGTGCTTTTTTTTTTTTTCCAAATAATGATAGATTCTTCTTCTTAGACTTGATAGAAGCCTCATGTGTTGTCAATTTTCTAATTAGACCTTCCATTAAGTAAGTGTTCAAGCCTTTGCCTTATTGGATCACCTTCACCTTATTGGATCGCCTTCGCCTTAGATTCCCATGGATTGAAAACTTATCAAAGTACTTCCCTTATTGTATTCACTATGGAATAAAGGTTTCCGAGCGTATTCAACCCGTTGCATATTTTGTTGAATCTTGTGTACATGTCCTGAATATTTTTGGTTTCTCCCATTTTGAATAGCTCATATTAGTGTACTATAGCGCGAATGTTTGAATCGTTGAATTAATTTGTACCCTCATGTGTAACCTCAATCATGTCCCACATTTTCTTCATGGATTGGCATCCTGATTTCATGTTATAGTTATTCAAATCTAAAGCACACAAAATAAAATTAATGATTGGATCATAGAAGGACCTTACTCTCATGTTGACCTTGTTGTACTCACTATCGGGCTTAATTATCACATGACCATCAATGTTTCTTCTCAGAACATATGGAATGTACTTAATCACATTCCAAGCCACAAAATTTGTGGCTTATAGGAACTCTTTCATTCGGGTTTTTCAGAAGATGTAATTATCATTGGTGAACAAAGATGGCCTATACATGGATAGCCCTTTGGACAAGGTATAACAGGGGTTATTTTCCATGTATTGATTTTCTATGAGTTTCTACTCCTGTGTCGAAACTAAGCTTCGGTGCCAATTGTTGGACAAAATCTATCCAAGAGGGGTGAATTTGGTAAGAAAAATAACTTATTTGATTTTTGACCCCCCACCAAAATCACATTTCACATATTATAATCAATTTAAAGAAGTGAGAAGTATATGCAATGGAATATAATGTAAATAAGTAATATCAATCACACAAACACAAAAAGATGGATATATTAATGTAAAGCCACTGGACACATTATTTATAATAGTTTGCCAAGATTTCTCCTAGCCTACGTATACTCTCCTGAGCTCATTCGAGGCTTTGTAATCCCCTATCTCTTATCTTCTTCCTTGTTGAAGGCCAAATTCATATACCTAAGAGTAAAGTACTTCTTTACTCTAACACACTCTTTCTCACATGTTCTCTAACCTAACACCTTGGTTTAAACTACAATCTACATCCTCACAAGATTTCTATTTTAGATTAAAATTTTCACTCGAAGCTTTTCTTAACAATCTAAATCAATACATCCTATATTGACTCACTAGGTGTTGCAGAAGTATGAACTATCAACAATTTACAAAGATAAATCCAAGTAAAAGTAATCAATTCAAACATATATTCAATGTGGTACAATAGTGATATGTTGAATCAATTAATTTAAACAATCTGAACAAGTGTTCATGTTATTAAACAAGTAAGCACAAAATTCAGATTCAAGGATTCTATGTTTCTCAAAATCAGTTTGTTTGAATTTCAAAAATTTATATTATTGAAGTTCAGTGAAAATAATTTTATCATCTCACCTTTTGTTAAGATCGGTAGTGGGGGATTTAAGACATCGTAGTGAAATTGTCATGCTAGGAATACCAGTTCATTATGTTTTCATTATAATGATAATAATAAATTAGAAGTTATCATAACTTTAAAAAATATAGAAAAACTTGTTAACAAATATCAATTAGAATCAGGTTATGCAACACACTTGATTCCACACAACAATGTTAGAAACGTTTAAGGACAAATTAAATACCAACAATGTATTCAAACTTTTAGGGCAAGAACATGTATGATAATCGAGTTTAAACTATCTATATTTATAAATATAGACACGGAATATGTAGATCAAGATGTTATCAATTAACAGCTCAATCTCTTTATCGGAAGAGATTGAAAATAACTACCCTTGATTAGACACTTCCACTAGTATCTAATTCGACACTCAACTCACCAATTACAATAAATTGATAAGTTCTTCTTACTCAGAGCTTCTACCACCTCAAATCAATTTAAACTCAATTAATATCCCGATATTTACTAGTGATAGAATTAAGTGAGAAAACAAAAAAAAAATTGATTATAAAAATAATGCGGATAACTCAAAATTGAGCACGTAATCAGATTATCACACAAATCGTTTTAAATTTTTTTTTTTTTTATACTTTAAAGTTCAAAAATAATTTCTCAATAATCAATTAACCAAGCAAGCAATGATCGCAATAAACGCAATTAAGAATACGCTTGGAACACTTTCACTAAGAAAACATAAAAATCTGATTATGATAAATATGAATAGCACAGAAATAAGTATGTAATCAGATTTTCACCAAAAATCATTTTAAAATATTTTTATGTAATTTAAAGTTCAAAAAATGATTTTATCAAGATCTTATCAACCAAGTAAATATAGAAAAATAAATATGCAATAAACACTAATAGCTTGGAAAGTTTTCACCCGAATAACACCGACAAATTAAAGATTGAAAACGCTAGACAGCTCAAATCGGTGACGCTTACACAATCAGTGCTTTAACTCAAAAACTCTTTAGCAATTGATCTTACAATTTGATCTCTTAAAATAATATCAGAATAATAACTCTTATAAAAGTTTATGAACTAAATAGTTCTTGATATGGTGCCAATATTATATGAAATCTGCAGGTCTATTTAAAGTCACTTGAAACAAGCTCTGTAACAGCTAGTTTCAACAAAATTTGTCATTTAAAATCACCTATAGATCCCATATATTGATTCCTTTCATTTAAGGTATATTTTAATTAATTATAGCTTTCAAAATATTCAATATAGTCCCTCAAAGGAATTTTCAAACTCTAATCAATAAGATAAGAATTATTAAAATGATCGATTTGAAAAATATTTTAATTTCATGAACCAAATCTATATAGATATTCAAATAAGAGTATTATATCTTAAAGATATCCATATCCCTAAAATCTCTTAATCAAGTAACCAAATAACGGCTAGTTAACAGCTAATTTTTGAACAAATCCTGAAATTCCACAAAACCTGAAATAGACTTATCAGTTGACTGACCAAGACACATCTGTCGACCGCTCGATTCAGGATACTAGCCAAGCCAAAATTCCTTCGCCCATCGGTCGACCGCCCATCCATCATCTATTGACCGGACGATTGAAAGAGTTTCTTGAGTTGACCTAGAGATTCAGAGAGTTTATTCTTTAGCCACAGGTCTACCTACCTGTCGACCGAATGATTCAGGGACTTTGTCTAATTTTCATAAGCCGACTTATCTGTTGACTGGACCATGCAAAGCTTTTTCCTTAATTTTAATTTTAATCATTTTCTTTGACGTTTTCACCTCTTTAACCGTTTTCTTTTCTCGGTTCACTCCACTAACTTCTTAAATTCAATTTTAATCAATTATCTTTATTTATTTTTTAATTACACATAAGAGAAAATAATTTCACTAATTAGGATCCTATAAAAAACACACATAATTATAAAATTATTTTTGAGTCATGTGTGATCCTAATCAAGATATATTAAGAGTAAAAATATATTAGAGTTGTTTTCACCTAGATTCTTCAGAATCTTCAATCTCTTAGTATCCATCTCTGTATCATTTACAATTTCTTCATGATGTTATCGTCTCTGTATCTTTTACAATTACTTCATAATTTTGTCTGGAATTCTTTAAATTGAAACGCTCAATAAACACATTAGTTCCACAAAAAATATCAACATTTAATTGTTCATCAAAATTATAGGATCAATAATCTCCCCCTTTTTGATGATGACAATTAAATTTGATGTTTTCTTCAAAACAATAATGTAACCGCACTCTCCCTAAATCCGAGAACGGGTTCTTTAACTTGTTCAAGCATAATCATAAAGATAATATAATAAACATATGATATTCAAAACATCATAACTTGTTAAAGCATAATCATGAAGATAAACAAATAATATTCAACAAAACACAAAATATGATCAATAATAAATAATTCACACTCCCCCTGCATACATGCAAACGATGGTCTCCCCCTTAAGATATTCAAGTCTCCTCCTTATGATATTCAACAAAACATAAATAAATTTTCCCTCTTTATCATCTCAAAAAGTGGGGAAGAGGAACCAAAAACATTACTACTCTAGGCAAATGTGATGAACTTTAATTTTTCGCTAGAGATTTAATGAGTATATCAATAAACTAATTGAAACTATTAAAATCTTCAATATCATCTTTTTCAACACATTATTGCCCCACTTATAAAAATTTCTCCCCCTAAATAATTGTAAACAAGCAAATTCATGCATATGAGAATAATCCTAAAGCAAAATATTTCAATAATATAGCATGTAATTATAAAATTTCAGTTAAGTCCGCATGCCTTACTAGTGATACTAAATAATATTTTTCTATTATAGAAATAAAACATGTGATCTTTAACGCACTAGAATATGAAGCATATCTCAAGAATAATTTATCAATCATAAATCAAGTGTATGCAAAACCATGGATAAGTGCATATTTCTCTCATAAAAAATCAACTCCCTTTTTTTTTAACAATAATCATTAATAAAAACATGAGACATTAGATGAAAACTAGACACATAATGATTATAGGGATATCCATGTGCGACGGTATCATACTATATATTCAGAGATCATGCAAATTAACAAATCATGAAATATATATATCAATAAAAATCCATGTAGGCATATAATCAAAGCATGATATTTAAATTTGTTACATAATTATGAAAGAATGAGATCATTTTACCATTGAGTTGAATAAAGATTCAACTCTAATCAATTATCTCCTTGAATCCACCTTAGTTTTATTCTTGACTCAACTTTGAGTTTCGATATGAATATTTTTCTGTCATTGAGTAATATTATAATCTGAAACTCTTTGAAACATACTTTGAAGAAGATCGTTAGTAGAAATTAAGTGAGCATGTATTTATCAATTATTCTCATCAACATGCATGATCACTAATCAATTCCAAGCAATCTTAATCCTATCAATTAATGAAGTTATCTCAAGTAACATGCTCCTTATTGGCACATAATGTTCATTGTATCTTTGTCTAAATCTTTGATTGATACCTGCACCAAAATTTTCTCTTTTTGGTATCCAGTTGTTTATGGATCCGACAAGGTAACCATTTAATAAATAACACGATTTTTCATAATGACCAAATTTACCACAATAAAAACACTTAATACTGTTAGCACGCCTCTTCGAATAGTCAATGTTTCGTACGGGAGCATAATATTGTTTGCGATTTTGAGAAGCAACTTTAGTAACTATTGGTTTTTCATCAGGTTTAGTACTCTCAACATCCTTGAATTTATCTATTACTTCTTTAAGCTCCTTTTGAGTCTTCTCAAGCAATCGCTTATTGTTGCTAACGTTTACCTGTAGACCAAAATTCTTTTTATGTATAAATTCAATATTATTCTTAAGAATTTGGCACTAATTTTCAACAGAATGGATTTTTACACGAGCTCTATCAAGCTCACACCTTATATTATCCAATTCAATACTCAAGGCCTCCTTCAAGGTTTCAAGATTTTTCCTTTTAAATTCATTTTATTGAAGATCATAAAAATTATTTTTAAAAACCTCAGTCTCATCCTCAAGAAACATAATTTTTTTACACAACTTACGAATTTCAGATAAAGCATTTTTAAACTTAACAATTTCAAAATATTTGTCTAAATTTTTTTTCTTGAAAGATTTGACAGGACGAAACTTCTTATTTTCAAGAGTTGCAATTTTTTGCTCTAGTTTAAAATTCTCTTTTCCAAAAATATATGTAAGAGCAATAAGCATCTCAATAGCCATATTTGCATTCTCATCACTGTAAATTATATCAGTCTCACGAGCAGAACAACGACTATTAAAAGAAGTAGAATCAACAGTTGCACACATAACTTCAGAATCAAGACACTACATGTGATCGTGTTTAGCTATACTGTGAAGTATATCAAACAAAAATCAGCTCTGAAGCCAATTGTTGGTCCAGTGAGCAACCCAAGAGGGGAAAATTAGGTAGTAATAAAATTTAATCCAAATTAATAACACTTGAAAAATAAAATAATTAATTTTATCCTAAATTAATTATTATCTTTATGTAGTAGTGGATAAGTATTATAAACTCTAAGTGCACACCCAAATAACACAAAATAAAGTAAAGGAAATAAACAATGCAGTACACACCGATATATCCTGGTTCACCAAGCTAATCTTGGCTAATCCAGTCCTCCGAGCCCCACTGAGATTCGCACCCACTAATCAATAAGATTCCTTTAAACAGGTAAGAACCAAACCTTTACACAAAGATTATTTTCACAGGCTTATAATCAACCTTTATACATTCCTTTTCTCAGACTCAAGAATAACCTTTTCTTTTTCCCAAACTCAAGAATAACTTCTACTTTTTACAGGCTCAAGAATAATCTAATTTTTTTATACATTAGGATAAAGAATTAAAACCTCATAGAAATACTCCAACTATTATTTTCCCACGTAAGAATGAAATCTTTACAAAATCACTCACAAATTCAATCAAGGAAGAATTAGCACCTCATTCTCTTTATCGGAAGATTGAAACTAGCTATCATTGATTATACACTCTTAATAGTATCTAATCCTACACTCAACTCACCAATTACAATAGATTAATAAGTTTTTTCCACTTGGAGCTTCTACCACCTCAAATCAATTTAAACTCAATTAATATCCAGATATTTACTAGTGATAGAATTAAATGAGGAAACAAAAAAATTGATTATAAAAATAATGGGGGTAGCACAAAATTGAGCATATAATCAAATTATCACACAAATCGTTTTAAAAGATTTTTTATACTTTTAAAGTTCAAAAGCGATTTCTCAACAATCAATTAACCAAGCAAGCAATGATCGCAATAAACTCAATTAAGAATATGCTTGTAACACTTTCACCAAGAAAACATAAAAATATGATTATGATAAATATGAATCACACAAATAAGTATGTAATCAGATTTTCACCAAAAATCGTTTTAAAATATTTTGATGCGATTTAAAGTTCAAAAAATGATTTTATCAAGATCTTATCAACCAAGCAAATATAGAAAAATAAATATGCAATAAATACTAATAGCTTGGAAAGTTCTCACCCGAATAACACCGACGAATTAAAGATTGAAAACGCTAGACAGCTCAAATCGGTGACGCTTACACAATCAACGCTTTAACTCAAGAACTCCTTAACAATTGATCTCACAATTTGATCTCTCAAAATAATATCAGAATATTGACTCTTATAAAAGCTTATAAACTGAATAGTTCTTGATATGGTGTCAATATTATATGAAATTCACAGGTCTATTTAAAACCATTCGAAACAAGCCCTATAACGACTAGTTTCCATAAAATATATCATTTAAAATCACCTATAGACCTCATATATTGATTCCTTTTATTTAAGGTGTATTTTACTTAATTATAGCTTTCAAAATATTCAATATAGTCCCTCAAAAGAATGTTCAAACTCAAATAAATAAGATAGAAAGTATTAAAGGACCGATTTGAAAAATATTTTAATTCCATATACCAAATCTATATAGATATTGAAATAAGAGTATTATATCTTAAAGATATTCATATCCCTAAAGTATCTCAATCAAATAACCAAATAACGGCTAGTTTTTTAGCAAATTCCGAAATTCCACAAAACCTGAAATAGACTTACTAGTCGATAGACCAAGACACATCCATCGACCGCTCAATTCTGGATACTAGCCAAGCCAAAATTCCTTCGTCCATCGGTCGACCACCCATCCATCATTTGTTGACTAAACGATTCAGAGAGTTTTTCAAGTCGACCTATCTGTCAACCTAGGAATTCAGAGAGTTTAATCTGGTCACAGGTCGACCTACCTGTCGACTGAATGATTCAGGGACTTCATCTAACTTTCATAAGTCGACTTATCTGTCAACTGGACCATGCAAAACTCTTTCCTTAATTTTAATTTAAATAATTTTCTTTGACGTTTTTGCTCTTTTAATCGATTTTTTTCTCGGTTAACTCCACTAACTTCTTAAATTCAATTTCAATCAATTATCTTTATTTTATTTTTCAATTAAATATAGGAGAAAATAATTTCACTAATTAGGATCCTATAAAAAACACACATAATTATAAAATCATTTTTGTATCTTGTGTGATTCTAATCGGGATACATTAAGAATAAAAATAGATTAGAGTTGTTTTCACCTAGATTCTTCATAATCTTCAATCTCTTACTATACATCTCTGCATCCTTCATAATTTCATCATAATGTTATCGTCTCTGCATCTTTTACAATTACTTCATGATTTTGTTTGGAATTTTTTAAACTGAAACACTCAATAAATACATTAGTTCCACAAAAAATATCAATATTTAATTATTCATCAAAATCTTAGGATCAACACAGAGATATGCAAGCAAGTAAAGAACTAAGGAAAGTTGGAACAAAATTACTTGATTTTAGAGGATTTGAATTGTTTCCTTTTACTAGAATGAACAATTTACTGCTCAAAAATATGAAAGAACCTCGGAGAATTTGCCAGTTTAGGCGTTAACCAGTTCTCACAATTGGATGGACACGTACTAAGATTATGTAGTGTTAATCAACATTATATCACTCGTTTTTATATCAATGTGTGTTCTTACAAATTATACAAGTTTATTTGAAGGATTTCTAGTGTCTATTCCCCTATGGAAATCGCGCAAGATAGTGATTTCTATAGGCTTTGAAAAAAATTAGTGTGTGACCAAGTTTGATTTGATTTGGGATAGAAGTTTGTGTAATCCAATCATATGAATGTTAAAGACTTGTAATCTGACTTAAATGCCTTTATTACAATGTTTGAATTTGGTTAGATCATGCATAAATTGGACAGGAGACTAGATCCTACGTTTAAGGCTAAAATCTAGGGGCTCAAAATGAAAGCTTCGTTTTCCACAATTGACCCCTCAATTTTGATCCTTAATTCATATAAAATGATTTAAACAATTAGCTGATTAATAGTTATATTAGTTTCTAAACAATTGTTTTTTAACAATAAATGAAGGAGTAGTAGGGTCATAGAGGGAGGTTAGGGTTCGGAAAGAAAAATGGCACTTATGTACTATGAAAGGGAGAGAGGGGTACGTAAAATATTTAGAGGTGATATTTTTTCTTAAATGTTTAATTTTCAATTTAATCTTTATCCTATTCTTTTATTTTCTTTTTTTAGTAGTTGATTCTAGAGATTTTCTTCCAAAAATTTCCCTTCCAAGTAGGACAACTTTTCCAGACCTAATTATAATTTTTTTGTTCAAAACTCTAGATTTTTTAAAGTTTGACTTGTCAACTCTTCTACTGACATGGAGTTTTTTTTTTTTTCTTTTTCTTTTTTCCCTTATTATATATTAAGAGCTGTTTGAATCAGATTAAAGATCCGTCATTCCTTTCTTGCGTTTCGTGTTCTTCGCTCTTTTTTCTTTGATTCGTTTCTTGCCATTTCTTGCCAATCTATTTTCAAATTCAATTTTTTTGTGGAATGCTCGTGTTCTTCAAGCATTGATCGGTGTGTTTGAATCACATTGAAGATTGATTACATAATCAGATGAGTTTCGAATTTTGCTCTCATATTTCTTGTTTGTGTTTTTTGATATCAAATCTGAAATTTTGTAAAATTGAACAATTCAAGTTCATTCTTGTTTTGTTTTTGTTCGTTCTTCTTCATCCATTTACATCATTATTGTTCGCATGTCCAGTGTGTAGTTTTCAATTTGTGATTGTCAATTACGCAGTTTTTATTTTTATGAATTTGCGATTGTCGTTTTGTTTAAATTCTATTTAAGTTTGTGTTTGTTCCTAAATTACATATTGATTTGTGATTAATTGGAAGATATTGTGCCTTGATGCTACTGTATTTTTTTTTCTTTTGCAAAAATCACCATTGTTGAATTCGAGGTTTTCATAAGCAATTAAGTATTGAGATTTTTTGTGGAATTAATGGTTTTATCAAGTTTTTTTAGATTTAGAGTTCCATGTATTTGATTAAGAAAATCATTTGATGAAGAAAACATAAAAGGTACAAGATGGACATGACGAAGATATGAGGAATTTTGAAGATGTTAAAGAAAAATAGGTGAAAATAACTCTTTACTTATATACTCTTAATGCAACCTAAATTACGATTACGCACGACACTTAAAATGAGTTAATTCTGTGTGCATCATGATAAGAAGTGATAAGCTTAAGATCCTAAAATAAGATATTATATGTGTTCCATAAGTAAAATGATTTTGATAATTAACCTAATTGAAAAATGTATTTTAAAGTATAAAAAGTTGTGTTTTCGGGTCAATTCACTCAACTGAAAAAAAAAAACAATCGGTTAACTAATTAAAACAGTGAATGTTGGGAGGTAAAACAGAGTCCTACTGATCCAATCGGTCAACCAAGAAAAGCATTTGGTCAACCATTTGAAACAGTAGCTGAAATGGGTAAGGAAGTGAGCACACTGCTCCAATCAGTCAACCGAATGAGTTAGTAGATGAAATGGTGGAAATTGGAAACACTAATCCAATCGATCAACTGACTTGGCAAGGTCAGTCAACCGAGTGGTGTTGTGCCAATAGCTAAATTTGAAGTCTGGCATAGTCGGTCAACCGAATAGAGCAAGTCGGTCAACCGACTGCTTTAGTTACAGATTCGGCTGATTAGGTCTCTTTGTCCAAAAACTATCTATTTTTTATGATTTCAAAAGAGAAATTTGGGGGATTTGAATGTATTTCAGATATAAACAACATATTTAGTAATCCATATTGATAGGGTCCATATCTTTTGCAATTCTCTTAATTTAAATGATTTAATACTTCACATTTTTGTGGTTTTAAATAGAGACTAGTTTTATGGACTTAAATGAGAGATTTGAAAGATATTTCTAAGTGAAACATATCTATAATGAAAGTTTATGATCTATATGGGGCTTTAGAATGTAATTTTATGGTATATCTTTGAAAAACTAGTCGTTGGAGAGTTAGTTGTTGGTTTATTAATAGAAACCAGAGGGAATTAAATTATATACATCAAGGACATCAGTTTGAGCTTTTATAAGAGTGAAATTTTTTATGAGATTTCTACGAGTGGTTCGTTATAAGTTCTTGATCTAAAACGCTTGTTGTTTGGCGTCACCAATTTGAGTTCTACTTACTATATTGTCATTGTCTTCGGTGTTTTTCCGATGAGATCTATCCCAACTTTACTAATTCTCTTTGAAATTTTATTTATCTTGATTGTTTTGTATAGAATTGTTAGAAAAATTATTTTGAACTTAAAAACCTAAAAATATTTTTTAAACGATTTTTGCCTATTTATTTGATTAAGTGCTAAATTTATGCTACCCACTTTGTTTATTAATCATATTTGAATTGCCTCACATTGTATCTATGACATAGTATTTATTCGGGATATTAATCGAATATATTCGTATTGAGGTGGTAAAAACTTCTTGTGGGAAGAAACTCATATGTTTTTTTTATTTGTGTGTTTGAGTGAATTAGATATGTTTGGGATGGTGTATAGTCAAGGTAGCTAGGTTTCCATCTTTTTACATTGAAAAAAAATTAGGGTTTGATCTTTGTCTTGGTAAAAAGGTTAGGTTATTCTTTTCTATTGAAAAGAATTAATATCTTATTCATCCTGCAATTGAATTATTTCTTGAGTGATTTGTAAAGATCTATCCTTTCCTGTGAAAAGGATAAGTGAGAGAGTGTAAGGTTTATTTTTAGCGTAGTAAAACGATAGGGTTCATCATTGACCTGTGAAAAGAAAAAATTGTAAAAGTTGACTCTGTGCCTGTAAAAGAATCGTGAGTTGTAAGAGTTTGGTTTCTACCTGGTAAAGAAATAAAGGGGTTAGTGGGTTATGTATCTCCGTGGAGCTCAAGGGACTAGACGTAGGTAAAATTAGTTTGACCAAACCAAGATAAATTTTTGTGTGTTGCATTGATTTATTATTCATATTGTATTTGAGTGTACACTTAGTATTAAACACATATCCGTTGCGTATAAAGATAATAATTGATTTACGAAAATTAATTATTTGTGTTTAAGCGTTTAATTGTTAAATTTTTGTAACTACCAAATTCACCTCCCCCCTCCTAGGTAGCTCTTTAGACCAACAATTGGTACCAGAACTAGTTTAGCTCGTTAGGCTTAACATCCTACCTAAACACAATCACATGGATTGTACTAATACAAATGTTGTTTGTGAATCTTCCGCTTGCTCTGATAATCAGGGTTCCGTTGGTGAGAATGATAAAAATTGTGATAATAAGGTTGCAGATAAGGTTATTGAGATGCTGATTACCCTTACTTATGTCTTTTGGAAAAGAAAATTTGAAATTCAGGCAAAAGATTGCAATTCTTGAAAATCAAAAGTTTAGTACCACTAAATCTCTTAAGAATAAGAATTTGGACAAGTATTTTGAAACTGCTGACTTTTTAAATACTTTATCTAAAATCGGTAAGTTGCTTTAAAAAATTAATTCTCTTCAAGAACAAAACAAAGTTTTGAAAAATAATATTTATGATTTTTTGCAAAGTAATTTAAAAAAAAAAAAAAAAATCTTGAAACTCTAGATAAGGCCTTGAACATTGAGTTGGATAATGCAAGGTGTGAACTTGATAAAACTCGTTTGAAAATTTATTCTGTTGAAAATGACTGTCAAATTCTTAAGAATGGTCTTCAATTTATTCATAAGAAGAATTTTGGTCTACAAGTGAACGTTAGTTCGTTGGAGCAATCACTTGAAAAGATTCAAAATGAGCTTAACAAAGCAATGGATAAATTCAAGGATATTGAGAGAACCAAAATTGTTGAAAAACCAAACTTGTTGAAAAATCAATAGTTGCTGAAGCAGCTTCTCAATATCACCATCAATATCGTGCTCCCATACGGAATAATGATTATCCTGATAAACGTGCTAACAATGCTAAATGTTTTATTGTGGGAAGCATGATCATTTTAAAAAAAAAAAAAAAATGTTATCTATTGCATGGTTACCCTGTTGGATCCAGAAATAATTAGATACCAAGGGAAAAACATTATTCAATTACAAATGATAGATTTGCTCAATCAAGAACGTACAATGAATATTACATGTCGAGAAGGGACTTCATATTCAATGCACCAATGAGGATGAATCAAAATAAGCAAAATAGAAAGTTTAGAAAGCAGCAAGTTCAGTAAAGAGGATCAATTAATGCTTATCCTCAAAGAATGGCAATAAATCAATATATATATAAAAAAAAAAAAAAAAAAAAAAAAAAAAAAAAAAAAAATTAACGTATAAGGTGGTGGCAAATCACAACGAGGGAAAATAACCCAAAGCACCTTATAAAGGCAAGACGATCATCAATAAACCAATTCAAAAGTAGGCCTGTGCAGAAATTCCGACGACCTGGACACGCCCAATTTTCTGACTGACTCCTTCCCCTGCTCCCCCTAGAAGGTAACCCTCCAACTCCGGCCATTGCTCCCCTTACTACTGAAAAACCACCATTGCCTAAAAATGTAAAGAAACATGGTCAAACTAGTAAGAAAGTTTCTGAGGTCTAGAGTCATTTTAAGAAATTTGTTGATGAGGATGAAAATAAAATAGTGTCTTGTAATTATTGTAGGAAAATGTATAGAGCAGATGCAAAAACTCATGGCACTAGTAATTTAAAAGCTCATCTTCACGTTTGTAACGATCATCCACATGGGGAGTTGGCTAAGGGACAAACCCAATTAACTAGTCAACTTAAAAGGGATGAACAAGATAATCTTGTATTAACTAGTTTTTCCGTGGATAAAGCTAGAAGAGCGCTTGCAAAAATAGTTTGTTGGCCTAGTGAGCTACCCAAGAAGGGGGCTGACTTGGGTAGTGATAAAAATTATCAAATAATAGTACTTCAAAAAATCAAATAATTAATTTTATTCTAAATTAATTATTATCTTTATAGTAGCGGAAAAGTATTATCAACTAAGTGCACACCAAATAACAAAATATAAATAAAATAAATGAAACAGTACACCAGAAATTTATTCTGGTTTACCAAGTTATTCTTACTAATCCAGTTCTCCGAGCTCCACAGAAAGTCGCACCCACTAATCACTAAGATTTCTTTGAACAGGTAGGAACCAAACTTTTACACATAAAAATCTCAAGCTCAGAATCAACCTTTACAATTTCTTTTTTCCAGGCTCAGGAATAATATTTTCTTTTTCCCAGACTCAAGAATAACCTTATCTTTTTCAGGCTCAAGACTAATCTAATCATTTCACAGGCTAAGGATCAAATTTAATTCTTTTATACCTTAGGCTAAGAATTAAACCTCACAATCACCCCAAGTATCCTTTTTCCAAATAAAGATAGAACCTTTACAATTTACTCACAATTAATCCTAATCCAGAAGAATCACACCTAAGCTCTTTTCAAAGGAAAAGAGTAACCTAACCTTTTTGTACTTAGATAAAGATCAAACCTCAATCTCTTTACCGGAAGAGATTGAAACCCAAAGTTACCCCTGATTAGACACTCCCAATAATATCAAATCTGACACACAACTCGCACAATTACAATAAAATTGATAAGTTATTTCCACTCGAAGCTTCTACCACCTCAAATCAATTTAAACTCAATTAATATCCTGATAATTACTAGTGATAGAATTAAGTGAGGAAACAAAAATATAATAATATAAAATAATACGGGTAGCACAAAATTGAGCACGTAATTAGATTATCACACAAATCGTTTTAAATTTTTTTTTATGCTTTTAAAGTTAAAAAACGATTTCACAAGATCAATTATCCAAGCAAGTGATAATAATGATAATAAAATCAATTAAGAATAATCTTGAAACACTTTCACCAAAAAAACATAAAAATTTGATTATAATAGATATGGGTAGCACACAAATAAGTACGTTATCAAATTTTCACCAAAAATCGTTTTAAAATATTTTTATGCGATTTAAGGTTCAGAAAATAATTTTATCAAGATCTTATCAATCAATAAAATATATAAAAATAAATAAGCAATAAAGACTAATAACTACGAAAGATCTCACCAGGAGAACACCGAATAATTATAGAGTAAAATGCTAAACAGTTCAACTCGGTGACGCTAATATAATCTGCGCTTTAACTCAAGAACTTATTAACAATTGATCTCACAATTTTATCTCTCAAAATAATATCATAATGATGACTCTTAAAAAATCTTAGGAACTGAATAGTTCTTGATATTATCTCTTTAATATGTGAAATCCGCAGTTCTATATATAGGGAACTGAAACAAATTCTCCAACGGCTAGTTTTCAAATGATAAGTGTCTAAAAAGCACCTATAGACCCCATATATCATTATATTTCATTTTAGGTATAATTTACTTAAATATAGGTTTTAAAACAATCAATTGAGTCCCTCAAAAAAATTTCAAATTCAAATCGATAAGATAGGAAGTATTAAAAAGATCAATTTGAGAAACACTTTAATTTCATGTACCATATATATAGGGATATTAAAATATTAACTATATATCTTAAAATCTATCAGATCCCTAAGATATCTCGCATATCCTAACCATAAAACGGCCAGTAACGGCTACTTTTTGGATCAAAACCATGAAATTCTCAAATCATGAAATTTTCCATCGGTTGACTGACCAACACTCATCGGTCGACCGTCCGATTTAGGATGTAGCCCAAGCCAAAAACTCTTCGCCCATAAGTCGACCTACAATCCTTTGTCTGTCGACTTGATGATTCAGAGAGTTTGACAGATCGTTTCTCTGTCGACGAAACGATTCAGAGAGTTTATTTTTTGCCATAAGTCGACCGCATTGTCGATCGAAAAATTCAAAGAGTTCAGCTAATTTCCATAGGTTGACCTATTTGTCGACCGCATGATTCAGAGACTGCTCAATCCTTTCACCTCCTCATCGGTTGACTGGACCTCCTATGTAGGTCGACCAATCGAGTTGTGCTCCTTCTTTCATTCATTTTTAATTTCAATTTATTTGACATTTTTACCCCTTTAACCGATTTCTTTTCTCGGTTAACTCTACTAACACTTAAATTCAATTTTAATCTAATCTTTCTTAAATCAATATTTCTTCTTCAATTTCACATAGGAGCAAATATGTTAACTAATTAGGATCCTATTGAAAAACACATAATTGTAAATTCATTTTGTGTTGTGTGTGATCCTAATTGGGATACATTAAGAATAAAAATTTAACCTGAGTTGTTTTCTCCTTGGTTCTTCAAGATCTTCGGTCTCTTAATATCCATCATCTTTGTCAGTCTCTTTAGCATTCATCTCAACTTCTTCATAAAAATATCTTCAATGAAACTTATAAACTGAAACACTCAACAAATCCATTAGTTCTACCAAAAAATTAACATTTAATTGTCCATCAAAATTTTAGAATCAACATGGTTATTTTAGAATCATCATAGAATATGCTTAACCGTAGACACTTGGACTTCAATATAGAATTTGAATTATATTTGTCTTACGTGTCATTTTATTGATGATGATTGGGTTTTGCATAAAAGAATATTAAGTTTTTATCTTGTTAAAGATCATAAGGGCGAAAAGATTGGGGGGAAAAATTGAATCGTGTTTGCGAGAATGGAATATTGATAATTATTTCACCATGACGGCTGATAATGTGAGTTATAATAATACTACTATTAGATTCTTGCAAAAAATAACTAAAGACTGGAAGGGTACAGTCTTAAGTCACGAATTCTTACACATGCATTGTTGTACTCATATTTTGAATTTGAATATATGTGATGGATTGAAAGAACTGCACAAGTCAGTAGTTATGGTTAGAGAATCGGTTAGATATGTTAAGGGTTCTCCAAATAGATTTCAAGCTTTTAAAAATGTGTTAAACTGGTTAATATTGAATCGAAGAGTCTCTTGTGTATTGATGTTCTAACTCATTGGAATTCCACATATAAGATGCTAAAGAGTGCTGAAAAATTCGAAACAGCTTTTGGCAAATTGGAGATTGAGGATAGAAAATATCGTGATCATTTTTTTTATAATGATATTGGTGAGACTGGTGGAAGTCCACCAAGTAGTTTAGATTGAGAAAATGTTTGTTGTTTTGTGAAGTTTTTTAGGCTAATTTATTTGGCTCCAAATCGATTTTTGGGTGCTTTATTTGTTACTTCAAATACTTTTTTTTGATGAGATAGTTATAATTTAAGGAAAATTAAATGAGTTAATTCAAACTGAAGATTATTTGCTTTCAAAAATGTCTTTTAATATGAAACCTAAGTTTGATAAATATCGAGGGGCTAAAAATAAGATAAATCTTCTTCTATATGTTGTTGTTGTTTTGGATCCGAGAAAAAAATTGTTTTATCTTTAGTTTTGTTTCTACGATATATATGATTAAGTGAATGCAAATGAATTAATTGGAAAAGTAAAAGATACTTTGAATCGGTTGTTTGATTGTTATGCATCTTTTGAATCACCAACTGTTGAGAGTGTTTCTGATGGTAGTACTAGTGGCGTTAGTGGAATTTCAAAGAAGCCGATAGATGTGGATGTGGATGATCCCCATAGATTAATCTCTTCTCGTTTTCAAAAATTTTTAGCGGGGAGACAATTGTTGGGAGGTAAAAATGAGGTAGAGAAATATTTGGCCGAAAATCCCAAAGGTGCAAGTGATGAAAATTTTGACATCTTAAATTGGTAGAAGAGTAGCAATAGTAGGTTTCAAGTATCGTCTCAATCGGATAGGGATGTGTTGGCTATACCAATTTCTACAGTTGCTTCGAAATCGACATTTAGTACTAGGGGGCGTGTGCCTAATCCGTTTCATAGCTCGTTATCTCCATTGATGGTAGAAGACCTTATTTGTTGTCAAAACTGGCTTCAGGCTTTTGTGTTGATTTCACTTCAATAAGGGATGGATGATATTGAGAAGTTCCAACAAGATTTAGGTAATTTAAATTATATTGTTTTTTATATTTTTTTTTAATTAAATATTTCATAAGACTATAAAAGCAATATTAGATTGATTTGTTCTATGATTTTTGTTGGGGATTTGGATTTGAAGATATTAAATCATTTGCAAGGCTCATCTTCAACTCATGCTATTTATTTAATTGTTTATGTTTGTTTTTTTTTTTATATTATTTTAAGTATAATTTATTTTTTGTAAGTAATTTCTTGAAGTTTCATCTATAAAGTGAATGGGAAAAAATTCGAAGACGCATCGCTTCAAGGATTTTATTTGTGTTGATTCTATTGAATTTGAATTTTTTTTAATTTTATAGTATTTATTTCATTTAAGAGTTAAAAACTGATTATTAATTTATATGGGGTTGTATCTGTAATTTGATAGTTACCGTAACATTGGTTTTGTATTTTTGTTTGTTTTAAGTTGTGATTTTTTATTTTATTTTTTTTAATGGTTTGTTGAAATATTGTTGACTTTTGCTTAATTTTTTTGATTGATTTTACTTTGTTGAAAGTTAAACAAGTATATTGGGCCGAATTAATAACTTTTTTTGTCTGGCCCGAATTCACCCGAGCCCAACCCGAATCCAACTCGGAGCCTAATCCAAACCCAATCCAACACTTTACCCGAACCCACTAACCGCCCGAATTTGCCCAACACCCGACGAAGTCGATCTTTTTCAAATTATTACAGTGTTATGGTCGGCAACAAGTCCATTTTTTCTCACCCGACAACTTTCGGATTGATTGGCGAGTCAGCCAAACTTTTGGGCTACTCGACCCATGCACACTCCTATTCAGAAGAAGGACGTTGTGCATAAGGAAAAAATCAAAAAGGTAAATCAAGCAAAACAAAAAATGATAGATTCAAAGTATAACAAGCTTGAAATTGAAAGTCCACCAAAGGTAGACATACAAACTGCCCCCAATGATGAACTAGGTATGTCAAATTTTCAAAAATTTAAATTTTTTAATTTTGTCAAGAGACTGATGCTTCGCATTTTTCAAATTAGTTTATTTTGTGATGTATGTATGTGTGTGTGTGTGAAAATATTTTATAAGATAAAAATGATTTTAAAACTAATTATTTGTGTGGATCAAAATAAGGGATAAAAGTGGAGCAAACAGGTCAAACAGAACAAATTTGCAAATAAGGATGAAATCGTCCTGTAGGAACAGTCGGTTAACCGACAAGGACAAAGTTTGTAAAGTGAAAACTCTGGTATGGTCAGTCAACCGACTGTAACGGGATTAATACCCCTTTAAGTCCTCATTTCTCTCCCATTTTGATTTCTTTCCTTCTCTCTCTAGAAACCCTTCAAAATCTAAGAGAGTTCCTTCCAAAACTACAAAGGATCTTCAAAGATTGGCTTGGATTTGAAGATTGGGGGCTAGGATCTATCATCACATAGCAAGAATTTCATCAAAACTGTTGGTTTTCTTCCTCTCCATTAGGGTTTCAGTAGATCTACAATTTAGGATTCATCTTCTAGAGTTTTTGGATTTTGAATCACTTGTAGGATATATTTGTTGGGAGAAAATACCTAAGGGAAGAGTAAAACAACGATGCCTAGGAAAAGCTAGGTTTGATACCACACACTTCTTAAGTAAAGAAGATGAAGAAAAATATGAAAATGAAACCGAGAACCGAAAGATTGTATACTCTAAACCCGTTCATTTTGTTAACCTCAAAAAAAAAATATTAATGTTGAAAAGTATGTCAAGAAAATGGGGTGGACTAATTTTCTTACCCAAAGTAATCATTGGATGCCACATTGGGTAAACATATTTTATAACAATTTCACGTTTGGTGAAAGAAAGTTGGAGTCTTTTGTTAAAAGTGTCAAAATTAAGTTAGATATAGATGATTTTAGAAAAAAATTGATGTTTAAGAAGGGAGATGTATGTCCTTATAACAACACTATATGCCTTGTTGGAAATCTTAAAATAGGTGAGGTTTGTAGCAAACTTAATTTGGTTTGAGGAAAAGTTGGGTCATTGGTGCTTGAACACCGTCTCATTCATGCCATAATTACCCACTCTATCGTACTTAGAGGTGGGAGTCATGCGATTATAAATGATTTTGATTTGTATTTGTTGAATAAGACTGTTGAGGGTAGAAATTTTGATTGGCTCATATCATGTTTGAGCACATGGAATATCAATTGAAAAATCCATCAAGAGTATTAGCCTATGGTGATGCGCTTCGAAGAATGTTTAATCACTTCAAAATTGAGAGTGACCCTGAAAAAGATGTGTTTGATAAGATGACTCCGGGATGGTTAAAAGTGAATAGTGTATATTTGATGGGATTTGAGTATAAGAGAAACAAATGGGTGAAGAAAATAGGAGAAGAAATGGAGAGAATGATTGAGGAATGTTAGGAAAAGTTGAGCACAGATCAAAAAATTGATATGCTTCGAAGTCAATTTGATAACTTCCAACAATACACTGAGGTGTTTGATTCTATAATGTCTAGGATAATAGATGGTATTGCTGAAATGAGGGTATCTATGGAAGGAGGATATAGAAGGTTGTCAAATATAATGGAAGCTGGTTTTGGGAGAGTCACAAGTAATATGGAACAAATGTCCCTATTCATGAAAAACCAGTAGTACAATAGTTAGCAATATTACGGTGGTCAGTAACAGAACAGTGGTAAGCAGCAGAACTACAACGACCAAGTTTTCCAGGGCCACCACGCGGTTTCTCCCTTTGGAAAATTAAAACTAAAACCGAAGACCAATAATTTATTACTCGTAAATTCAACAAAATTTAAAAACTATGATAATAATTAGACTCAATTCATCGAGTCAATTTTAAAACCGTAAATAATAAATACAAGTATTACAAATTAAATAGAAATTCAAATAAAATTCTTGGCGCAATTTCATTCTTACCGGCCCTACAAATCAAAATTGTAGGGTTGTGAGCTAACGCTCAGTAAAATTTCAACCCCTTTAATATGTGTATCTAATCAAATCAACAAATAGACACATAAACGTGTATTTCACATAATTTTCACAAAATAGTCCTAAATATTTCACGAAAACTAATAGTTAAAATTTAACAACAATTTTTGCATGAATCACATAATCAAGAGAGAAATTAAATACAAATATTAAAAGAGTTAGAAATTCTACTTGAAATCCGAAACCGAAATCCGAACTAAATAGTTTTCTCGCTAAAACACTATTCAGGTTCCCATGATTATTGTAACCTTACTAATCACATATATGCATAGGTATAATATATATATATATATATATATATTCTCAATTTATACTAACTACCCCTAAAATAAAGAAAATATTAATTATATCTCAAAACTCTTAAAAGTATATTTTAAATAGTGCAGTAGTCCCAATACTGTTAAAAATCAATTTAAATTTACTTTTACCCTCCCAGAAATTATCAAATATTATTTATACCATAAATTTACAAAACAACCCAAAAATATTAAACTTATATAAAATAATATTTTCAAAAATATAAATTTTCGGTGAATTACAAGTACAGCAGGCAAACATCTTTCGGGGGACAACAATCCTTTGCAAGACCTTTAGCAGTAGGACCTTCAGGGGAAGAACCATCCCCGTCATACTATCAGCAGATACCTTCTAGTTAAGGCATCCAACCCGAAGGTCAATACCCACATCAGCCATTCATCCATTGGGCCCGTAATATCCTTTTATAGGCCAAAGTCCCCATTAGAATTTGCATAATCTCATATTTTGGCTATCTATTTGAACAATTCCCATCATAGTACTATGGTTTGTAATAGTTAATTTAGGATTTATGGTAATTGTCTACTAAGAGAACATCTTTGATATTAGTAAACCCATTACCGATATTACCTATACTGATAATTTTACCCTTTGCGTTTTCTCCAAATGTCACATGAACTCTATCTTTAAATGTTAAATACATGAATTTAGAATTGTTGCCCGTCATGTGCCGAGAACAACCACTATCCAGGACTTATTTTTCCTTACCTATTGATACTTTCAGAATAACTTGTATTGATCTAGAGATTTGATGGACAATTAAGAGTTGATGTTTTTGGTGGAACTAACGAATTTATTGAGTGTTTCAGTTAAAAAGTTCCATTACAGATATTATCATGAAGTAATTGTAAAGGATGCTAAAGAGACAAACAAAGAGACAGACATTAAGAGATTGAAGATTCTGAATAATCTACGTGAAAAAAACTCAAATCCTTTCTACTCTTAGTGTATCCCGATTAGGATCACACACGATACAAATTAAAAGAGCTATATTTTTGTGTGTTTAAATTAAGGCCCTAATTATGTTTAAATATTTGCTCCAACATGAAATTGAAGAAGGAATATTGACCTAAGCGATATTATTGTTTAAAATTAATTAATTGTGTCAATATTAGTTAACCAAGAAAATAAGTTGGTTAAAGGGTCTAAAGCGAAGATTGGAGTTGAAATAATTAAGGAGAAAGCATTCCAGCATTGATCGATCAACTGACCACAAGAGATCGGTCAACCGATGGGCAATGGTAGGGAATTAGAGAAGTCTCTGAATTGATCGGTCAATCGACCAATGAAAATTAGTCAACCAATGATCGAATACAAAACTCCCTTAATCGATCGGTCAACCGACCATCGATGATCGGTCAACCGACCAGGGCCGAAAAATGGCCTGGGATTACATCCTGAACTGATCGGTCAACTGACCCATGGGGGATCGGTCAATCAAATAACGTTTGAGATTAGCTTAGCTAGTAACCTAAAACGATCGGTCAACTGATAGCCTATGATCGATCATCGGACTGTGCAGATTCAGTGTTTGAGGATTTCGAGGACTTATTTCAATACTAGTCATTTTTGGGATATCTGAGCGAGATATTTTAGGAATTTGGATATATTAATTATATGGTAAACTTATTTTAATATCCCTATAGATATGGTACACTTATTTTAAGTGTTTCTCAATAAAGTACATTTAATACTTCCTATCTACTTGATTTAAGAATGAGATTTGTTTTGACTTAATTGAAAATTTTTAAAGCCATATTTAAGTCAAAAATACCAGGATATATCCTTGTGTGCTGTATTGATTTATATTATTTATATTTTTGTTGTTTAGGTGTGCACCTAGATTTGAACACTTATCCGCTGCGTTACAAAGATAATAATCAATTTAGAATAAATTGATTATTTGACTATTGAAGTGTTGAAAGATAAAAAAAAAAAATTGATTAAATTTTTATAACTACCCAATTCATCCCCCTCTTGGGTAGATCACTAGGCCAACAATTGGTATCAGAGTTGGTTTTAGCTCAATAGACTTGACATCCTAGATAAACTGGTCACGTGCGCACACCATGAATAATATTTTTTGTGTATCTTCTCTTGATGGTGATAGATCCTAACATGATAATGTGATGTATGATTCTTGTGGTATTAGTGGTAGTGATGGAGATGATGATAATGAAAATGTCTATATTATCATGGAAAAATTACTTTTTTTCATACTACTTTTTGCTAAAGAGAGTTTAAGTTTAAAAAAAAAAAATTCTTTTGAAAATGAAGGAAAAGTGTTCAAAAATCTAAAATGTATTTGGATGATTATTGTGGTACAAAAGAGTTTTCGGACATTATTTTTTAAATTAATAACTTGCTCTCTAAAGTAGATTTTCTTGAAAATGAAAATTAGGTGTGAATAAATAATTTTGACATGATTTCCAAGTAAAGGTCAAAACTTTCTTCAAAAATCAATTAACTTAAGAAAAAATTTGTAAAATTAAAATCCGACTTCAAATTTGTTTCAAGAGCTTCTAAAAATTATTTTTCTAGGAAAAGTGGATATGTTTCATCGTCTCATCTTTCATCACAAGTTAGTGATAGTTATGTTGCTATTGTTAAAAATGATTCATATTTTACATCTCATGATTTCTATGATAATCAATCAGATTAGAGATGTTATTATTGTAATAGGGTTGGGCATTTTAAAGTATCATGTCCGTTTAAGAACCATAAGTTTATGTTTAACAAAAATGGATCTAAAATGAAATGGATACTGAAAAGAACTATTGAAATGTCTTATGCAGAGTTACATAATGTTTGAAGTGGACCTGAAGGAACAAACAAAGAAATTATATCAAAGCCAAGATAGGAAATCATCAAGGATTCACAAGTGACACGTGCAAAGCAAAAATATTTATCAAAGCCAAGATGTGAAGTTGCAAAGAAGCCACAAGAAACACGTACAAATAGAAAATATGTACCAAAGCCAAGATAGGATATCACCAGGAAGCTACAAGTGAAACGTGCGAAGAGAATCATCAATGAATCAAATGGAAATAATCAAAGGCAGAAAGAATACAGACAGGCCAAGAAGAATTGTGCACCCAAATCAATCATGAGTACAAGTGAGGTAAAAAGTAAAGTCGTCCTGAAATATATAAATGATACTTCTAACCCCTTGGAGTTTAAATTTATTAAATTTGTTAAAGAGGGAGGTGTCTGACTTGCCAAATAGGTAAGTTGATACTGGTTTCTAAGACTTATACTAAATGATGTGCTTATTTGTTATCTTAGAAACATTGCATGGTGATTATGCGAATCATATTTAGTTAAGCAGTATTAACATATTTTTATGTGCTTATATTAGGCAGTGATTATGTGTTAATTTCAAAACATGTTACGTGATTTAGAAAATTAATCAAGTGTTTGTGATCTCACTGAGTATTATTAATAATTTGTTGCATATTAGCAAGATCATTTGTATAATGTGCTCTTATTCATAAATATATCTTTTATGAAAATGTGTTAAATTGAGCTAATATTTTATGCATCTTGAAATGATATCTTGATTCTTTATAATGCATAATATCGTGTTATAGTAATGTTTTTCAAATGATTTAAATTGGTTTATACAATTAAAATTGCTTGGAATTGATTAGTGATCGTGCATGATGTTGAGAATAATTGATAAATATATATTCACCTGATATCTAATCTACTAATGATTTCCTTCCAAGCATATTCTAAAAAGTTTCAGGTTATGATTCAAGGAGAAACGAATATTCATACCGAAATTTAAAATTTAGTCAAGAATAAGATCGAGGCTAATTCAAGGAGATAACTAATTAGAGTTGAATCTTCATTCAACTCAATGGTAAAATAATCTCATTCTTACATGACTATATAAGGAATTTATGTTATGTGAAATTAACATTTAATTTGCAGAAGTTGACTCACATCTCTATGAATATCATACTCTAATTATATGACTAAGTAGAATTCTATTGTTAGATAATACTAGTTTTTTTATGAAATCCTAATTGTTAAAAAATGTTTGACAAAATCAGTATTAATCATGATTTTATCTGTCGGCATATCATATAAATTTTAGCTTACATGGTTGGCATCACTTTATGTGATCGCATTAATATACTTTTGATACCATATATAATATTGTTTGATATATGACATTCTAATATGTTACATGTGGAGATATTTATAGGCATTAAGTGTCTGGCATACATCTAATATCTCTTATTTTGCAAATGATTATTATTCTAAAAGGGAGCTGAAATTTTATGAGAGAAATATGCATTTATTCATGTTTATGCATGCACGAGATTTATGATTGATAAATTATCATTAAGATATATTTCTTGTCCAAGTGTGTTAAAGATTACATGGTTTTTTATTTTATCTAAAAGGAAGACATTATTTGGTATCATGAGTAAGGCGTGTGGACTTAACTGAAATTATATGATTGCATGCTATATTGTTGAAATATTTTGATTGCCTCAAGTTTATTCTCTTATGCATGAATTTGCTTATTTACAATTATATAAGGGGAGATTACATGCCTAGAATTGATATTTTGGTTCCCCTTCCCCACTTTTTGAGATGACAAAGGGGGATAATATATGTTGATGTATATTGAATATCTTTATTGAATTGATTGATAAAGGGGTGGATATAAAGGGGGAAACCATAGTGCGCTTAAAACAAGTTAGTTAATGTTTAAAATTTGTTCGCCTAAGTATTGCATTGTTATAGGGGGAGAACAATGTTGATATGATCATGTTTCTTTATTGAATATTTGTAATTGTACTATTGATCATATTTTAGTGCTTCATTGAATATCTAATAATATTATTGAATTATCTTCATGATTGTGCTTTAACGAGTTAAAAAACTCGTCCTCGGATTTAGGAGGAGCGTGGTTACACAATTGTTTTGAAGAAAATATCAAAGTTAATTGTCATCATCAAAAAGGAAGAATTGTTGATCCCGAGATTTTGATAGACAATTAAGCGTTGATGTTTTTTGTGGAACTAACGAGTTTATTGAGTGTTTCAATTAAAGAGTTCCATTAAAGATATTATCATGAAGTAATTGTGAAGGATGCTAAAGAGACAGACAAAGAGAAGGACATTAAGAGATTGAAGATTTTGAAGAATCTACATGAAAATAACTCAAATATTTTCTACTCTTAATGTATCCTGATTAGGATCACACATGATACAAATTAAATGAGCTATATTTTTGTGCGTTTAAATTAAGGTCCCAATTATGTTCAAATATTTGCTCCAACGTGAAATTGAAGAAGGAATATCAATCTAAGTGATATTAGTGTTTAAAATTGATTAATTGTATCAATAATAGTTAACCGAGAAAAGAAATTGGTTAAAGGGTCTAAAGCATCAAAGATTGGAGTTGAAATGAATTAAGGAGAACGAGGTCTAGCATTAATCGGTCAATCGACCAAAAGGAATTGGTCAACCGATGGGCAATGTATGGGAATTGGAGAAGTCCCTGAATCAATCGGTTAACTGACCAATGGAGATCGGTCAACCGATCGAATACCAAACTCCCTGTATCGATCGATCGACCAACCATCGCTGATCGATCAACCAACTAGGGCCGAAAAATGGCCTGAGATTGCATCCTGAACTAATCAGTCAATCGACCCATGGAGGATCGGCTAACCGACGAGTATTTGAGATTGTCTTGGCTAGTAACCTGAAACGATCGATCGACTAATGGCCTATGATTGGTCAACCAACTGTGCAAATTTATTGTTTGAAGATTTCGAGGAACTAGCCGTTAACTAGCCATTTTTTGGATATCTGAGAGAGATATTGTAGGAATTTGGATATATTAATGAAGTGATACACTTATTTTAATATCCCTATAAATATGGTACACTTATTTTAAGTGTCTCTCAATTAAGTACATTTAATATTTCCTATCTACTTGATTTAAGAATGAGATTTGTTTTGAGGACTTAATTGAAAGATTTTAAAACCATATTTAAGTCAAATATATCAGGATATATCCTTGTGTGCTGGATTGATTTATATTATTTATATTTTGTTGTTTGGATTTGCATCTAAATTTTAACACTTATCTGCTGCGTTATAAAGATAATAATCGATTTTGGATAAATTGATTATTTGATTATTTAAGTGTTGAAAGATAAGGAATTTGATTAAATTTTTATAACTACCCAATTTACCCCCTCCCCTCCTCTTGAGTAGATCACTGGGCCAATAACATGCAAAGAGCACCTCAAATAGTTCCTAAGTGATACCCAATCAAAGTGGGTCCGATATGTTTAGTCGGGATAATTTTAGTTTCTTTAGGAACCCGAACTTGAGTGCATTTAGATATTAGAAAAGAATTTACTGATGGTATACCCTACAATGTTACAATTAAAATATCTAACAAGATTCTTGATTTCAGAAAAGAATTTATGAAATCTCTTTTGTTTAAGATTTTTCTAAAATCCAATTCCAACTTTATCAAAAATACTTCATGAACTCCCCAAAAATGATTTTTAAATTATTTTCACCACCTGTGAATTTGAGAACTATCGAATGTAAATTCGAAATTTTGGATTTCAATTTAATATTTTCAAATTCGAATTTTATCACTTTCTTGTTAAATGTGTTAATTGTACTTTGTTGGGTATTAATTTGAGAACACTGATTTTTATAATCATGCGTTAGTTCTTGATAAACATCAAATAAATCATCGAAAAATCTAAATGGCAAGAACTAGAACATTTTGTTGCCTCATTTCTAGTGGCCATCAAAGTAAGCATAGATGAATCATCACTACCCTATGTTTTTGAGCTACTTGACTCTAAGTTATCCCAGGTGGCTTTCGTTGATTTCTTCTTACTATTCTTCACATTTTTTCTTTTCCTTTTCTTTTTTTGTATTTTTCCTTCTTTGGTTCGGGACAATCGGATTGGAAGTGTCCGTTCTTGTGATAATTGAAGCATTCCACATTACGCATGTTGAAATTTCTCTTTCCACAAAATGTTCATCAAGTGATTTTTCCAAAAAACTTTGTAAGAAGTGCCACATCCTTTTCTTGCTCGCTGTCAAGACTGATGTCATCACTGTCATATTCTTCCCTATTTTTCTGAACTTTCAATGCCAATAACTTCTTTTTGATATTTCTTGTTTCATCCTCGTATCCTTGTATAGCCATCTCATGGGTCATTAGGTTGACAATGAGCTCATCTATGGTGTAAACTGTGAGATCTTTAGTTTCCTCTATTATAGTTACTTTTGGCTCCCAGACTTTAGTCAATGATCTCAGAATTTTTTGTACTTTTTCTTCCACAGAATAAGGCCTTATGAGTTGACCAAGGTTATTGCAGATATTATTTAATCTCGTGTACATTTTTGGAATTGATTATATTTCACCTATTCTAAATAGCTCAAAATGACGAACTAAGGCATTGATCTTGGATTGTTTCTCCTTATTTGTTCCTTCGTATGTGATTTGCAATGTGTCCCACATTTCTTATGCTAATCCACAACTTGAAACCTTGATATATTCATTTCTATCTAAAGAGAAAAACAGAATGTTAATAGCTTTAGAATTAATAGATAATTTTTGTTTATCCGAGTGAGTCAGTTGTTCTTTATTCTTAATCATTTCATTATCCTTAGGAATGAATGGACCATTCTCAATGGCAGCCACACATCATAATTAGTGACTTAAAGAAAAGCGATCATTCTATCCTTCCAGAATGAATAGTTATCACCTGTAAACAAAGGTAGACGATGCAAAGACTGCCCCCTCACCTTTAGTGCCTATGGGGTACGTCATGTGATTTTTCTTAGCTAGGATTTTAAGCCAAACGAGCTAAATTAGCTCTGGTACAAATTGTTAGCTCAAAGAGCTACCCAAGAGGGGGGGTGAATTGGGTAGTCATAAAAATTTAAGATTTAAACACATATAATTAATTTTCTTAAATCAATTATTATCTTTATATATAGCAAATATGTGTTTAATTCGATGTGCACACCCAAATACAATAGGAATAATAACTCAATGTAGCACATAAGAATTTATCCTTGTTCAATCAAGTTATTACCTACATTCAGTCCCCCGAGCTCCACAGAGATTCGTAATCCACTAACCCCTTGATTCCTTTACCTGGTAAGAATCAAACCCTTACAACTCACGATTCTTTTACAAACACAGAATCTACCTTTAAAATTTACCTTTTTCACAGGTTATAGATGAACCCTATCTTTTTACCAGACTAAAGATAAACCTAACACTCTATCACTTATCATTTTCACCGAGAAGGATAAACCTTTACAAATCACTTAAAAAATAATTCAATTGTAGAATGAATCAAAACCTAATTCTTTTCAAGGGAAAATAATAACCTAATCGTTTTATCAGGACAAAGATCAAACTTTAATTTTTTTCACAAGAAAAAGATCGAAACCTAGCTACCCTGACTAAATATCGCCCTAAACATGTCTAATCCACTCAAACTCACAAATACAAAAATATGAGTTTCTTCCCACAAGGAGCTTCTGTCACCTCAATCTGAATATATTTAATTAATGTCCTGAATAATTACTATGCGATTGATACAATGTGAGGTAATTAAAATTTGATTAATAAATAAAGTGTGTAGTATAAATTTTGCACGTAATCAAATAATCAGGTAGAAATCATTTTAAAATATTTTTAGGCTTTTAAGTTCAAAACGATTTTTACAATCCTATACCAAGCAATCAGGATTAATAAAACTTTAAAGCAAATTAATAAAGTTTGAATAGATCTCACGGGGAAAACACCTAAGGCAATGACAATATAGCAAGTAGAACTCAAATCGGTGACGTCAAACAACAAGCAATTTAGATCAATAACTTGAATAGAATCTATTGTAAAATTCTCAGCAAAAATATCACTCTTATAAAAGCTAAAATTTATGTTCTTAACGTATTTAATTCAATTCTTGCAGGTCTCTATTAATAGACCAATAACTAGCCCTCCAACGGTTAATTTTTTAAAGATATGCCATAAAATGACACTCTAAAATGCCAAATATCATAACTTTTCATTTTAGGTAAGTTCTACTTAAAAACATCTTTCAAATCTATCAATTCATAAAACTATTTTCAATTTAAAACCACAAAGATAGGATGTATTAAATTATTTAAATTAAGATAATCACAAAATTTAAGGACCATATCAATAAGGATTACTAAATAGATTGTTTACAGTTGAAGTACATTCAAATCCCCCAAATCCCTTTCTTGGAATCATAAGAAACGGATAGTTTTTTATCAAAACACCAGATCAACCGAATCTATAACTGAAGCAGTCGGTTGACCGACCTACCCCATTCGGTTGACCGACTGTGCCAAGCTTTTAATTTAGCCGTTGGCACAACACCAGTCGGTTGACCGATCCTGCCCAGACGGTTGACCGATTGGATCAGTGTATTTCCAATTTCCACCATTTCATCTGCTGACTCAAACGGTTGACCGACCCTCTACATTTGGTTGATCGATTGGATCAATATGCTTACTTCCTTACCCATTTCAGCTCTTATTTTTAACAATTGACCGATTGCCTTTCTCAGTTAACTGACTACATCAATAGAACTTCGTTTTAACTCCAAAACTCATTGTTTTAATCAGTCGACCGACTATTTTTCTCAGTTAACCGAATTAACCTGAAAACACAATTTTTTATACTTTAAAATACATTTTTCAATTAGGTCAATTATTAAAATCATTTCACATAAGGAGCACATACAATATCTTATTTTGAGATCTTAAATTTATCATTTATTATCATGACACACACATAGAATTAACTCATTTTAAGTGTCGTGTATGATCCTAATTCGGGTTGCATTAACAGTATATAAGTAAAGAGTTATTTTCACCTATTTTTCTTCAACGTCTTCAAAACTCTTCACATCTTCGTCATATCCATCTTGCACCCTTTATGTTTTCTATATCAATTATTCTTCTTAATCAAATGCATGGAACTCTAAATCTGAAACACTCAATAAAATTATCAGTTTTACTAAAAATATCAATACTTAATTGCTCATCAAGACTTTGGGTTCAACATCAATTTTTTATGATCTTTTAAATAGGATTTCTTATAAGAATGTTATCAAATGGGAGTAAAGAACAACTTCATTTTGTCCCTACTTTTTGAGATGACAAATGGGAGAAGTTGATGTTTAAAGCGTAGTTGATGTTTAGGATTTGTTTGCCTAAGTATTGCATTTATTAAAGGGAGAAGTTTTTAGAGTTTTGAGCTTATATTGAATATCTTTATTATTGTTTAATTATGTTTTCATGATTATGCCTAAATAAGTTTAAATATCCATCCTCAAATTTAGGTGGAGCGTGGTGACATTATATTTTGAAAAAAATATCAAAGTTAATTGTCATCATTAAAAAATGGGAGATTGTTGAATCCAATGTTTTGATGAACAATTAAGTATTGATGTTTTTTGTAAAACTAATGGTTTTATCGAGTGTTTCAGATTTAGAGTTCCATGTATTTGATTAAGAACGAGATTTGATGAAGAAAACATAAGGGTGCAAGATGGACAGGACAAAGATATGAAGAGTTTTGAAGACGCTGAAGAGAAATAGGTGAAAACAACTATTTACTTATATACTCTTAATGCAACCCGAATTAGAATCATGCATGACACTTAAAATGACTTAATTCTATGTATATCAAGATAAAAGTGATAAGCTTAAGATCTTAAAATAAGATATTATATGTGCTCCTTATGCAAAATGATTTTGATAATTGTCCTAATTGAAAAATGTGTTTTAAACTATAAAAAGTTGTGTTTTCGAGACAATTCGGTCAATTGAGAAAAGAAATTAGTTGACTAATTAAGACAGTGAGTTTTGGGAGTTAAAAAAGAGTCCTACTGATCAAGTCGGCCAACCGAGAAAAGCAATTGGTCAACCATTTGAAACATTAGCTAAATGGGTAAGGAAGTGAGCACACTTATCTAATCGGTCAACCGAATGAAGAGGGTCAGTCAACCAAATAAGTCAATAAATAAAATGGTGAAAATTGAAAACACTACTCCAATCGATCAATCGACTTGGCAGGCTCAATCAACTGACTAGAGTTGTGCCAACGGCTAAAATTGAAGCCTGGCACAGTCAGTCAACCGAATGGAACAGGTCAGTTAACCGACAGCTTCAGTTACAAATTTGACTGATTTGGTCTCTTGGTCAAAAACTATCCATTTTATATGATTCTAAGGTAGAGATTTGGGGTATTTGAATGTATTTCATATATAAATGACTTATTTAGTATTTAGTAATCTCTATTGATATGGTTCATATATTTTGAGATTTTCTTAATTTAAATGATTTAATATTTTCTATTTCTCTGGTTTTAAATATAGAATAGTTTTATAGACTTAAATGAGATATTTGAAAGATATTTTTAATTGGAACATACCTATGATGAAAGGTTATAATATATGGGGTCTTAGAGTGTCATTTTATAGCATATCTTTGAAAAATTAGCCGTTGGAGGGCTAGTTATTGGCCTATTAATAGAGAACTGCGGGAATTGAACTATATACATCAAAAACATCAATTTGAGCTTTTATAAGAGTGAGATTTCTACAAGTGATTCGTTAAAAGTTTTTTATCTAAAGCGCTTATTGTTTGGCGTCACCGATTTGAGTTCTACTTGTTATATTGTTATTGCCTTCGGTATTTTCCTGTGAGATCTATTCAAACTTAATTAATTCATTTTAAAGTTTTAGTTATCTTTATTGCTTCGTATAAGATTGTTAGAAAATCGTTTTGAACTTAAAATCCTGAAAATAGTTTTTAAACGATTTTTGCTTTTTTATCTAATTATGTACTAAATTTGTGCTGCCCACTTTATTTATTAATCATATTTGAATTGTCTCACATTATATCTATCACATAGTATTTATTCGGGACATTAATAGAGTATATTCGTATTAATGTGCAATGTTTTTAAAATCGAACCGAACATCGAACCGCAAAAGTCATCTGGTCACGGGTCACCGGTTCAACCGGTAGGCGGATCGCGGTTGAACCGGTGACATCATAATTACGTCATTAATATATATATATATATATATATATATTGTTGATCCTAAGATTTTGATGAACAATCAAGTGTTGATGTTTTGATTGAACTAATGGTTTGTTCAAGTGTTTCAGTTAATTAAGTTCCTGTGAAGAAGATGCAATGACAAATTTATAAATGGATGCTAAATGATGATGTCCAAGATGCTGAAGAATTAAGAGTTTAAAGAAATTAGGAAAAATAACTCAGGTGAATTTCAACTCTTAATATCCAAATTAGGAACACACACGACACAAAAAGTTTTTATTGTTTATGTGTGTTTTGATAAAATAAATTATTTTCTCTTATGTGTATTTAAAAAGAAATATTTATAATTGACTAAAATAGAATTTAAGAAGTTAGTGTAGCTAATTCAGAAGAGAAAATGGTTAAAGGGGCGAAAATATAAAAAAAAAAAATGAGTTAAAAACGTGTTCAGAAAAGAGATCCAGCATATATAAGTCAACTGGTTTGTCGACCGAACAAAACAGCATGAACTTTCTGTATCTCTGAATCGACAGGTAGGTCGACCAGCCAAGAGAAGATGAACTCTCTGTATCTCCAAGTCAACAGGTAGGTCAACCGGTGAAGGTAAATCAAACTCTCTAAATCTTCAAGTCGACATATAAGTCAACCAATGAACGCAGCAGCGTTGGCTTGGCTACATCCTGAATTGGGCAGTCGACTGACCGATCGACTGGGGGTGCTGTTTCAGGATACTGTTGATTCCGAAATTATATCCAAAAATAATCGTTTTTTGTTCGAATTTGAGAGAGATTTCAGGGATATTATTATATTTAAGATATGCTTCACCTAATATCTAAATGCTATTGATTTGGTTCATTAAATTTTAATGTTTCTCAATTTGATACATAAAATTGTTTCTATTTTAATTAATTGAGATTGAGAAATATTTTACGGGACTTAATTGAAAGATTTAAAAGTCATTATTAAGTGAATTGAACCAAAATAAAGTCATAATGATATAAGGGGTCTAAGAGAGCATTTAAATGTCATGATAAGTGGAAACTAGTCGTTAGAAGGCTAATTTCATTATCCTATATGTAAACCTGCGTTTTTTATATATCAAAAATACATTAAGAGAATTAAAAGAGTTAAGATCAATTTTTGAACTGTTATAAGAGTTATCATTCTGAAATATTGTGTGAGCTATTCTAAGAGGCAATTTTGAGAATTATTCATTGCTATTTTTGCTGCTATCGGATCTGAAGTAACATCGTTCTATTTATTCTTTCTGTGGATTCCAGGTGAGATCTTTTCAATTACCTTCTATTATTGCATTGCTTGTTTATTATTGGAAATTGATCTTAAAAATTATTTTTGATTTTTTATTGAAGAAAATATTTTATAAATAATTTCTTGAATCTGATTACGTGTTCAATTATTTGCTATCCATATTTTGTTAAAATCATATTTTTAATCTCACATTTTTCTATCACTAGATTTGGGATATTAATCAAGTTATAATTTATTTGGGGTGGTAGAAGCTCCGAGTAAGATAATCTGCTTATCAATTTGTATTAGTGAGTAATGTGATGGATTAAATACTGTTTGGGGTATTTAAACAAAGGGTAGTTGGGTTTCAGTCTTTTCCTATAAAGAGATTGAGGTAGTGATTCTTCCTTGATAGAATTGTGTTTTGACTGAATTTTATAACAGTTCAATCCTTACCTGGTAAATTGATATTTGGAGTGTTGGTGGGGTTTTGATTCTTTGGCCTTGGTGTTAAAAAGAATTAGGTTATTCCTTAGCCTGTAAAAACTAGAGGTTCTTCCTTAACTTGTGAAATGATTTTGTAAAGGTTGATTCTGAGCCTGTAAAAGAATCGTTGTGAGAGTTTGGTTCCTACCTTTAAAGAGATCTTGAGTATTAGTGGGTACAAATCTCGTAGGGCTCGGAAGACTGGACTAGCCAAGAGTAGTTTGGTGAACCAAGATATATCTTGGTGTGCTAAATTATTTAATTTGTTTATTTTGTTGTTTGGTGTGCACCTAGTTGAATATATAATTTCGCTATGATATAAAGATAATAATTAATTTAGTATTAAAATTAATTATTTGATTTATTGAAGTTTTATTCTGATAATATTTTAATTACCCAATTCACTCCCCTCTTGGGTATTCCACTGGGTCAACAATTGGCATCAGAGCTGGTTTAGCTCGAAATTTTTAGCTAACAAAGATCACATGGCGCACATAATAGGCACACTAGATTAAAGGTAGTCAATGCATCGACCACCTTTGTTTGCAGGTGAAAGTTACTCATTTTGGAAAGACAAGATGATAGTCTTTCTTCAGGCTACAAATTACGATGTGTGACTAACAATCGAGTATAGTCTGTTTATTCCAATGGAAAATAGAGTTGAGAAGAAGAAGGAACAGCTCACTGTTTCCGATAAGCAGAAACTCTCTATTAACTCTCAAACTATCAATATTCTCTTTTGCTCTTTAGATGTTAGTGAATATTCTAGAGTTTTAGCTTGCAAATCTGCAAAGGAGATGTGTGATAAGCTACAAGTTACCCACGAAGGGACAAGTCAAGTGAAGCAGTCAAAAATCGACGCTCTTATGAGAAAATTTGAGTTTTTCATAATGGAAGAAAATAAATCGATTCATGAGATGTATACTCGCTTCAACAACATATGCAACAACTTGAGTCAACTTGGAAAGCCATACTCCATGGAGAATAGAGTACGAAAAGTCCAAAGGTCCTTAACAAAAATATGGGAGTCAAATATGACGGCAATTGAAAAAGCCAAGGATCTTGGCAAATTTTAAATTGATGATCTCATAGGCAACTTGATGACTTATGAATCGGCAATTAAAGGTTATAAGGATGATATTGGAAATGGCAAGAGGAAATCCTTGATGCTAAAAGTTCAAAAAATTGAAGAAGATGATGATAGTGATGATGAAAGTCTTGATAGTGAGCAAAAAAAAAATGTAGCACTTCTCACAAATAATTTTAGAAGAATGACTCAGCGCACATTCCGTGGGAGAAGAAACCTCAACATGTCTAAAGTGGAATGTTACAACTGTCGTAAGACCGGTCATTTTTAAAACGATTGTCCCGAACCGAAGAAAGATAAAGAAAAAAAAAAACAAAGAAGAGTAAGAAGAAATCCATGAAGGCTTGATAGGTGTGAAAAACCTATCTATTTCTAAACCGGATTTATTAGTTCTCAAGAATTTTAGTTATATTTAATTGTGTTTTAGTGTAGAATAGGGAAAGGACCTAAAAGGGCGAGAAACAAGTAAAAATGGTGAACAAAATGTGCAAAACAGGATTTCGGTGAATGAAGACCACCGCTTAAGCGGAAGTTCCACCGCTTAGGCGGAAAAAAGGCAGAATGTTGGAGTGCTGAAGGACTGAACTACCGCCTAGGCGAGAAAACCACAACCTAGGCGAGAAAACAACAGAATATCTTGCCAGCAGCCACCGCCTAAGCGTAAAAACCACCACTTGGGCGAAGTAACCGACAGAACTTAACCGACCTAAGTCCACCGCCTAAGCGGTGACACTCTGCACAGAAATATCTGTTTTCAGATATTTTGAAGATTTTTCCAAACCCTTGCCTATAAAACCCTTTTCTCTACCAAACCAAAAGGATCTCTCTGCTAGGTTAGAACCCCATAGACGTGGGAGAGGGCTTAGTTGTTCTTAGGAGCTCTCTTCCACCTTAGTTAGATTAGATTAGTTTAGGAAGTAGATTATATTAGTTGTAAAGAGTGTTCTTGGCCAATCCTTGAAGAGGCAAAAGAGGAAGTTCATCAACGGAAAAGAGGAAGATCGGAAGGATCGTTCTTTGGCGAAAGTGGACTACTCCACTTTGAGATTTGGCTTTTCTTCCTTTGTTTCCATCTTTGTATTTAATATTTATTGTTGATGATGATGATCTCCTCTTGATTAAATGTTGTATTGGCTAAGAACATGTTAGTGTAATTTAGAGATTAGTTAGGGAAAGGTGTAGTTGTGTAAATACTCATTTGGTTTAATATACGTTTCTTTAACGGTTGTTGTTTTAAGTTCGATTGTGTTTATCATTTGATGACGATCTTAATATGCTTGTAATGGTATTAGGATTGGACTTGAGAATCTAGGGTTTGACACTCGGGAGAGGTAACCCTGGATTCGGACTAGGGTAAACACATCGTTACGACCTAACGACCCGGGAGGGCGTTAGTTAGTGTGCAGTCGATGACGTTGGGTCAAGACTCACGCGGCCTAGAGTCGTTAATACATTTAGGGGGACCTCTTTGTCGACACGAAGTCGTGTATTCCCCCGTCTTACACTCGGAAGAGGTGGCGGAGGAGCTTACGAACCGAGATTGTCAGATACATAAACTCCGTTATTGTTAACCAAACGACATCAAACGTGTATTAAGTGAACGAAATCAATCCCTAATTAATCAACCTAGTTAGACTTAACCCACTAATTGTAATTTAGCTTAGTTTAATTTCAATTCACGCTTTCCGACGTCAGGATAACACGAGTCTACGTCAATTGCGGTATTCAAATCAATTATTCACACTTTTCTCTGTGGGAACGATATCTGATCTTCAAAGATCCACTATATTAAAACTTTAGACCTCGTATACTTGCGAGCGTAAGTAGGCGTGCGAAACACGCCCCTACCAAGGCTACTTGGGATGATACTAATTCAAGTAGCTCGAAAAATTCGGATAGTGAAGACATGTCCATGCTTGCATTAATGGCCACTAGTGGTGAGGTAACTGAATGTTCAAGTTCTTGTCCTTTAAATTTTGATGAATTATTTGATGTTTATAAAAAACTTTTACATGATTATAAAAACCAGTGTTTTAATATAAGTGTCCTTCAAAGTACAATTAACACATTAAACAAGCAAGTTGTGCACTACGAATCTGAAAATGATGAATTGAAATCTAAATTGATGGATTTGCAATCAATTGTTCTCAAATTCACCGGCGGTGAAAATAACTTGAAATGCTTTTAGGAAGTTCATGTAGAGTTTTTGATAAAGCTGGTATTGGATTTCAGACAAATCTTAAATAAAAACTTTTTCATAAATTCGTTTCTGAAACCAAGGATCTTGTTAAATGTTTTAAATGTAATGTTGTGGGGCATACCATTCGTAAATGTTTTGATAAAATATCTAATTGTAGACAAGTTTGGGTTCCAAAAGGAACTAAAATTGTCCTGACTAACAAGATCAGACTCACTTAGGCTGGGTGCCACTAAGGAACTATTTGAGGTGCTCCTTCTAGGTTATTCTAAAAGTATCAATAAGTAAGGACAAATGGTTCCTGGATAGTGGTTGTTCTCGAGACATGACGGGAGATAAAAGAAAATTTACATCTTTGACACCTAAATATGGAGGTCATGTGACTTTCGAAGACAATGCAAAGGGTAAAATTATCGGTATAGGTAATATCAGTAATGGTACTACTATTATTGAAGATGTGTCACTAGTTGATGGACTTAAATATAATTAGTGAACTATTTGATAAAGGCTATAATTTTATATTTGATCATGATAGATACATTATTAAGAATAGTCATGATAGTAGTATCTTACTAAGTGCATCACGTTTTGAGAATGTGTATACTTGCTCATTTGATGATTTTAATTCTTAAAATTTATCTTGTTTGAATGCTTTATCAGAGAATAGTTGGTTATGGCATAGAAGACTTGGGCATGCTAATATGGAGTTAATCTCTAACTTATCTAAGAAGAGTCTTGTACATGGCATACCTGATTTGAAATTTGTGAAAGATAAAGTATGTGATGCATGTCAATTAAGCAAGCAGGTTAGATCATCATTTAAGCAAAAATGCACACGTATACGTCTAGATGTCTTGAATTATTGCATCTTGATTTGTTTCGGCCTAACTTTGTTGCTAGTTTTGGTGGTAAGTTTTATGCATTTGTTATAGTTGATGATTATTCTAGACTTACCTGGGTATTCTTTCTTGCTAAGAAAAGTGAGGTTGTTTCTGTTTTTGCTAAATTTTGTAAACGTGTTCAAAATGAGAAGCAATGCTCTGTTATTAACATTCGGAATGACAAATGAAAAGAATTTAAGAATGATGATGTGGTAAGTTATTGTGATGAGCATGGTTATGCTCATAACGTTTTTGCACCAAGATCACCGCAACAAAACGGTGTAGTAGAAAGGAAGAATAAGACACTTCAAGAGATGGCCAGAACGATGCTCAATGAAAATCGCTTACCAAACTACTTCTGGGCCGAAGCAGTAAGTACAAGTTGTCATGTGGTAAATCGAGTATCAATTCGTAAAAAGTTTAACAAAACCCTATATGAGATCTAGAATGGTAAGACTCCTAATATTTCCTATTTTAAAATCTTTAGATGCAAGTGTTTTATTTTGAATGATAAGGATAATCTTGGTAAATTTGATACTAAATCTGATTATGGGATTTTCCTTGGATATGCTACTAACAGTAAGGCTTATAGAGTTTATAATAAACGTAATTTAGTAGTAGAAGAAACAATGCATGTTGTTTTTAAGGAAGTTGATTCATTCTTGTCGAGAAACGTTTTGGATGATAATGATACAGGTATCTTAAGTAATCAAAACCAAGGTGATACTATACCTGAGAATTCCCAACAAGAGGAGGAACCTAAAGAAAAGGATTCGACTTTACCAAGAGCTATAAAGACAGTACCTGGACATTCAATTAAAAAAATCATCGGTAATTTCGAAAGATGTGTAAGTACTCGTTCTTCTCTTAGGGATATAATTAATCTTACTTTCTTATATCAAATTGAGCCTAAAAATATAAATGAGGCGTTAATTGATGAATTTTGGATTTCCGCAATGCAAGATGAATTAGTTCAATTTTAGCGGAACAAAGTGTGATGTCTTATTTCGACATCGGATTTTCATCCAGTTATTGGTACTAAATGGGTTTTTAGAAATAAAAATGATGAATCTGGTATGGTAATTAGAAATAAAGTAAGATTAGTGGCACATGGCTATTGGTAGGGGCGGAATTGTGCACGCCTACTTACGTTCGCAAGTATACAAGGTCTAAAGTTTTAATATAGTGGATCTTTGAAGATCGGATATCGTTCCCATAGAGAAAACTGTGAATAATTGAATTGAATACCGCAATTGACGTAGTCTCGTGTTATCTTGACGACGGAAGACGTGAAGTGAAATTAAATTAAGCTAAACTACAATTAGTGGGTTAATTCTAACTAGGTTGATTAATTAGGGATTGATTTCGTTCACTTAATACATGTTTGATTTCGTTCGGTTAACAATAACGGAGTTTAGGTATCCGACAATCTCGGTTCGTAAACTCCTCCACCACCTCTTCCGAGTGTGAGACGGGGGAATACGCGACTTCGCGTCGACAAAGAGGTCCCCCTCAATGTCTTAACGACTCTTGGCCGCGTGAGTCTTGACCCAAAGTCATCGATTGCACACTAACTAACGCCCTCCCGGGTCGTTTGGTCGTAACGATGTGTTTACCCTAGTCCGAATCCAGGGTTACCTCTCCCGAGTGTCAAACCCTAGATTCTCAAATCCAACCCTAATACTGTTACAAGAATATTAAGATCATCATCAAATGATAAACACAATTGGACTTAAAAGCAACAACCGTCAAAGAAACGTATATTAAACCAAATGAGTATTTACACAACTACACATTTCCCTAACTAATCTCTAAATTACATTAACATGTTCTTAGCCAATACAACATTAAATCAAGAGGAGATCATCATCATCAACAATAAACATTAAATACAAAGATGTAAACAAGGGAAGAAAATCCAAATCTCAAAGTGGAGTAGTCCACTTTCGCCAAAGAACAATCCTCCCGAGTTTCCTCTTCTCCGTTGATGAACTTCCTCTTCTAGATCTTCAAGGATTAGCCAAGAACACCTCCTAAACTAATCTAATCTACTTCCTAAATTACCTAAACCTAACTAAGGTGGAAGGAGAGCTCTCAAGATGTCAACCGGAGCCTCCTCTCACGTCTAAACCTTTTCTGAAGTTTGGTGGAGAAAAGGGTTAAATAGGTAAGGTTTGGAAATATCTTCAAAATATCTGAAAACGGATATTTCTATGCAGAGTGTCACCGCCTAAGTGGTGGTTCACTGCTTAGGCGGTGGACTTAAGTCGGTTAACTTCTGTCGGTAATTTCGCCTAAGCAGTGGTTTTTCCGCTTAAGCGGTGCATACTGGCATAACAATCTGATCTTTTCTTGCCTAGGCAGTGGTTTTCTCGCCTAGGCGGTGGTTCAGCCCTTCAGCACTCCAACATTCTGCCTCTTTTCTGCCTAAGTGGTGGAACTTCCGCCTAGGCGGTGATCTTCATTCACCGAAACCCTGTTTTGCACATTTACTTCACCGTTTCTCCACCGTTTTCATTTGTTTCTCGCCCTTTGATGTCCTTTCACCTATTTTACACTAAAACAAACTAAAACACAATTAAATATAACTAAAACGCTTGAAAACTAACAAATTCGATTTAGAAATAGATAGGTTTTTCACACCTATCAATACCCCCAAACATAGAATTTTGCTAGTCCTCGAGCAAAACACTAATGCTAAACTAAACTAACTAACCAACTAAAAATGAAAAATTAAACTAACACGAAAGAAGTATATGCATGTAAATATAAAGTTCAATCGATATGACCAATTTGTTCCTCCCTCAACATCCCTAAATCGGATCAAGTTCGGGATGTAACCCGCACCAAGTGGTGTTCTAGAATTTCAACGATCAATATCAATAAAAACCATTCTAGATCCATTTAAAGTGTGTGTGTGAGAACTCAAATGTATAACTAGTCAAATACCGGATTCGATTATTCAATTGTTAAGCTCATAATTTAAACCGTTGAAGGATTCAGAAAAACCATACGCTTGATTAGAGTCTACTATCCACTAATGTAGGCTCGGATATTTACAGAAATCAATAGGGCTTGGTTTGGCTTTGGAGAACGACCACGGATATCACTGGAATAAAAATAGCAATTCGGTTTAATCGTTCGATACCCGAGGTAAAATCGCTTGTCGTTATCTTCTCTCATGACCCCACAATTAAAGTACAATTCTAAATAAGAAATGAAAATCCTAGTATTCACTTGTCAAAAGAGAAGAAAATGAAAATATATATATATATATATTAACATATTCCTAATTTAATTTGAATTATTACAGTTTTAGGAGAGTGCAAAAAGAAGTTAGAGAAACACACCCCCAAACTTATTCGAATTTATAAAAGTTTAGGAATATGTAAAAAGAAATGATAGAAATACACCCCCAAACTTATTTTAGGAGCGTGCAAAAGAAATACAAAAGTGACCAGTGAATACACTAATACCGAATCAATAAAAATTTATCAAAAACCCGACCGCTCACTTGATTTCACTCAATTTTGAAAATTAGGCTTAGCGACATTGGGTTAAGAAAAATTTAATTGAAAGGAGTATTTGAACGTTTTCTGTTGAAACAAATGAATTTTAATTTAATTTTTTGAATAGAAAGTGCCAAATGTGTATAAATGGTTTTTTCCTCAAAACCTTTTGTCCCACATTGGTTGGGAGAGGAAAAATTAAAGTGGATATCTAGGGGTATGTAAGACACTTGGGGTGTGCCCCAAGGGGTACCCACATTTTGTGGAGGGGAGAGGAGTTACATCCCTATCGGTTTACCACACACGCGCGCACGCCGCCGCCGTCCGTCCGGCCGTGCCGAGCCGAGTCGCGTCGCGCGTGTGATGAGGTGGCACTTATTTATTTTTTTGAGAATAAAAAATAGTTTAATTAAAAAAAAATAATAATAAACAAACAAAACATTTTTTTTTTTGGAACCGTTGGAGATAAAAAAAATAATAAAAAAAAAAAACGTTTTTTAATATTTGAAACGTTTTCAAACGTTTTGAAACGTTTTTGAATAAATTCTTTAAAAACGTTTTTATTTATTTAATTTCGGTATTAATTCAAACGTTTTTTTTTATTTTTATTCTCCTATAAATAGTGGTCATTTTTCAGAACAAATATAGAACAAAAAACAGTGTTTTCTGTTTCTGCTCCCAGTTCCGTTTCTGTTTCTGCTCCCAGTTCTGTTTCTGTTCCGGAATTTTTTTTTCTGTTTAAGCTTCTGTTTCTGTTTCTGTTCCGAAACAATTTTTTTTGATCTTCCGGAATTGTTCCGATTTGTTCCGGTACTGTTTTGTCAGTCCTATTTTGGTTTCCGAGCAGTTTGTTCGTTTTGCGAACAGTGTGTGGGGGTGTTTGGTATTCGGGACTTCTACAGTGCAAAGAACGTCCTAGACAGAGGAGAATTCTGGGCTGTTTTATCCTGGGGACGACGGGACTGATACACTGCTTGCACGTTCTTGGGCAGAGCCGCGAAACGTCTTAAAGAGAGCGACCTAGTCCGCGACTCATCCCAAGAAATTTTGGTAAACTCGTTCTTTACTTATTTTCTGCAACAACAATTTTAAGACGTTCAATATCTGCAAAGATGTCTACTGTTCACGATTTTAAACAAGTAACTGTTAATCTCAACAAACCCTTTCGTTTCGAAGGGTTTCATTTTAAAAGGTGGAGACAGAAAATGTTATTTTTTCTTACTATCGAAAAAGTAGCATATGTCTGTACGACCGAAAAACCACAATTACCTCAAGTTCCTATTGACGCTCAGATTCAAGAAGTTAAGTCTTGGGAGGAAAATGATTTCCGTTGTAAGAATTTTATTCTTAATGGTATGTCTGATGATCTGTATGATTATTACTGCACTAACAAAACTGCGAAGGAAGTTTGGGATGCTCTTTCGAAGAAATACGACACTGAGGAGGCTGGAAGTAAAAAATATGTTGTTAGTCGGTATCTGAAATACCAAATGACCGATGACAAATCAGTGGAGGTTCAGTCTCATGAACTTCAGAAAATCGCTCACGAAATAATTGTTGAAGGTATGTCCCTTGATGAACAATTTCAAGTTGCTGTTTTAATTGACAAATTACCCCCCTCTTGGAAAGATTTTAAGAATACTCTAAGGCATAAAACTAAAGAGTTTTCTTTAGAAAGTTTGATCACTCGTCTTCGGATTGAGGAGGAGGCCCGAAAACAAGATCAGAAAGATGAAGTGCTTGTTGTTTCTAACAACGCTCACAAGAAATCATCTTACGCAATTCTGAAACCTAAAGGGAAAAATATGAAAAATCAAAATCAGAATCGCAACCACAATAACCAGAACAGAAATGTGCATCAAAATCAGAATAGAAACAAACTCCCTTCAAGAAATAATTCTGAACAGTTTACTTGTTATAACTGTAGGAAGGCGGGCCATTTGGCTCGGAACTGCCGGCAAAGACGTCGTCCTGTTCCACAGGCGAATCTTACCGAGGACCAACTTATAGCTATGATTTCGGAAATCAATATAGTTGGTGGATCCGAAGGGTGGTGGGTAGACACTGGTGCTTCACGCCATGTCTGCTATGATCGAACCATGTTCAAATCTTATTCTGAAAGTGAAGACAAGAAAGTGTTGCTGGGTGATTCCCACTCCACTATTGTTGCCGGTTCTGGTGAAGTGGAATTAAAGTTTACCTCTGGAAAGACAGTCATCCTTAAAGATGTTCTGCATACTCCAGAGATGAGAAAGAATTTGGTTTCGGGCTATCTTCTAAACAAGGCGGGGTTCACTCAAACTATTGGGGCTGATTTGTACACCCTAACCAAAAATAATATTTTTGTTGGGAAGGGATATGCAACTGATGGAATGTTCAAACTAAATGTTGAAATTAATAAAATTTCTTCTTCTGCTTACATGTTGTGTTCTTTTAATATTTGGTATGCTAGACTTTGTCATGTTAACAAACGCATTATTAAAAACTTAAGTAACTTAGAACTAATTCCTAAATTATCTTTGAATGATTTTGAAAAATGTGAATTTTGTAGTCAAGTTAAAATTACTAAAACCCCTCATAAATCAGTAATTAGAGAATCTGAATCTCTTGACTTAATACATTCAAATATTTGTGAATTTGATGGAGTCTTGACTAGGAATGGTAAACGGTATTTTATTACATTCATAGATGATTGTTCTAATTTTACTTATGTTTATCTCATGAAAAATAAAAGTGAAGCTTTTGAAATGTTTAAGAATTTTGTAACTGAGATTGAAAATCAATGCAATAAGAAAATTAAGAGATTACGTAGTGATAGAGGAACAGAATATGATTCTGATGTTTTTATTGATTTTTATAAATCTCATGGGATTATTCATGAAAAAACTGCACCGTATTCTCCTGAAATGAATGGTAAGGCTGAAAGGAAAAATAGAACTTTTGCTGAATCAGTAGTTGCTATTTTACTTAATTCCGGTGCAGCTTCTCACTGGTGGGGTGAAATTTTATTAACGGTTTGCTACGTACTTAATAGAGTTCCCAAATCGAAAAGTAAAATTTCACCTTATGAAGTTTTCAAAAATAAGAAACCAAATTTGTCTTATTTTAAAACTTGGGGTTGTTTGGCATATGTTCGAATCCCTGACCCCAAAAGAAGAAAACTTGCCAGTAGAGCTTATGAATGTGTTTTTATTGGTTATGCGGTAAATAGCAAAGCATATAGATTTTATGATTTGAAAGATAAAGTTATCATTGAATCAAATGATGCTGATTTTTATGAAGATAAATTTCCTTTCAAATTGAAGAATAGTGGGGGCTCGACTTCTAGTAATGAACCTATCATTAGGATTAATGAATCTAATAAGGAATTAGATATTGAACCTAGAAGGAGTAAACGACCTCGTATAGCTAAAGACTTTGGTTCGGATTTCTATGCATATACCTTAGAGGAGGATCCACTTACCCTCCAAGATGCATTATCCTCTATAGATGCCAGTTTATGGCAAGAGGCTATAGATGATGAGTTAGACTCTCTCGAGTCAAATAGAACTTGGCATTTGGTAGATTTACCTCCTGGTTGTAAAACAATAGGATGTAAATGGATTCTTAAAAAGAAATTGAATCCGGATGGAACCATTGATAAATACAAGGCTCGTCTTGTAGCCAAAGGGTTTAGACAAAGAGAGAATGTAGATTTCTTTAATACTTTCTCACCTGTCTCTAGAATTACATCTATTCGTGTACTTTTATCTCTTGCTGCAATTCATGATCTTATAGTGCATCAAATGGATGTTAAAACTGCTTTTTTAAATGGTGAATTAGAAGAAGAGATTTATATGGACCAACCTGAAGGATTTATTATTCCTGGTCTAGAAAACAAAGTATGCAAATTAGATAAATCTCTTTATGGTTTGAAACAAGCACTTAAGCAATGGCATGAGAAATTTGATAATCTAGTCATTTCACATGGTTTTAAAGTAAATGAAAGTGACAAATGCATTTACTATAAATCTGAAAATAATGTTTGCACCATTATATGTATTTATGTGGATGACTTGCTAATTTTTGGTTCCAATATTCATGTTGTGAATAATGTAAAATCCATGCTATGTGCTAATTTCGATATGAAAGATCTTGGTGAAGTAAGCGTAATCCTTGGTATTAAAATAACTAGGTCTAAACATGGAATTTCTTTGGATCAATCTCATTATATAGAGAAGATTCTAAAGAAATACAATTATTTTGATTGTAAACCAGCATGTACTCCTTATGACCCTAGTGTGAAGTTGTTCAAGAACACCGGTGACGGTGTTAGACAAACTGAGTATGCGAGCATCATTGGCAGTCTCCGATATGCCACTGACTGCACTAGGCCCGACATAGCGTATGCTGTGGGATTACTATGCAGGTTTACAAGTAGACCTAGTATTGAGCATTGGCATGCTATTGAGAGGATTATGAGATATCTAAAGAGAACTATGAACCTTGGATTACATTATCAGAAGTTTCCCGCTGTTCTGGAAGGATATAGCGATGCTGATTGGAATACCCTTTCAGATGACTCCAAGGCAACTAGCGGCTATATATTTAGTATAGCTGGTGGAGCTGTTTCTTGGAAGTCTAAGAAACAGACTATTTTGGCTCAATCTACCATGGAGTCTGAGATGATTGTACTAGCTTCGGCTAGCGAGGAAGCAGGGTGGTTAAGGAGCCTGCTTTCTGATACCCCTTTATGGGAGAGACCGATTCCAGCTGTCTTGATCCATTGTGATAGTACCGCGGCTATTGCAAAGATTCAGAACCGTTATTATAACGGAAAAAAGCGACAAATACGTCGCAAACACAGCACCATTAGAGAGTATATCTCTACAGGGGCTGTGAGAGTGGATCATGTACGGTCTGATGATAACTTAGCCGATCCTTTGACGAAAGGATTAGCTCGAGAAAAGGTTTACAAAACCTCGAAAGGAATGGGACTCAAGCCCATAGATTGACGAGTCACTTGTGAGGGAAACCCAACCTATAGACTGGAGATCCCAAGAAATAGGTTCAAAGGGTAATAACAACTCATGAAGTGATATGAGAAAAATCATGCTATAAAATTGAGTTCTATTTCATAAATGTGTTGTTTGAAGCATGATATCTTAAAGCGATAGAAGGTTGAGTTTTTATTAACTCTTAATGAGATCTATACTCTATATTTGAGTGGAGTACCTAGCTACAAGAGTATTCTTGATAGATTCACCTATGTGAATGTGGAAGTGTGGCCGCTTCCTATGGAATTTTGGGCAAATTTCTCTAGAGCATTCACTATACTGGGATACACGTGCATGGTCGTAAAGCACGGGCTTTTGGACTACACCCTGATAGGGTTGTGTGTGTGATGTTGTTAGAGATAGAGTTCAAAACTACGAGTTACTCTAGTATAATCTAAAGCATCTTCACTATGTAAAGGTTCAAGTCGATAGACACCTTTTCTTATGCACAATCTTATATTGAATTATACTGCTCGATGAAAAAATTGTTTTTTAAAAATTCAAGTGGGGGATTGTTGAAACAAATGAATTTTAATTTAATTTTTTGAATAGAAAGTGCCAAATGTGTATAAATGGTTTTTTCCTCAAAACCTTTTGTCCCACATTGGTTGGGAGAGGAAAAATTAAAGTGGATATCTAGGGGTATGTGAGACACTTGGGGTGTGCCCCAAGGGGTACCCACATTTTGTGGAGGGGAGAGGAGTTACATCCCTATCGGTTTACCACACACGCGCGCGCGCCGCCGCCGCCGCCGGCCGTGCCGAGCCGAGTCGCGTCGCGTCGCGCGTGTGATGAGGTAGCACTTATTTAAAAATAGTTTAATTAAAAAAAAAAATAATAAACAAACAAAACATTTTTTTTTTTGGAACCGTTGGAGATAAAAAAAATAATAAAAAAAAAAAAACGTTTTTTAATATTTGAAACGTTTTCAAACGTTTTGAAACGTTTTTGAATAAATTCTTTAAAAACGTTTTTATTTATTTAATTTCGGTATTAATTCAAACGTTTTTTTTTATTTTTATTCTCCTATAAATAGTGGTCATTTTTCAGAACAAATATAGAACAAAAAACAGTGTTTTCTGTTTCTGCTCCCAGTTCCGTTTCTGTTTCTGCTCCCAGTTCTGTTTCTGTTCCGGAATTTTTTTTTTCTGTTTAAGCTTCTGTTTCTGTTTCTGTTCCGAAACAATTTTTTTTGATCTTCCGGAATTGTTCCGATTTGTTCCGGTACTGTTTTGTCAGTCCTATTTTGGTTTCCGAGCAGTTTGTTCGTTTTGCGAACAGTGTGTGGGGGTGTTTGGTATTCGGGACTTCTACAGTGCAAAGAACGTCCTAGACAGAGGAGAATTCTGGGCTGTTTTATCCTGGGGACGACGGGGCTGATACACTGCTTGCACGTTCTTGGGCAGAGCCGCGAAACGTCTTAAAGAGAGCGACCTAGTCCGCGACTCATCCCAAGAAATTTTGGTAAACTCGTTCTTTACTTATTTTCTGCAACAACATTTTCAGAATTGATTACGTTATCGATCGACAGGGGAAATAAGGAATTAACATTCCCCTATGCAGAGAAATTTGATTTTCAACTTCAACTAATAAATAACCTTTTCAAGTAATCCTATTACAGAAAGTAGTAAATAAAGCAATTTGAAATCTTACTTGCCCTTCAACATGTAACTATATATGAAGGGAAGGGAATTCAGGCTACAAAAATTTGGAAGGCAAAGTAGCGTCTGAATTCCTATTGTCGCCTATCCCATCGGGATGCTATAAGTTTTGCAAAACATGGTGCAGCAAATGTGAATGTGATTTTTCTTGTAGAATGTCAAATTAGGACATTTCAATTTTCTTGGCCTAATGTGATTTGATACTCATGAGTGCATGATTAGATAATATGCATATTTCATAATATGCTATAAATTACATTTATCCTTTAAATATTCATAAAAGAAGTGCTCGAAACTTAAGTGAAAAGGCTAACCTTGCTGAAAATGCACTTACGACTACTGTTTTGCATTATTTAACCTACTTACACTAGTTTAGTTTTCTATGATTTTTGAATGTGTTTAATTTCCATGCACCACTAAAGTTAAAAATGATTTTAGATTCGTATATGTTTGTTTTCGATACTTTGCACCACGGAAGTTAAAAATTATCATTATTTCACTTTGCTCTCATTATATATATTTATGAGTACTTTGTAATGAACTCGTTTTGAGTTTAGGTTATAGATTCTGTAGACCCAATGAGTATTGTAGGTAGTAAAATGCACCATGTGGTATTCTAGAATTTCAACATTCAATAATGGTAAACGCCATTCTAGATCCTTTCAACATGTGTGTGCGAGACTCAATAATATAGCTATCCAAGACCGGATTAGATTATCGACCAACAAAACTCACGACTTAGGCCGTAAAGGACTAGGATATCCATATGCCTGATTGGGTTTCACTCTCTACTAATGTAGGCTGAGTAGTTCATAAAGATCAAAAGGACTTGGTTCAGTTTTGGAACATTTGGCCAAGGGTATATCGGAATAGAAAACGGGTTAACGTCGTTAACTTAACGTTACCCAAGGCTCAACGCTTGGCACATTCACTCTCAAACCCTCATAGATAAATTGGAAACAATCCCGAACAATCATTTTTAAGACCGACGCACTTACTTGTCAGAAGAAACAAAATTTAACGATATATATGTTTTTTTTTCAACGAACCACAACCCCAAACTTATTTGATTATTATAATTTCACAGGTGTGGTTAAAATGAAAGAAAAGTGACAAGTGAGTACTCGAATACCGAACCAATCAGAAGTTCGCCTAAACCCAACTGCTCACTTCAAGTAGCATAATGAATGCTAACTTGATTCACTCTAATTGTGCCTTTAATTCAGCGATATAGGTTTGGAAAAACAATCAATTGGCCAAGGTATTTTTCTATGTGTTCAGAATTGGAACGGCATTTGGGCTTCAACAAATTAACAAGGGATAAATATACAACATGTTAGGCTTAAAAGGCTCAAGCGACAAAATGAATGCCTAAATCATATCTCCTGAACTACCTCGCCTAGGATTTTGCCTCAACCTTCCCCTCAATCAGGTCCTAGAATCCTTAAATTTTCATGAGTTTGGCTAATTGATAATCGGCCTCAAATCAATTGAATAAAAATACATTGAGTCTATGTGCTTATGCAAATTAGGATCCATAATAACTTTCACCAAAACGCATTGTCAAGCACACAGAACACACATGCATAGGTATTACCCTTGACCTCAAAAAATAACCAAGGGTCAATATCATCATCGGGTAACGGCCCAGATGAACGCAAAACTCAGCATGCAACAACAACACAAAAATATTTTACACTAAACAAACATACAATACGGTAAAACAGAAAAACATACTAATATCCTACACATCACCGTCAAACTTAAAACAATCAGTGTTCTCAACGACCCATTAGCAATCCCAATGAGAGCATAAAGCATGATATTGAAGAGGGGGGGTTAGAACATGTACCTGGGAAGTGAGAGAATCTCGCCTCCGAATCAAGTCGGCATTAACAGATTTAACTTATTTTTTACCTTAGGTTACCTCCCAACAAGCGCGTGGTTTATTGTCATCGGCCCGACATAGAGAACGGCTTATCAAAGAATAGCTTTTGCCCATAGTAAGTGTCATATAACACTACATATGGGTCTTGATTTAATACGCCTTCAAGACTGGAGAGATGTTGCAATGAATGGCTTGGGCTTTTAACTTGACTCAACTCCGATTTAGGAGCTTGGTTAGCATGAATGTACTGACCTAGAAACGGGGTAGGATAGATGAGCCACATCAAATCCTCGTAGATGCGATCGTCTTGGATTGAGCGCGGCGTCACCAACTGGAATTCAAATGGTGAAAACTCACAATGATCAATATTTGAATCTCCATCGCCAATCCATACTTGGATTCTCTCTTCATTCGAATCTTCATCAATGAATTCTCCCAAGCTCCTCCCGCTCGCATTCGGTTTCTCACAGTGACTTTCATATTCGGATGTAACTTGCTCGTTTCTCAGTGCCATCGCTTCTAACTCAGCATCAACAAAGCAGATAAAATGACTGATTTGCGTCTGCAGATATGTTACGGTCGCATCAATGTTGGTGCAGACCATCTCAATATAATCAAGACGATCATCATGCTCGTTGAGCCGGTCATGCACCTCTCTCAAAAATGTTTGAATCTCTCCCATAACTATAGCGAACACGTCTTCCAAGGCAGGGAAAGACTCCACATCTTGAACCGGAATGTCAATCTACGGCGCCGTAGTGTTGGAACAGTCCCCCAAGCTTTAGTGACTTTGTGAATGATTCCAACTTTGATAATCAAGGGCCACCATTTCCTCCAACAACCAAAAGACTTCGTCTGCGGTTAGGTCGTAGAAAGATGAGGTACAGTTTCCTCCTTCCACCCATGTTCTGGTTGCGGTTGATAATCTATTGAGAAAATTCAGGAGTTGACATTTTCTCGAGAAACCATGGTTCGAAAATTGGAATAGCAACTCGTTGTAACAATTCCAAGCCCAATAAAATGGCTCAGAATCTAGTTGAAAGAAATGCATTAATACTTGTCGATCTAGCATCACCAAGTACCCTGCATAAGAAATAGAAAACAAAACTACAAACAAAAATTATAAACAAAATAAATGCCTAAAATAAAATCAAGTTATTTACTCACAATATCAACAATAATCTAAAACACAATCCCCGGCAATGGCGCCAAAAACTTGGTGGCGGAATATTACGTCGCCAATTTCACCGCAAGTGTACGGGTCAAGTTTTAGTAGAGTGAGAAGAGTAAGGGTTATCATTTTCACAAGGATTGGTTGAGAATATTATCGAGTACTGTAATTATCATAACCTAATTTTATCTAGGAGATAAAAAATAAAGTTTATAATTAATAATATATTAATACTAACATATTAATTTATCTAATTATACTATATTACTGATATGAGATGTTTAAGGGGATGGATTATCTAGGGATTAACTTCATTTACTTAATTGTGTTTGATCTCGTTTAATTTACATTAACGATGTTTGACTTATCTGGCAATCTTTGTATCGTAAACTCATTCACTTCCTCTCCCAAGTGACAAGTGAATGAATATGTGACTTTACGTTAATGCCAAAGTCCCCCTCTAGCATTTTATATAACACATAGTCACATAAGTCTTTCCCCAACGTCATCGATTGCACACTCTCTAACTCCCTCCCGCGTTATTAGATCGTCGCGTTGTGTTTAAACCCTAGTCCGAATCCAGGGTTACCTCTTCTGAGTGTCAAATCCCGTATTCTCAATATATCATAACAAGCATAATAAATAAGGAAAAATGACAAACACAATCAAATAACGAAGAACAACTATAAATGAAACACCGATTTCAAAACCACATATTTATAAATATTATTAATCCCTAGACAATATCCGTTTAGCTAACGGCTATAATCGTATATACAATTATAAAGGAGCTAAACATGCTCAAACTCTAATCCAAAGTTAATAAATAAAAAAACAAAATGAGAGAAACTAGTCGTAGTCCAAAGATTTGGCGCTAAAACCGTTCCGAGATAGTTTCTCCTTCTTTACAACGTTTTCTTCTCCTTTGGTTTGGTTACGGCCTTGGTGATAGACTCAGCGGTAGGATCAGATACCTTTCTATTGTTTCATCATCGCGGTGGTGGATGTTCAAAAACATTTGTCCTTCTCTGCATCTTGACCGCCGCGGCAGTGGGCTGCAGTTCTGAATTTTGCCCTTACATTTATTTTTCCACCGTTCTTGATCCAATTTGATCATTTATAATCTATTTTCATCCTTTTTTACCCCCACACACCCGATTCATACAAAAAATAAATAAAAACGTATTAAAACGTAATAAAATACTATAATAATACTCAAAAACTAACAAATACGGTTTAGAAATAGATAGGTAACTTAAACCTATCAGTAGGGCATGTCCTGCAAGATGTGGATATATGTGGTTATCTATCAGGCAAGTCCTGCAGGGTGGATATATGTTGTTACTTGTCAAGCAAGTCCTGTAGGGTAGTTGCTTCTACCATTGGAGATATTGAATGGCCTTGGCATTGATAGTCACCTTAGATGGCACAGTTATACAGGTTACAGTAATGCAGTAATTCTCGATCATGAGGTGAAATGATCCTATGGCTAGTAGAGAAATATGTGTGTGATATTTTATTATATATCAAAATAATTTGATTGGTTGACTTAAAAGTATCATTTTATTGTAATGGTAGCAGTGGAATTTTATTTTGTCCCGGTGTGTAGTTATATTATAGTATATTTTGAAAAGTAGTGTTTGATAAATATACTTAGTCCATAAATATTTTTTATATTATGAAAACAACGTATGTATTGTCTTCTATCTAAATTGTCAAATTATATTTTCATACTAAACTATGGAAAAAAAAGTTTTATTAAAATGGATTATTTTATAATGTTACGTGGATCAAGTAAAATTTTAAAAGTGATTTTTATAATCCGATTATGTCATATTTGTCTTCTCGTTAGGAGGGTATGGCTGGCAAAGAAGTATGTTACTTTATTATATACAAGTGAGTTGATCAATTGATTTAAATTTTGTAATTCTATTACGATGATATTTTTGTTGGAATTTGGATACTACCTAGTGTGATTATATTTTATTGGAAAGTGGATTTTAATTAAAAAAAAAAACTTGATCCATAAAATGCTTTTATACTATAGAGATAGTACACCTATAAAAATAACTCAGATAAATGTTGGTCTACTACTAACGATCGATAGAGTCAGAGTGTGGAAAAATTGTTGAGACTTTTGGTGGATTTTATATACATATTACGTAAGTATGGAATTCAGTATTGAACTCGGTATGTTACATGACTTTAGAGACATAATTGTGTGGTTTGAGATGTATTTAATTTTGATAGTTTGACACGTATTTGGGTGTTTGAAACGTATTTGTGTCGTTGAGACATAATTACGTGTTGGTGACATATTTATGTCTTTCTAGATATTTATATAGTCAGGTTAGATTTATGTATTTCGAGATGTATTTATGGAGTTGACATGTATTTATGTAATTCATATGTATTCATGAGTTTTGATACATATTTATGTGGTTGAGATATGTTTATGTATTTTGATACATATTCATGTGATTCGGTTGTATTTATATATCTTGAAATGTATTTATATGATTTTGACGTATTTAGGTGTTTTGAGACGTATTTATATGCTTGAGAAGTATTTATGTATTATAGACGTATTGCAAAAAATTTATTATTTGAAGTTTAGAATATGTTGATATTTGTGAAAAGTTTACGAGACTATTGAAATTTTAATGTGGATATTGAAAATTATTATTTTTAGTCTCACAGGACATTCCACAAGGAATTGAACTATCTGTTAGATAAGATGTTGGTTGCAATATGTTGGCTCAAAATGTTGGATAAATTGATAAATGTTGGTTATGGGATATGGCAGTAGATTTGAAAAGTCATATCAAGTGAAAAAATTATTAAGGTCGTAGACTTGATGGAATTGAGATAGACTCAATCCAGTAAGACTACTATGATATTTTAAAAATATATTATTATTTATTATTATTTTTATCAGAATAGAACAGCAGGAGCGTGGTAGTGACTTGCGGTTAATATTTTTTAACCGAGAGTAACTAGTACGGTGCGACTCTAAATTATTATTGCTTGAACGAAATTTCGAAGATGAAATTTATTTAAGAGAGGTAGATTGTAATACTCCAAAAAATTATATTTTGAAAAATATAATTTTACATAAGTTTAATATTTTTAAACTCCCTAGTTGCCTACCTTCCTCGCTTACTGGATTGTATTATTTTTGCAAAAGTTATAGTATAAATAATATTTGATAATTTTTCAGAATTAAATGTAATTTTAAATTAATTTTAAATATTTGGGACTATTATGTTATTATAATATATTTTTAAGAATTTTAGGGTATAATTAATATTTTCTTAATTTAAAGGGGGCATGGTGTAAATAAAATAAATAAGTAAATTAGAAGTGTGGCCGAAATTTGTTTCCTTCGTAAAGAAGGAAGCAAAAATCAACCACTATATATTATATATATATATAGGGATTGAGACAAGTGGAATGTTAATTAATAAATAGGTAGTAAAATGATAATAATAATGGATAAAACTTCATTCTGATCATATATATATATATATGCTTATGAAGGGCGTTTGAAGGGATTGAGCTTCAGTGGATGTTTTGAGTCGAAAAAAAAAATGAGGAAAAAAAAAAAAGAATCGGAGGATGATCAAAAGAAAAATGAATTGGAGACGACATGAATTAGGAGTGAACATGATTTGATTTTTATTTTATTATTTTTTTTTAAAAAAAAAAAAGGGTTTTTTAATCTGGATTTTGGTTTCAGATTTCAGGTAGAATTTCTAACTCTTTTAATATATGTATTTAATTTTACAATTGTGGAATTTATGTTATCGAATTATAGCTGTCGATTTCCATGAAATAATTATGATAACGTGACAATTATGTGGAAATCATGTCAATGTATTTTATTCGTTTTATTAATTAAATGTACGTATTAATGAGGTTGAAATTCTACTGAGTATTGGCTCACAACCCCACAATTTTGATTACAGGGCCGGTGAGAGCGAAACTGCGAGAGGAATTTATTTGAATTTCTATTTGGGATGATTGTATTTATTATTTATTGTTGTAGAATTAAATCGACGAATTCGATAATTATAATTCTTACTAATTTTTTTCAGATTTTTGTCATATTTATAGTGATAAAAGTAATGCAACCTGATGTTATAATGATAATTATTATTAATATAATAATTAAACCTATAATTATTAATATGATACAACTATAATTTTTACAGATTAATTATAATTATTAATATAATACTATAAATAATTATAATATTTTCAAGATAATTAATATGATAATAATTTATTATCATATTATTATTATTATTACTATTAATAATTATAAATTTTTATAACAATTAATAAATTGTGATACGTGAGCCACATATGCAAATTTCGATTCTAGGTTGCATTATAATTAATATTCCGTTTGAATTTACAAGGGAAACCAAGTTTCTCAAACTATTAGTATTATAATTATACCATCAATTAAATATTGGACATTTGGTTTACTTTAATTTGAAGTTTAAGACTCACGTTAATACTTTAATTTATAAAATCGTGATATTAATAATATTTTTGGAGCTTTATAACCCTAACTATAAAATTATTTGTAACATTTTCCACGTCGCTATACCATAATAAGAAATATTACTTTGATTAAGTAAACTTAAAATAAGATAATGGATATTCAGTTTTAGTATTAATTCTCCGAGGAGAGAAATTGCGTGACGGTCCTAAAAAACCGAGTCGTTACAAGCCAAATCAATCAGCGCTTTAGATCAAGAACTTAACACAAAATCTTTCTCAAAAAATCTCAGTAGAATAATATCTCTTAGAAAAGAGTAGGAACTGATGTTCTTGATATATTTCATCAAAATTTCGCAGGTCTATATATATAGATAGATATCAAGCCCTCTGACAGCTACTTTTCAAAAGATATGTCTCTAAAAGACACTCTTAGACCTCATATAATATAATCTTCAATTCTTGTGTAATTCACTTAAAAATATCTTTTAAAACTATTAAATAAGTCTATAATATATTTCTCAATTAACAATCATAAAGATAGGATATATTTAACTACTTAAATTGAGAGAATCATTAATTATATGGACCAAATCAATAAGAATATTAAAATATATATGTATCATATCTTTAATGAGATCAGATCCCCCAAACTTCTCCCTTGGAATCATAAAAAATGACTAATTTTTTACCAAAATACCAAGTTCCTCGAAATCTCAACTAAACTAGCCGGTTGACCAATCCCTGGCTGTCAGTTGACCGATTCATACAACGTAGAAACCAGGCCAAAGTAAAATTCCAGACGGTTAACCGATTTTTCTCTAGTCGATTAACCGATTGGTTCAAAGAGTTTCCCTTACCAAACTCCAGTATAGTCGGTTGACCGATTGCCTACCAATCGGTTGACCGATCTCTTCTAATCAGTTGACCGATTGATGTTAGATGGTTATTTCTTTCACTAATTCTGCTCTAAAACCCACTGCTTAATTCAGTTTACCGATTGTTTTTCTCAATTGACTGAATTGACCCTAAACTTCAACTTTTTATACTTTAATCCTTATTTTCAATTAGGTCAATTATTATTTTCAATTTCACATAAAGAGCACATAATAAATCAATAATTAGGATCCTTAATTCTATCATTTCAACACACAAAAGATAATTCATTGAATAGTGTCATGTGTGATCCTAATTTGGGATTTGGGTTACATTAAGATTATAAGAGCATTGAGTTGTTTTCACTTAATTTCTTCAAGATCTTCAACACTCTTCATTTCTTCACTGCATACATCTTTGCACCCCTAACATTTTCTTCATGACGTCTTCAACAATATGGAACTCTTTTCTGAAATACTCAACAAACACATTAATTTCACCAAAAATATTAACACTTAATTGTTCATCAAGACCTAGGGATCAACACAGTTCATCACCCTAAAGGGCTTATCGAACCTTAATAAATGACTTTTCATATTCTTCCATTATCAATGTAGGATAATCCACACAGCACATCAATCAACATTTTCAAGTGGGTACTTTAACGAATACTTTCAATTCATCTCTTAAATAATTTTTACACAAATAAATATACCATATTCATTTTCTCACCAAGGAGAATATGTTGGCCTAAAGATCTATTCAAGAAGGGGGTGAATTTGGTAGTGACAAAAATTTAATCAATAAATTCAAATACAAGATATCAATTTTTCTAATTGATTATTATCTTGTTAAGCAGCGAAAATATGTTTAACTAAGTGCACACCTAGGTAATCAGAAAAGTAACAACGCAGCACACAAAGATTTATCCTGGTTCGGCAAGCTACTCATACCTACGTTTAGTCCCTCGGGCTCCACAGGGATTTCGCAATCCACTAACCCTTTGATTCATTTCCTAAGTAGGAACCAAACCTTTACAATCCCCGTTCTTTTCGCAAGCTCATAATCAACCTTTACAATACTAATTCTTTTCACAGGCTTAGAATCAACCCATCACTCTTTCACACTATTACACTTATCCATTTAACAAGTTTAGAAAGAACGTTCACTCACTCTAGTTCTATTATAGGAAAAATCACAACCTAATCTTTTAAAAGACTAAATATTAATCTAATATTTTTCACAGGTTAAAGATCAAACCGTAATCCTTTTCTCAGCCTAAAGATTAAACCCTAATCTTTTTTCACAAGCTAAAGATCAAAACCTAACTACCCAAATTAGATATCGTCCCAAATATGTCTAATTCAATCAAACTCGTAAATACAAAAGGTTACAAATTTCTTCCCACAAGGAGTTTCTACCATCTCAATACAATTTTGCTCAATTAATGTTCCGAAATACTAAGTGATAAATTTTATATGAGGCACAAATCTGATTTAAACAATTTAACGCACAAATAGCAATTACTCAGATTTATCAAATAAAAACCGTTTTAAACGATTTTCACAATATTAGATTTGAAAATGATTTTTCTCAAAATACTTAATCCAAATGATTAAATAAATAATCTAATAAAGAAAATTAATTAGCTTGGAAAGATCTCATGGAATTCGTTGAAAACAATTACGGTAACTCAATAGCGAACACAAACCAGTGACCAAAACTTTTAGCACTTCGAACAAGAACTCCTTCAATAATCTCTCTTATAAATTTTAGTGAGAAAATCTCTCTTATAATAGCCAAAGTCTGAATGTTCTTGACTGATCAATTTGAAAAACGCATATCTCTATATATAAACCATTAACTAGACCTCTAATTGCTAATTTTCAAATTTCAAGACTTTAAATGACCCTTTGATACCCCATATATTATATACTTTCAAAATGAGTATATTTCATTTAAAAACACTGTTAAAAAAGCTCGATTTGGTCCCCAAAAACTTTTTCAATTCAAAATCCTTAAGAAACAAACAAACAAAGGCTAGTCCGATGACTTTGTTTTGCAAGTTAATTGTTTTGCAAGTTATTAAACATGTATCAAGAAACAAACAAAGGCTAGTCCGATGAAGCACCGGAAATGATGGATGCCATGGACATCAAACTTTTCTACAAGGCCTTGGAGAAAACCTTTGAATGGTTGAACTCACGGTTTGATGAAGTGAGTGAGAAACTAGATAAAGTTAAGTTTAATTCACAAAAGGGACAGTCACCTAAAGCTCCTAATGTACAATGACGAGAGAGAAATCTGCTTCGGTATGAATATGAAGATGATGATGGGATGACCTAGATGAAGAGGATCGCGTCTCTAATGTGTGCTTGGGCAGATTTGGGTATGGATATGGGAATAAAGGAGATAGGTATGGGGAGCAGATTAAATATTAACATGGGAAGCATCAAGGTGAAGATACTGTCATTCCAAAGAAAAACGACACTGAAGTATACTTGGAGTGGGAGAAGAAAGTGGACTTGATCTTTGAGTGCAACAACTACTCCGAAGAGAAAAAGGTAAAACATGTTGAAATTGAGTTTATTCACTATGCTATAATATGGTAGGATCAACTTGTGATAAACAGGTGGAGAAACCATGAGAGGCCTATCGAGACATGGGCGAAAATAAAGGCGCCATCATGAGAAGGTGGTTTGTCATTAGTCACTACTTTAGGGACTTGTATCAAAAATTGCAAAGCCTTCAGCAAGGCTATCAGAGCGTGGATGATTGCTGCAAAGAGATAGAGATTGTCATTATTTTGGCTAATATCGAGAAAGGTAGAGAAACTACAATGGCAAGGTTCTTGAATGGGCTGAATCAGGAAATTGCCAACGTGGTAGAGTTGCAACATTATGTGGAGTTAAATGACATGGGACACGTGACCATAAAGGTGGAATGGCATCTTAAAAGGAAATGAACTTGGTCATTTCAAAATCTGAGTTCCTCTACTTCATGGAAACCGAATGGGAGAAAAGACAAATGAGCTGTTTCGAAGCCCAAAAACAAACCACCAAAAATGAGAGATGATGTGATGCCAACAAAGGTAAAATCAAAAACCAAACTCGTAATCATGATATTAAATGTTTTCGTTGTTTGGGAGTAGGTCACATAATTTCACAATGCCCATATAAGAAAACCATAATAGCCCGTGTTGATGGAGATGTGAAAATCGAAAGTAAGAGCAATGCTGACCAGATGCTACCACTTGAGGATGCTTGTGATGATGATGTGGAGTACCCGATGGAGGGAGAGTCACTTATGGTAAGGCGTGCTCTAAGTGCCCAAGTTGTGGAGGATGACATGGAACAACAAAAGGAAAATATTTTTCATACTAGATGTCATGTCAATAACAAGGTATGTAGTATGATCATTGATGGGGGAAGTTACACTAATGTGGTTGGCACTACTTTAGTAGAAAAACTAAATTTACCTACCTTGAAACACTTTAGACCCTATAAATTGCATTGGTTGAATGATTGTAGGGAGGTTCAAGTAAATAAACAAGTGTTAGTTTCTTTTTCAATAGAGAAGTACAAGGATAAAGTACTTTGTGATGTTGTTCCAATACATGCGGGACATATACTGTTGGGCAGGCCATGGTAATTTTACAGGAAGGTTACTCATGACGGGTTCAAGAATAAACACTTATTTGTCAAAGACAATAAAACCACTACTCTTGTATCGTTGACTTCAAGCCAAGTGTATGAGGATTAAATGAAATTGAAAAAAGAGAATGAATTGAAAAAAACATATGATATTGAAAGTTCAAAAAAATATGAAAAAAGAGAGAGCAAAAAAATAAAAGAGAGGGTGAAACAAATTAGAGAAAAATAGAAAAACAAGTGAGCTTTTATGCTAAGGCGAGTGATATCAAGAGTGTTTTTTATACAAACCAACCTATATTTGTACTATTTTACAAAGATGGGTGTTTTAGTACTAACAAACTTGACGAATATTTGCCTAGTGTTCTTGTTTTGTTGTTTTAGGAATTTGAGGACGTGTTCCCTAACAACGTGCCTAGTGGATTGCCACCTATTCGAGGCATAGAGCATCAAATTGACTTTGTGTTGAGTGCAACAATTCCCAACCTAAAATCCTATAAGAGTAATCCAGATGAGACGAAAGAATTTTAAAGGCAAGTAGATGAGTTGTTGGCCAAAGGACACGTAGGAGAGAGCATGAGTCCATGCATGGTACCGGTACTACTTGTGCCTAAGAATGATAGAACTTGGCGTATGTGTGTTGATTGTCGAGCTATTAACAATATTATGGTAAAGTATCAACATCCCATTCCTAGACTAGATGACATGTTAGATGAGTCGCACGTGTCATGTATTTTCACAAAAATTGATTTGAAAAGTGAGTATCATCAAATTAGGATGAAAGAGGGTGATAAATGGAAAAATGTCTTTAAAACTAAATATGGATTGTATGAGTGGTTGGTAATGCCTTTTGGGTTAACTAATGCACTAAGTACTTTCATGAGGTTAATGAATCATGCATTGCATGCGTTTATAGGCAAGTTTATTGTGGTCTATTTTGATGATATTTTGGTGTATAGTAAGAGTTTAGATTAGCATATTGATCATTTTCCATATGTGCTTGATGTTTTGAGAAAAGAAAAACTATATGCAAATTCAAAGAAGTGTTTCTTTTGCTTGGAAAAAAGTTGTGTTTATTAGATATATTGTTAGTGCAAAAAGGATTGCAGTGGATGAGGAAAAGATAGTGATGGGGGTGAATTGGGTAGTGATAAAAATTTAAAGAATTAACTTACCAAACATACAAGTTATCAATTTTCCTAACTAATTATTTATTTTGTATTACAACGGAAGTGTATTTAGTTAAGTGCACACCCAAACAACTGAAATAGATAAATAGCACACAACGATTTATCCTGATTCAATATGCAACTCCTACCTACATCCAGTCCTCCGAACTCTACAGGACTTTTGCAATTCACTAATCCTAATTCAATTCCGGGGTAGAACCAAACCCTTACAATCCTTTTCACAGGTTCATGACTAACCTAATTTTTTTCTCAGGCTTAGAATCAAACATTTACAATTTTTATTTTCAAAGGTTAAAGAAGAACCTTATCTTTTTATTTAATTAAAGACTAACATAATTCTTTTACAAGTTGAGAATCAAACCTAATCATTTTCACAGGCTAAAAATTGAACCCTATCTTTTTCACAGGTTAAAGACTAACCTAATTACCCTGATTAGATATCAAAGCAAAATGTATCTAATCTACTCACGCTCACCAATACAAAAAATAAATGTTTCTTCTCACAAGAGTTTCTACTACCTCAATATAAAATATGCTCAATTAATGTCCCAAAACTAAGTGATAGAAATACGTGAGAAAATAAATTTGATTTAACTCAAGTTAAGCACACAGTAATATGTAATCAGATTTCGCAGGCAAAAATCGTTGCTTAAGATATGTAAGTTATTCAAATTAGAAAACGATTTTTCAAACATAAATATTCCAAGTTACTAATTAGATTATATAAGAAAAGCACATAAATTAACTTAGAAATATATCATCGGTATTTCTTGAAAATAGATAAGATAGACTAGTGTAGTACAAAACCGATGATGAAAACTTTTGCGCGCTTCGATTAAGAACACTTTCAGAATCTCTCTTTCAAAAATATTTCAACAAAATAACTCTCTTTTAAGTAAAGGCATATTTAAACTCTTTGTTCTTGATTGCTTAAAGTTAAAAACGCAAATCTTATTATATAGATTTCAAACCATGCGTATAACGACTATTTTTCAAAACATAAGACCATAAATGACACTTTAAAACCCCATATAAAATATACTTTGAAAATAGATATATTGCATTTAAAAATACGCTTTGAAAAGTTCAATTTGGTCCCCAAAACTTCTTTGATTCAAAATTCTTAAATATAGAAAGTATAGAAAGTAGTTTTACCAATTCAACTCATAGAATGAATTAATATGTGGACCAATTTGGTCCCCATAAAATCTTATTTTCCAACGTTCAAAATTATAGGATTTGGGTAGAAGATCACAAAAATCGAAACAATCAAAGTTTACTGAATTTGCCTCAGTCCATCGATTGCCCATATGTCGGTTGACCAACCGTCTGCAAAGGTCAAAATTCAAACCGTTTTCTATCTGTATCAGTCGACCGCCCGTGTTGTTGGTTGATCGATCTAGCCAATAACTTTCTCCCACATTTTCTTTCAAGCTATTATTTCTATTAGTCGATAGACCATTTTTGTTGGTTGACCAAATTGACCAAAAACTTATTTCATGTGTTAAAAATATTTTCTCAATTCATTGAGTTATAAAACAATATTTTTATGATTTAACACTTTATGAAAATCATTTAAGATCTTGAATTTGTCACTTACGACAATAACACACACAATATATTCAATTTTAAGTGTCGTGCGTAATCTTAATCGGGTTGCATTAAAAGTATAAAAGTATTGAGTTATTTTACCTAAAAATACAAAAAGAAATCAATACGCCAAAGAATCTTCATGTGTTCATTTTGCAACCATCTTGAATTTCTTATAAATATTGTCTTGCAAATCTTCCGTGATCAATAACTTTTTCGATTTAATCTTTTTCTTTATTAAAACAAATGGAATTTTAATCTGAAATCACTCAATAAACACACTAGTTCCATAAAATATCAATATTCAATTGTCCATCAAAACATCTAGACTCAACATATTCATTAATTACAGAGAATAGGGAGAAAAATGAATATGATTTCATTCAATAATTCTAAAGAATAAGAGATCATACTACCAATAGAACTAGCATTGGAAGTTAATTCAAGACTTTTTTTTACTGCTAAACAAAGTAGAAAAGATGATTCAAAATTAAAAATTAAGCGCAAGAAAATAATACCGAACCAAAAAAATGAAAGAAAAACCATACCATGATGGTGTTATTGGTGACAAAGTTGTTTCTTGAAAATTCGATAAAACAATGATTCATCACTTGATTGTCTTTTAAGTACACATGTCCTAAATAGAAAAATCATACATTCTCCACTACAATGCAGTGAATTTTAGCAGTTTAAAAAAAAATTGACCTTCTCAAATTTCTATTTTGTTTTCAGATTTTATTGATTTTTTTTGGGAGCAGAAACATGAGAGCAAAAATACTGAACAAACCACACTCACCAATAGGTTCAAAAAAGAAAAAGAAAATGATTTATGAAGCACCTCATCTCGTAAAGAGAATAGGAAAGTGGAAAGATGATTTTTAAAGCGAGGAAACGACTTCTCACTGGCCAACTATCGCTACCCTAATTTCAAAATTACACAATTAACACTAATTCTTTAACCTAATTAAAAATTAAAAAATAGAAATAAGAATAATAATCGAAAAATAAAAACTTAAATTAAAATTGCACACCACATTTTAGAACATGTTTGCTCAAAAAAAAAAAGAGAAATTAAAATAAATCTCTAAAAAAATGGAAAAAAAAAATTATTCTCGAAATATATTTTGTATATAATACTCTGTTAAATATTAAAGTTGATCTTTTTGTTTCATTACCTAATTTTTTTTTTTCATATTATAGTTATCTTTGTTTCGTCTGTGACTTCAGGCACCGGTTTTACGCTAGTATATATAAAAATATATATAAAAATATATGAGTTGATATTTTTATTTTAATCTCAACTCGTCTTCATCAAAACAAGATGTCGAACAATTATGAAAGAAAAAAAATATTTTATCCCCTCAATTAAAAAAAAAATATTTGTCCCTCCTCAATTAAGATATATAAGATTAAATAGAAATACACATTTTATATTTATATTATATTTTGATTTTATCTCGACCATTCTTTATCTCTTAAGATATCAGACAACTGAGAAATGTCTATACCTCTTTTGGCCATCATGTTTTAATTCATATATATATATATATATATATATATATATATATATATATATATATATATCAACTTTTTTGCCATAAATATAGGTCAATGATTGAATTGCAGAAGGGCAGTATATATCGTTCGTATCTTCTTCTTTTTTTACGGATTTGAATTTGGGATTAACCGGTAATATAATTTCGAAAGTGATGATTAATTTGTTCGATTGAAAAACTATGGGATAATTTAATAGAATTGAACTTCTAATGAGACCAATTGGTCACTATTCTTAAAATTTATTAGTTTTTTTCTCAGAAAAGGCCAATATTGAACTTTTATTCACATCTAGACGAAAAAAAAAGTACTAATTAATGGTTGAAAGGACATAAAGGCTACATTGATTTATGTTACATATTGGAAGAGTAACAATCATTTGAATTATTACTAGTTTTCTAATTCAAATGACAAGGAGAAAAAAAAAAAAAAAAGACTAATGGTGGAGAAAGCTTTTGTGGGCATTGGAAAAAGAATGAGTCAAATTAAAAGGCTTAAACAAATTCAACCACAAAAACCAAAATTGCACATTCAACCACAAACACATTAATAATATAAAATAAAATTCTATATATAGATGAGAAAAATCCGCAATTTTAATTTCCCGAAATAACCCTAACCTACAAATATAAATCCCCTTCCATCCCATCCTTTCCTTCCTCAAGGCTTCAAAGAACACCAAAGGCAAAGGTACCATAACTTCTTTTGCTTTTAGGTTCTTGCCAATCAAGCCTTCAAAATCTTAACCATGGATTCAAGGAAGCTTGCTTGTGCTGCCCTTGTCGCCACCGCCTCAATGAGCACGGTCATGGCCGTCTCTGAGGGCCCATCTGCGGCGCCGGCCCCAGCGAGTGACGCCATTGCTGCCTTGCCTGCCCTTGGATCGTTGATTGGGGCATCAATCATGTCGTTCTTTGCCCTCTACATGCACTAAAAAATGAGAAAGATTCAAGTGAGAGAGGCGGCAGAATATGAAAATCTAAACTGTTATCTGTTTCTTTTACTGTTTGGAGCGATCAGACGAGTTTGAATTCATTTTTTGTTTTGATTTCGAAGGATGGATTGAAAGTTTCAAATGGTACACAAAATAAACAATTAGTTATGAGATTCTCTTTCTCTTTCTTGTTTGTGTATCGTACTTTGGGTATTTGCTACTACGCAGTAAGAAAACCATCTTCCTTGTACTTCTTGAATATTGTTTACTTTTGAGGATTCTCTCTCTCTTATAGTAATGGCATCCATGGTGCAATGTTTTGTTTCTCCTTATTATTATTGTTTGCTCCATCGCCGATCATGATTGCCGGAATGGGCGTTGCTCCGTCAGCCCCTATCGCCGTCGTCACCTTTTCCGTTACGTTGTAGGCAATTGGAGTGTTCATGGGTTGATCTTCTATTTGTTTGGCCACAAATTGGATTTTATCGACAAAGACAAATAAAAACTAGGGTTTTTTTTTTTTTTTTTTTTAGGATAAAATATGTCCGTGTCAGTTTAAGTGCACCTCGATTAATTTTTTTTTTTTCCGGACAATCTTAAACACTTATTCCTCCACATCGACTTGATGTATTTAAGATTAAATTTAATATTTCATTCTTAAAGTGTTTTTCATAAAAATCAAACTATCCTTAATAGTGTCGGTGGAAATGCTAAAATTTCAAGATAAATATTTAAATAACCATGAAATAAAATTAATAATTATTAAACAATATTAATGTAAATATTAATTATTCATGTAAGGGCATTAAAAATAAATTATGAAAATTCTGTAAAACAAAATAAAGTGTATACTAAACCAAAAATGTGCCGTTAATATTAACGTAACAGAAAGTAAAAAGTAATAGTGACAAAATGTATTAACGTTAACGTAATAGAAACAAAGAAGAACAGTGACAGACTGTATTAACATTAACGTAATAAAAACAAAGAAGAATAGTGTCAGAATATGTTAACGTTAACGTAACAGACATAGTGTTTTAAACTTTATATAAAAACTTACCCGGATGTTCAAACAACGAATTAAATTGAAGTAGATTGAGGTTAGAGTTTGACTCTATGCCCTTAAAGCAGATTCACACCCTCACACTGATGCTAATGGTTGAATGAACGTTTGTCTCCCATAATACCACGATCTTCAAGTTTTTAGTACAAACACTTGAAACCAAAAATTTCGGCGAACTAAACTTATACTTGAACTCTCACAAAATTCTAAATGATATGTGTTTTGGTAGTGATATGAAGTGATAATGTTATGAATTAGACTCATAAAAATGAATGAAAAGTCTCATATTTATGGAAGACCAAAAGCCACCATTGAATGGATGCAACTTTGGAAAGCCATTTGTTCATGTTAACGTTAACGTGAACCGTTACCAACTTTGGAAAGGCACCTGTTCGCGTTAACGTTAACGCGATTAGTCACCTAATGAACTTTCATGTATGTTCATTGGTGCTAATTCAAAATTAACAATTAAACAGTTAATTAACTGTTTAGCTGTCACTAATTAAATTTTAAACTATTCTGGCGGGTCAAGATCCGACCCGATCCGGACCCGACTCGGATCCGGTCCAAACCAAATCCAAATATGGATCGATTTGTCCCAACCCAAACTCGGCCCAACCCAATTCAAGTTTAAAGGTTTGATTGTTAATGGCTTACCTTTGTTCTCAATTTATAAGTTGATACAAGCTTGAGTTTCTTCTCCACAACCAATGTGGGATAACTACACCTTACAACTCAAATTCTCCATTTCTAAGCAATGTGAGATAATTCGTCCTCTTCCAAGCAATGTGGGATAATTCATTCATTTATATCTTCAATCAATCTCAAATAGGTTTCTTTGATAATTAAAATCTCATTCAAAACTTAATTATTTTTGGCATATAAATATACTACGTTGATCCTCAAACGACGAGGAACGCAATGGAATAATAATCTGATTAATTTAATTAATGGGTCTTACTTTAATTAATCAATTAAAGTAGTCAAAAATTTTAACAATCTCCCATATGAATGAGATTGACTGGATATACGTGCATATGCAATGTTGACACACTATAGAGAGTTTAAATAGAAAGTAACTGCATCGAGATAGGTAGATTTTGGCCTTGAACCTTCTCTAGTGAAAAGACTATCGGATTTACTTGGCTAACTAATGAACGAGATGTCTCGAACTGTTCAGCCGTTTGTGTAAACTAAGATAATAGAATTCACACAGATACTTCCTAACACAGTAAGTTCTTTGGTTGTGTTCATTTTAGCCTTGAACATCCTGGTGTTTCAATTAGTGCTTTAGAGAATTTAGCCTTCTCACTCTTATAGAACCGGCCTTGTTCTTCACTCATCTAGGTGATTAACCTATCAAGAGTATCCCACATACCCTACTTGAATTTTTCAAGTTATAGGAATCATTAAAAGCAAAGTTTATCCCTAATACTTATATTTACCACTAGTTCACCATAGGAATTAGTATAAGACTTAAAGTCTTCCAGTGATTACTTAGTCTACACATAATTAGGTTGTCCCTTTGAACCTAGATCTTGGGATCTCCAGTCAGCTAGGTTTGGTTTCCATTAAGGTGACTATTTAGTTGTAGGTTTTAAACTCATTCCCCTTGATGAGCAGTATACTCTCTCTCTCTCTCTCTCTCCCTCTCTAGTTAACCCTTTGGTTAGCGGATTAGCAATATTATCTTTTGACATCATGTAGTCAATTGTAATAACTCCATTTGAGAGTAACTGTCTAACGGTATTATGTCTACATCGTATTTGTCGAAACTTACCGTTATACATACTACTCTGTGCCCTACCAATTGCAAATTGACTATCACAATGTATACAAATAGCTGGCACAGGTTTCGTCCACATTGGAATATCTTCTAAAAATTGACGAAGTCATTCTGCTTCTTCACTTGCTTTGTCTAAAGCAATAAACTCAAATTCCATTGTAGACCTTGCAATAGACATCTATTTGGAGGATTTCCAAGAGACAGCTCATCTTCCAAATGTAAAGATGTATCCACTTGTGGATTTAGTATCTTTACAATCTGTTATCCAATTAGAATCACTGTATCCTTCAATTACAGCTGGATATTTGGTGTAATGCAATCCATAGTTTAGGATATACTTTAAATATCTGAGTACCCTAACTATCGCATTCCAGTGTTTGTGTTCTGGGTTGCTAGTATATCTGCTTAGTCTGCTTACCATGTAGGCAATATTAGGTCTAGTACAATTAATTAAGTACATTAGACTGCCTATTATACAAGCATACTCTAACTGAGAGATACTTTCACCGATATTCTTAGTCAGATGATAATTCACATTAATGGGTGTTTTAGCTAGACTAGTATCATACTTGTTGAATTTCTCAAGTATCTTCTCAATATAACGAGATTGCGATAATACTAGTCCTTCAGTAGATCTAGAAATTTTAATTCCTAGAATTACATCAACAACACCTAAATCTTTCATATAGAACTTACTGGTTAACATCCTTTTGGTAGACTTAATGATGTCATTGTTGCTACCAATAATTAGCATGTCATCTACATAAAGGCATACAATGACATATTCGGATTCATTATATTAATGTAGACACATTTGTCACATTCATTTATTTTAAATCCATTTGACATCATAACTTTGTCAAATTTCTCATGTCATTGTTTTGGTGCTTGTTTAAGTTCATATAAAGACTTAACAAGTTTATAAACTTTGTTCTCTTTGCCAGAAACAACAAACCCTTCTACTTGGTCCATGTAGATTTTCTAATCTAGTTCACCATTTAGGAAAGCTGTTTTAGCATTCATTTGATGTATTTCAAGATTATGTATAGCTGCTATAGCTATCAATATTCTAATGGATGTTATTCTAGTAATCGGTGAGTACGTGTCAAAGTAATCAACACCTTCTCTTTGCTTGTAACCTTTAGCTACAAGTCTAGCTTTATATTTATCAATTGATCTATCTGCATTCATTTTCTTTTTGAAGATCCATTTACACCCAAGAGGTTTGGAACCGGATGAAAGATCCACTAGTTCCCATGTATGGTTTTGCAAGATAGATTCTATTTTAATGTTTACAGCTTCTTTCCAAAATGGTGCTTCAAGAGTTGACATCGCCTCCTTAAAACTATTAGGATCACCTTCTACCATATAGGTAAGAAAGTCAGGACCAAATGACTTTGTTGTCTTAGCCCTCTTACTACGTCTAGGTTCATTATCTTCCAAAGATATTTTATTTTGGACCTCACCTATCATAGTATCAAGCGTTCTTTTTAAAGAACCAAACTCTCGAGAAGTCTTACAAGGAAATATATCCTCATAAAAGAATGCATTTCTGGATTCCATTATAGTATTCTCATGTACATATTCAATCTCATACTTGTGAACTAAAAACCAATAAGCACTACTATTTTGGGTGTACCCAATGAATATGCAATCAATTGTTTTAGGTCCTATTTTAGTCCTTTTAGGAATAGGAATCGCCACCTTAGTAAGACACCTCTACACTTTCAAGAATTTATAAGTAGGAGTCTTGCCTTTCCACATTTCATATGGAGTTTTATCCAATTTCTTATGTGGCAACTTATTAAGAACGTAATTGGCGGTAAGCAATGCTTCTCCCCACATGTTCTGGGTTAGTCCAAAACTTACCAACATAGCATTCATCATTTCTTTTAAAGTTCTATTCTTCCTCTCAGCTACTCCATTTTGCTGAGGTGAATAAGATGCAGTTGTTTGATGAATTATTCTGTCCAAAACTTACCAACATAGAATTCAACAAACGGTGATTCATATTCACCACCTCTATCACTTTGAAGAATTTTAATCTTTTTGCTAAGTTGATTCTCAACTTCGTTCTTATATTTCATAAACTTTTCCAAAACTTCATCTTTACTCGTTAGAAAATAAACATAACAGTATCTTGTGCAATCATCAATAAAAGTAATAAAATAATTTTTACCACCTCTAATTTGTACAAATTTTAAATCACAAATATCAGTGTGAATTAACTCCAGAGGTTCAGTACTACTTTCGATGGATTGAAAGGAAGTTCGAGTCAACTTGGACTCCACACAAGTCTTACATTGATGATTTGAATCAATTTTTCATTTTGACAATAAATCTAAACTAATCAATTTACGTAAAAAATCATAATTAACATATCCTAATCTAGCATGCCAAACATCAATTGACTCAATTATATAAACAGAAGATGTAGTTTTATTAGTTTTTGGAATCACAGTCATTACATTCAATTTGAAGAGACCTTCATTCATGTACCCCCTTTCCACATACATTCCACTTTTGGTTATTACAACCTTTTCAAACTCAAAGACCATTCTAAAGCCCTTATTACTCATCAAAGATCCAGAAAGTAGATTTTTGCGGATGCCTGGCACATAACGCACATCATTGAGAGTAAGTTCTTTTCCAGAAGTCATTTTCAGCACAATCCTTCTATGTCCTTCAACTTTAGAAGTCGAGGAGTTTCCCATATAGATTTGTTCATTTTGATCCACCGGTTGATAGGTGGTGAACATTCTCTTATCTAAAAAGATATGGCGTGTAGCCCCAGTGTCCATGTACCATTCTTTCAAGTTTCCAACTAGGTTGACTTCAGACACCACTGCTGAAAGATTCATTTCAGAAACATCCGAAGTAAGATGCTCAGCTTCAGTTATGTTAGCTTGATGTGTAGGCTCTTTACATTACATTTCACTCGGAATTCACTTGCACGGTGTCCAGCCTTTCCACACGAGAAGCAATTCCCCTTGAATTTCTTCATTTTCTTTCTTTTGGGACTAAAGCTTTGACTCGTTCCAAAGTTATGAAACTTTAGTTTCTTATTGGTCTTGTGAACCTCCACAACATTTGTCTTTAAGTTCATGGAATTACGACTATCAGTATTTTCAACAAACTGATGTTTTTATTCAATTTTAAGCCTCACAATCAAATCTTCAACGTTTATCTCTTTGTGTTTATACTTGAGATAATTTTTGAAATCACTCTAGGTTCAGTGGTAACTTCTCAATAATAGAAGCTACTTGAAATGATTCACTTAATGACATTTCCTCAACGAGAATGTTATATATAATGACTTGAAGATCTTCGGCTTGATTGACAACATATTTGGAATCCACCATTACATAATCAAGGAACTTTCCTACTACAAATTTCTTTGAGCCGGCGTCCTCTATTTTATATTTTTTATCCAAAGATTCCCACAGTTCTTTAGCGATTGAAATCCCTCCATATACTTATACAGAGAGTTGCTGGGAGCATTGAATATGTAGTTCCGACACAGGTAGTCAGAATCTTTCCATACTTCTACCACAACCTTTGTCTGATCATCGGTATTCTCAGTCATAACTGGAGCATCTTCTTTGAGAAAATGAACCAATCTCAAAGTCGTAAGGTAGAACATCATCTTTTATTGTCACCTCTTAAAATTACTCCCTTTAAACTTGTTAGGCTTTTCAACCATAGGCAATGGAGTAGTCACCGTAGTTATAATGGTCTGAGTCACAGGAGATGTCACTTTTGACGTCTCAATTGGCGTAGTATTTTTACTTGCCATCACAGAGTAGTATGTCTACAATTTTAACAAATGTATAATAAATACTTTAGAAAATTTAACAGAAAATACTTTATAACCAAAGCACAGACTAAGGAATCAATCGTTTCACTAACCAAAAAATTGGAAGTTAACATTTACACAACAATCAGAAATCAAATTAGAACGTTAACGTTCACACAACAGATTTTGTACATAAATGTTTACGAGATAGATTTAAAACATGAACATTTACTTATTTGCACAATACTTAATTTCTAGTTCACACATCCAATATTACCAAAACAATAATTATTTCGAATAAAATTTAACTGATCAAAAAATAAGTATTATCTCAATAATATTTTAACTAAACAGTTAAAATAGTTAAATATCGTTTCAAGATCTAAGTAAAGAAGAATTTTCAAAATTTTAAAACCACACAAATTCAGAAAATTATTTATCTTAAAATTTCAGAATAAAAAATTGAATCTGCTTTTAGATTGTTGGTGAAAATGTTGAAATTTCAAGATAAATATTTAAATAACCATGGAATAAAATTAATAATTATTAAATAATATTAGTGTAAATATTAATTATTGGGCATTAAAAACAAATTTGAAAATTTTGTGAATCAAAATTAAGTGTATACTAAACTAGAAATGTGACGTTAACATTAACGTAACAGAAAGTAAAAACTAGTAGTGACAAAATGTATTAACGTTAACGTAACAGAAATAAAGAAGAACAATGGCAGAACTTGTTAACATTAATGTAACAGAAATAGTATTTTAAATTTTATATAAAAACTTAACCGGATGTTCAAACAACGAATAAAATTGAAGTAGATCGAGGCTAGAGTTGACTCTATGCCCTTAAAGTAGATTCACGCCCCTACACTGATGTTAATGGTTGAATGGACGTCTGTTGATAGGTGTAAATTACCTATCTATTTTCAATCCGAATGTTGTTAGTTTTCGAGTATGTTTATTACGTTTTAATATATTTTGAAGTGTTTTTATTCTTTTTGTACTAAATCAGGTGTTTGAAGTGAAAATGTATGAAAACGGATTAAAAACGATCACATCGGATCAAAGACGGTGGAAGAACAGTGGAAAAAGGACAAAGAAAATAAAATTCAGAACCTGTAGCCACCGCCGCGGCGACCAAAACCACCGTTGCGGCGGTCAAACTTTAGAGCCAAGCCTAACTGTAGTTTCACCGCCTAGGCGGTGAAACCACCACTTAGGTGGTAAGAATGTAGAGACTTGGATCACTATTCCACCGCCTAAGCAATCACTGAACCGACCTTCCACCGCCGTAGCAATGAATCCCACCACCACAGCGGTCACCTCTAGACTGATTTAGATATTTATTTTAGATATTTTTCCTATTTATACCCCTTCCTCTCCTCACCTCCAGCCATTAGAGCTCCATAGGACTTAGTATATTTTAGAGAGATGTTTTGGGAGTGCTCATTCAAATCCTAAGGAGAAGATCACGTTGCCAAGAAGGGGGAGCGATCTCGAACGTTTTTAGCGATAAATCTTCGGACTAGGCTAAGTTTCTCTTGTTATTTCATTTATTTCTTAAATTAGGAGTGTTTTTTAAGCATGTTTAGCTTAGTTTTCATTGTATAACCTGCTATGGCCATGAGCTAAATGGGTTTGTGTCTAGGGATTAATATATTTATGAAAATGTTGTTTTGTTGAGTTTGTGTTTCGTTCGCGGTTGTTTTTCGTTATTTTGATTGTGTTTATCGTATTGTTATGTTTATTATGCTTAGATTGATATATCGAGAATACGGGGTTTAACACTCAGGAGAGGTAACTCCGGATTCGCACTAAAGTAAACATAACGCCAATCGATGACGTTGGGTCAAGACTCACGTGACCTAGGGTCGTTAAGACGTTGAGGGGGACTTCTTCGTTGACTCGAAGTCATGTATTCCCCTATCTTACACTCGGGAAAAGTGGCGGTGAAGTTTTAGAACTGAGATTGTCGATAGGGTAAACACAACGCTACAATCCAATGACCTAGTCAGGAGTTGGATTGTATGCAATCAATGACGTTGGGGCGAGACTCACGTGACCTAGGATCGTTAAGATGTTGAGGGGGATTTATTCATTCACACGAAGTAATGTATTCCCCCGTCTTACACTCGGGAGAGGTGGCGGAGGAGTTTACGAACTGAGATTGTCGGATAAGTCGAAAGCCGTTAACGTAAACTAAAACGAGACCAAACACGTTTTTGTAAATAAAAGTTAATCCCTAGGCAATACTTTTCCTAAACATATCATAATAGTATTAGTATAGTTAATTTAATTATATTAATTAACTTAGTATTAGAATTATTAATTTTAAACATATTTATTTTCGCCTAGATAAAGTTAGGTCATGACAAACGTAGTACGCAATAATAGTCAAAACCAATTCATGTGGACACGATAATCCTAACTCTCCCGATCTATATTAAAACTTGACCTCGTATACTTGCGAGTGAAAGTAGCAGCGTATTTACTCGCTACCAAGTTTTTGGCGTCGTTACCGGGGATTGGTTGAGAAAACTCAATTTTCGGCGATCACTACCAAGTTTTTCGTAATGATTGTCGGAGATTGTATTTGAGATTTATTATTGATATTATGAGTAAATTACCCGATTTTACTTTAGACATTTTTTTTGTGTATAATTTTTGTTTGTAGTTTTGTTTTCTATTTCTCTTACAGGGTACTCGACGATGTTAGATCAATGAGTATTAATGCAATTCTTTCAACAGGATTTCAAGACATTTTATAGTGCTTGGGATCGATACAAGGAATTATTGTTCCAGTTTTCGAACCATGATTTCTCGAGAGAATGTCAACTCATGAATTTTCTCGACGGGTTACAAGCCGCAACCAGAATATGGGTCGAAGGATGAAATGGATCTCCCTCTCTCTACGAGCATAAGGATCGTCTTGATCATATCGAGACGGTCTGTGCAGACATCGATGAGACTGTAACGTATTTGTAAACGCAAATCGGACATCTTTTTTCCTTTGTTGAGGTCGAGATGGAAGCGGTGGCACTGAGAGACGAGCAAGCTGAATCCTATTGTGAAAGCCATCGTGAGGAACCAGAAATAAGCAGAAGGAGCTTGGGAGAGTTCAACTATGTTTATCCGAATGAGACGGGAACCCAAACATGGATCAACGATTGTGATTCGTCACCATTGGAGATCCAAATTGTGATGCCACCATTGATTCCAAACGATCACATTTATGAGGATCTGATGTGGCTAACATATCCTTCACCGCCGATAGCAACATTCTTCTATGCCCACCAAGTACATGAACCGGTGAGGCGGGCCGTTGAAAGCCCGAGCCGAATGCCAAATCTCACCAAGCTTGAGGGCGTTGACAATCAAGATCCATATGTGGTGTTGCATGACACTTACTACAGGTGGAAGCCGCTCTTTGACGAGCACTTCAGCGTGTCAGGCTGACGACCATAAATCAAGCGCTTCTTGGGAGGCAACCCAAGGAAAAATAAATTAAATCCGTCACAGCCGATTTGATTTGGAGACGAGATTCTCTCACCTCCCAGGTAGGTGTTCTAAACCCCTGTCTTCATTATCATGCTATAAACTATCATTGGGATCACCGATAGGGTTGTTGTGATCATTGACTGTTTGAGTCGGGTGTGATGTGTAGTATGTTTTAGTATATTTTAGTTAGTATGTTTTATTATTTCTACGTGTGCATGTCTGTTTAGGATAGTTTTTGTGTTATGTGCTAAGTTCTTACATTATATGGGCCATTACCCGATGATGAGTCTGTCCCCTAGTTGTTTATTGAGGTTGAGCGTAAACTCATGCATGTATTTTTTGTGTGCTCAATGTTATGCTTTAGTAATAGTTATTATAGATCCTACTTGCACGAGCACAAAAACTCATTATATAACCGTCTAATTGATTTGAAAACGATTATCTATCACCTAAATTCATGACATTAGGGTTTCTAGAACTTCATTCGGGGGAAATTCGAGGCAAAATCCTAGGCGAGGTAGTTCGAAAGACATGATTTAGGCATTTGTTTTTCTCACTTAAGCTTTTTTAAGCCAACCTTGTTAAATCATTACCCCTCGTTACCCTGTCGAAACCTAAATGCCATTTTAATTCTGAACACTTAACCAATATCATGGCCAATTGAATTCCTTCCAGTCCGTTATCGCTAAATCAAAGGCACAATTTGAGCGAATCAAGTTAGAATTCATTGTGCTACTTGAAGTGAGCGGTTGGGATTAGGGTGAACTTCTAATTGGTTCGGTATTTGAGTACTCACTTGTCGTTTTTGTTCATTTTTCACACACCCCTTAAATTGTAACAATCGAATAAGTTTGGGGTTGTGTTCATTTAAAAAAAATAAACATAGAAAAAAAAATCAAGTGTACATGCGGTTTTTATTTTCCGTTTCTTTTTGACAAGTGAATACGACGGTCTTAATAGATTGTTCAGGGTTGTTTCAATTTAACTGTGGTGTTTCGAGTGTGAGTGTGCCAATCGATGTGCCTTGGGTAACGTCATGTTAATGATGTTAACCCCTTTTTTCTTTCAAATTTACCCTTGGCCATTTGTCCTAAACCGAACCAAGACCTATTAATCTTTTTTAACTTCCGAGCCTACATTAGTGGAGAATAGATCCTGGGTCAAGCCTATGGATTCCCTATACCTTCGAGTTTTTTTTTGTCATGCGCTTATATGGTGGACAATCCAATCCGATTAACGGACAATTATATATTTGAGTTTTAAACACACACACACGCTTTAGTAGGATCTATAATGGAGCTTATTATTATAAATGTTGAAATTCTAGAACATTACATGGTGTGTTTTTATGCCTGAACTCGAGAGGATTGGGGGCCGATGAGGGATAGTTCGTTTGGCCGGTAAATGATACTCAAAACTTGCACATATTTGTTTTTCGTGTTTTTTTATTTTTAGTACTTAGTTTTTATATTTTATTTTAATGCGTGGGTGTTTTGCTCGAGGACTAGCAAAATTCTGAGTTTGGGGGTATTTAATAAGTGTAAATTACCTATCTATTTCTAATCCGAACGTTGTTAGTTTCCGAGTATGTTTAGTACGTTTTAATATATTTTGATATGTTTTTATTCTTTTTGTACTAAATCAGGTGTTTAAGGTGAAAAGATATGAAAACGGATCAAAAAAATCACATCGGATCAAAGATGGTGGAAGAATGGTAGAAAAAGGGCAAAGAAAATAAAATTCGAAACCTGTAGCCACCGCCGCGGCGACCAAAACCACTGCCGCAGAGGTCAAACTTCAGAGCCAAGCCTAACTTACTACAGTTTCACCGCCTAGACGATGAAACCACCACCTAGGCAGTAATAATGCAGAGACTTGGATCACTATTCCACCGCCTAGGCGATCACTGAACCGACCTTCCACCTCCACAGCGGTCACCTCTGCACAGATTTAGATATTTATTTTAGATATTTTTTCTATTTATACCCCTTTCTTTCCTCACCTCTAGCCATTAGAGATCCATAGGACTTAGTATATTTTAGAGAGAGGTTTTGGAAGTGCTCATTCAAATCCTAAGGAGAAGATCACGTTGCCAAGAAGGGGGAGTGATCTCGAAACATTTTTAGCGATAAATCTTCGGACTAGGCTAAGTTTCTCTTATTCCTTCTTCTATTTATTAACTTATGAGTGTTGTTTGAGCATGTTTAGCTTAGTTTTCAATGTATAATAGGCTATGGCCATAAGCTAAATGGGATTTTGTCTAGGGATTAATATATTTATAAAAATGTTGTTTTGTTGAGTTTATGTTTCGTTTACGGTTGTTCTTCGTTACTTTGATTGTGTTTCTCGTATTGTTAGGTTTATTATGCTTAGATTGATATATCGAGAATACGGGATTTGACACTCGGGAGAGGTAACCACGGATTCAGACTAAAGTAAACATAACGCCAATCGATGACGTTGCGGCAAAACTCACGTGACCTAGGGTTGTTAAGATGTTGAGGTGGACTTCTTCGTTGACTCAAAGTCATGTATTCTCCCGTCTTACATTCGAGAGAGGTGGCGGTGAAGTTTTAGTACTGAGATTGTCGATAGAGTAAACACAACGCAACGATCCAATGACTCGGTCGGGAGTTGGATTGTGTGCAATCAATGACGTTGGGGCGAGACTCACGTGACCTAGGGTTATTAAGACGTTGAGGTGGACTTCTTCGTTGACACGAAATCATGTATTCCCCCATCTTACACTCGGGAGAGGTGGCGGGGGAGTTTACGAACTGAGATTATCGGATAAGTCGAACGCCGTTAAGGTAACTAAAACAAGACCAAACACATTTTTGTAAACAAAAGTTAATCCCTAGGCAATACTTTCCCTAAACATCTCATAATAGTATTAGTATAATTAATTTAATTAGATTAATTAACTTAGTATTAGTATTATTAATTTTAAACACATTTATTTTCACCTAGATAAAATTAGGTCATGACAAATGCGGTACTCAATAATAGTCAAAACCAATCCCTGTGGACACGATAACCCTAACTCTCCTGATCTATATTAAAACTTGACCTCGTATACTTGCGAGTGAAAGTAGCGGCGTATTTACGCGCTACCATCTGCCTCCCAGGGTACAACGATCTTCAAGTTTTTAGTACAAGCGCTTGAAACCAAAAACTTCGACGAACTAGACTTATTCTTGAACTCTCACAAAATTTTAAATGATATGTGCTTTGGTGGTGATATGAAATGATAATGTTATGAATCAGACTCATAAAAATGAATGAAAAGTCTCTTATTTATAGAAGACCAAAAGCCACCATTGAATGGATGCAACTTTGGAAAGACATATGTTCACGTTTCGCGTTAATGTTAACGCGAATCGTCACCAACTTTGGAAAGGCACATGTTCGTGTTAACGTTAATGCGAACAGTCACCTAATGAACTTTCATGTCTGTTCATTGGTGCTAATTCAAAATTAACGATTAAGTAGTTAATTAACTGCTTAACTGTCACTAATTAAATTTTAAACTATTCTGGCGGGTTAAGATCCGACCCAATCCGGACCTGACCCGGACCAAACCAAATCCAAATATGGATCTATTTGTCCCAACCCAATTCGAGTTTGAAGGTTTGATTGTTAGTGGCTTGCCTTTGTTCTCAATTTATAAGTTGATACGAGCTTGAGTTTCTTCTCCACAGCCAATGTAGGATAACTACACCATACAACTCAAGTTCTCTCTTTCTAAGTAATGTGGGATAACTCATCCCCTTCCAATCAATGTGAGATAATTCATTCATTTATATCTTTAATCAATCTCAAATTGGTTTCTTTAAGAATTAAAATCTCATTCAAAACTTAATTATTTTTGACATATAAATATACTACGTTGATCTTCAACGACGAGTAATGCAACAAAATAATAACTCAATTAATTTAATTAATAGGTCTCACTTTAATTAATCAATTAAAGTAGGCAAAAATTCTAATAAATAGAAAATTGACATCTCTTCTTGTCAACTAAATTAATACCTTGAATTATAATTTTATCTTTCTTAAAATATATATATACTTTCTTAAGTAACATAACTTTTAATCTTAGTAATATTATAACCTAATTATACTCCAAAATATGAGTTTCAACGATCAATTCAGAGCCTAATGTAATGAGTGAAAATATGGAAAATCCGAGGGGAATCTTCGAATTTGGGGAGAATTGAAATTGTAAATTTTGACAAAGCTAAAAAAAAAAAAAAAAAAAAAAAAAATGGAAATTGAAAAAGGCTTTAATGTTGATTTTCATAAAAGGGATTTGCTATTACCTAATCTCCAATATTTTTTCATTGATTAGAAATCTCTTCTATTATTTATTAATACCAATCAATTTTTTATCAGTTTTAGTCTGTTGGAGAAAAATACAAACTAATATTAGACTGAGGAATAAAAATTTCTTTCTCTTTAGGAAGATTCAATCCCTCTACGGTTGGCAACACCTTAAGATTAGTGCAACAGAATTTTTATTTGACCTGTCCCCTCCACGATACAACAGTTTGATTTAGTCGTTTGGTTTACACTAACTTTGCACAAGTAATAGAACTCAAAACTCCACCAAGAGAACAATTTTATTTACCCAATATAAAGTATGCATGTATGAAAATGAATGATTTATAAAACTTGTAGGATAACCTATTTATAGGCTCCTAAAACACACAAGATCAAATACACAAAATAAATGCAAAATTTTACAAAATACTAAAAGTCTTGAAAGTTACATGAACATGAAATGACCCCATGATGGAGCACTAACCCGATAAGATAGTAAGAGAGCTTTTAATTCTATAACTTATAAAACTCCAAAATAATAAATTTAATTTTTTAATCCTAAGATTTTGATGGACAATTAAAAGTTGATAGTTTTGGTAGAACTAACGGTTTGATTAAGTGTTTCAGTTTATTAATTCCAAATGATGAAGATATGATGATAAAGATGATGAAAGATTAAGAGGTTGAAGAATTTGAAGAACCTAAGAAAAATAACTCAGGTTAAAATTTCAACTCTTAATATCCCAATTAGAATCACACACGGCACAAAAAGTTTTTTAAATGATTTTTATAAATATGTGTATTTTTAATAGGATTCCAATTAGATAAATTATTTGCTTTTATGTATAATTGAAAAATAAATATTTATAATTAATTAAAATTGAATTTAAGTATTTAGTGGAGCTTATCAAGAAAAGAAATTGGTTAAAGGGGCAAAAATGTCAATAAGAATGAATTAAAAATGAGTTTAGAAAAGTGATCCAACATCCATAAGTCAACAGGTAAGTCGACCGGACAAAGAAAGAAAACTCTCTGTATCTTTCGATTGACAGGTAGGTCGATCTGTACTTAAGAATGAACTCTTTGTATCTATAAGTCGACAAAGCGGTTGACCTGTGAAGAGAAATGGAACTCTCTGAATCTCTAAGTCGATAGATAGGTCGACCAATGGGCACAGAATCTTTGGCTTAGCTACATCCTGAATCGAGCAGTCGACTACTGATCTTGGTCAATCGACTAGTGTATCAGTTTCAGGATATTATGGAATTCCGGATTTCAATCTGAAAGTAGCCGTTACTAACCGTTTTTTGTTAGGATTCATGAGAGATTTTAGGGATTTAATCTTATTTGAGATATGCTACACATATTATGTTACTCCTATTGATTTGGTTCATTAAGTTTGAATATTTCTCAATTTGGTACATATAATTGTTTATATTCTATTTAATTGTGATTAAGAAATATTTGGGGGACTTAATTGAGAAATTTAAAAGCTATAATTAAGTTAATTGAACCAGAATGAATTCTTAATGATATAAGGGGTATAAAAAAGCAATTAAGTGTCATGACAAATGGAAATTAACCGTTAGAGAGTTGATTTTAATCACATTTATATATACCTGCGTTTTTCATATCATTAAGAGAGATTAAGGTTGTGTTTGGATGAAGGATTTGTAGGAGGGATTTCAATTAGTTAACGGATTTTGAAATCTATTTTTAGCAAATCCTTTGTTTGGGCAAATGGAGAATGAATTTGTGAAATCCTTTTTTGGGTAAATGGAGGGATTTAGAAATGAATTTGGGAGAGGCTGAATTTGTGAAATCCTTCGCGTCGTCTGCTTGTTCCTCCTCTTTCTGCTTCTGTTTCTTCTTCGTGACCAATCTTCATCATTGTCGTGTAGGGTGTCGTCCGTCGTCGTTGGCCGTCGTCCATCGTCCGTCATCGTTGTCGTTGGCCGTCATCCGTTGCCGTTGTCATCTAGGGCCTTCGAAGACGATTTTGTCTTCAAAATCGAAATCGATTGCAAAAACGATTTCAATTTCAATTTCGATTTTGAAATCGAAATCCAAATCGAATCGACAGCATTCACACCTGGCGAAAAAGAGACTTGCTACCCGACGTTCGGCGACGACCGGCGCTTGGCGACGACTATCTTCTGATTCTTCTTCGATCTTCTGTTTATTCTTGTTCATTCATTTCTTCGTTCGTTCTCCATCTTCCTGAAAAACGAAATCGAATTCGAAATAGGGTTCGAAATCGATTTCGAACCCTATTTTGATTTCGAACCCTATCTTGAAATCGAAATAGGGTTCGAAATCGATTTTGAAAACTCAAAATTGAACCCTATTTTGATCGGCGAACTTTGAACGTCAAACAAACGGCGAACGTCTTCGATTTGTTCTATTTCGGCTTCTTCACCTGTTCATCGTGTGCTTCCTTCTTCTTCTTCTTCTTTTTTTTTTTTGTTTTTTCAAATTTGGGATATATATATATATATATATATATATAAAATACTTCATTTCACAAATCCCTTGAATTTGTCAAATCCCTTACCCAAACGCAACCTAAAAGAAATCAATAGATCATATTTAGCTTTTCTGAGAGAAATCATATTGAGTTTTTGAGAAAGCTTTTCTAAGAGACATTCTTGAGAATCATTTGTTGTTAATCATTGTAACTACCGGATCTGAAGTAACATCGCTCTAATTATTTTTTCAATGGATTCCGAATGAGATCTTTCCAAATTACTTTCCATAGAGTATTGCTTGATTAATTTTTGGAATTTGACCTTTAGAAATTGTTTTCTAATTTTTTATTGAAAAATATTTTTTAAAAATAATTTCTTGAATTAATCTGATTACGTCCTCAATTACGTGCTACCCATTTTTGTTTAAAATCAAATTTTGAGTTTCTCACTTTTCTATCACTAGTTTTGGGATATTAATTAAGTTTTAATTTATCTAGGGTAGTAGAAGCTCCGAGTGAGAAAAATTACTTGTCAATTTTTTAATTGGTAATTTGAGTGACAGATTAAATACTGTTAGGTGTATTTAATCAAATGATAGTTGGTTTCAATCTCTTCCTGTAAAGAGATTGAGGTAGTAATTCTTCCTAAATTGAATTGTTTTGTGTGGATTTTGTAACGGTTCAATCCTTACCAGGTAAAACGATATTTGGAGTATTTTATGAGATTTTGATTCTTTAGCCTTTATGTTGAAAAAAATTAGGTTATTCTTGAGTTTGTAAAAAAATAGAGATTATTCCTTAGCCTGTGAAAAGCAAATTTTGTAAAGGTTGATTCTAAGCTTGTAAAAGAATCTTTGTGAGGGTTTGGTTTCTACCTTTAAAGTAATCTTGAGTTTAGTGGGTACAACTCTCCGCGGGGCTCGGAGGACTGGATTAGTCAAGAGTAGCTTGGTAAACTAGTATAAATTTTTGGTGTGCTGCAATCTTTTCTTTATTTATTTTTGTTATTTGGTGTGCACCTAGCTGATTTTATAATTCTACTGTGATATAAAGATAATAATTAATTTAGGATTAAAATTAATTATTTGAGTTATTAAAGTATTTTTTTCTCTGATATTTTTTAATTACCCAATTCACCTCCCTCTTGAGTATTTCACTAGGCCAACATAATTAATTAGTAATATGTATTATATTAAAATGTAACAACATTCCCCCACTCATTTTAATATAAAATAAAATTATCAGGTAAAGATGGATCAACAAGAATAATGGATGTGTGCTATGCATTGAACCTTCACTTAGTGAAACAATAATCTCTACTTGCATTGAACCTTCACATAGTGAAGCAATAATATCTACTCCAGAGTCAATAGTAGTGTCGAACTTGAACTATGACTTCTTAAGAGAAATAAAATGTCACTGTCCATGCATGATTTTCCAGGTGTTAAACATTAGTTTTATTAGCCAGCAGATTACGGTTTGTGTTATCACAATTTTCATAAGTGTTTTTGAGAATAGCCTATTCTCATTGAAACCGACCCTACTTTCACACTTATATAGTTGATATCTGTCAAGGGTACTCCTGTAATTACGATACCCCACTTGTAAGAGATACGGATTTCATTAAGAGTTCATGAAACTCAACCCTCTAATCATTACAGGATAAATGCACTCACACCATAAAGATGGATCAAAATAAAGTTGTGCATAGTTTTCTTATAATTCGTTTTCCCCATTGAACCTAGTTCTCAGGATCTCTGGTCCCTAGGTTGGGTATCCTTATAAGCAACTTACTAAAGTATTGGCTTTAACCCCATCCCCCTCTATGTATTCCAGACATTTTCTCAAGTTAAGACCTTTGTTAGTGGATCTGCAAGAGTATCACAAGATTTAATATAATCCACATTAACACCATTACTCATATAAAATCTTATAATATTGTGTTTTCTCCTTATAGGCCCGGATTTTTTCTTATAATAACGATTTTTTATTCTACCAATTGTAGCAGTGCTATCACAATCTATTAAAATATGCAGAATTAATTTTTCTCAAAGTAGGTTCTTCATGTAATAAATTTCTTAACCAATTCGCTTCCTCACTTGCAGAAGCTAGAGCTATAAGCTCATCCTTTATTATCAAATTATCAATAATAGTTTATTTTTTAGACTTCCAACATATAGCACCACCACCTAATATAAAAACATAATTGTTGATCTTAAGAATTTGATGGACAATTAAATGTTGATATTTTTTATGGAACTAACGAGTTTATTGAGTATTTTAGTGTAAAAGTTCTATTGATGATTTTCTCATGAATAAATGATTGAAGATTGTTAATAATGCAAGAGACTGACTAGGAGACAAGCATTAAGAGAGTGAAGATTTTGAAGAATTTAGGAGAAAATAACTCAAATTAATTTTAACTCTTAATGTATCCTGATTAGGATCACACACGACACAAAAATGATTTTATGTTTATGTGTGTTTTATTAGGATCCAAATTAGTTAACATATTTGTTCCTATGTGGAATTGAAGAAGAAATATTGATTTAAGAAAGATTAGTAATTAAAATTGATTTAAAGTGTCAATATCGATTAAAGGAGCAAAAACGTTGATGATCAGAGTTAAAATTAATTGAGGAAGAAGTGTTCCAGTAGGATCGGTTAACCGACCAATGAGGATCAATCAACTGATGAAAAAGTGGCTGGGAGTGATGCAGTCTCTGAATAGATTGGTCAACCGATCGAAGAGAGATCAGTCGACCTAGGCCAAAATCTGAACTCTCTGTATCGATCGATCGACAGATCATGAGGGATCAGTCGACCTAAGGCCAATACTTGAACTCTCTGAATCGATCGGTCGACCGGCCATAGCCAAAAATTGGTCTGGGAGCATCCTGAATCGATCGGTCGACAAACCATAGAGTTTCGGTCGACTGACTGGCGAGAACTTTTTGGCCTTGGCTACAACCTGAATCGATCAGTTGACTTATGATTTTGATCGCTCAACCGATGGTTCGGTTTCAGGTTTAGAGAATTTCATGGATTTGATCAAAAAATAACCGTTACTAACTGTTTTATGATTAAGATATGAGAGATATCTTGGGATTTGATGTTATTTGAAATATGTGATTGATATTTTGATATCCCTGTACATATGGCTCATATAATTTGATTATTTCTCAAATTGGTACGTTTAATTCTTTCTATCTTATCTAATTGAGATTGAGAAATATTTGAGGGAATAATTTGAATGTTTTGAAAGCTATATTTAAGTCAAATATACCATAAATGAAAAGTAATGATATATAGGGTTTATATGAGCAATTAAATGTCATAACATGTGGAAACTAGCCGTTAAAGGGCCTGTTTCAAATCTATTTAAATATACATGCGTTGTTTAGAGATAAGAGATTATTCCATCACAAACTATTCAGTTCTTGAGCTTCCTGAGAGTTATCATTCTGATATTATATTGAGATATTATCTTAAGATCATTCTGGAGTTCGAATTCTTGAGCTAAAGCGCAAATTCACTTGGCGTCACTGATCTGAGTTGCTTGGCAATTTGATTTGCATTCTTCCGGTATTTTTCTGATGAGATCATTCCAAGCTTATTTTTTATTGAGTTTATTATTATTATTGCTTTCTTGGTAATTCGATCTTGTGAAATTGTGTTTGAACTTTAAATTGCTTGAAAATATTTTGAAACGATTTCTTGTGAAAATCTGATTATGTGCTAAAATGTGTGCTATCCATCTATATTAAAATCAAATTTTGATATTCTCACTTTATTTCTATCACTAGTATATATCAAGACATTAATCGAGTTTAAATTAATCTGAGGTGGTAGAAGCTCCTAGTGGAAAAAAACTTATCAATTTTGTAATTAGTCAGTTGTGTGCGGGTTAGATATTATTGGGAATATCTAATTAGAGATAATTGGGTTTCAATCTCTTCCGGAAAAAAGATTGAGGTTTAATCTTTACCTAGAGTATAAAAATATTAGGTTATTTTTTTCTCGTGAAAAGAGATAGGTGTTAATTCTTCCTGAATAGAATTAGATTTTGAGTGAATTTGTAAAGATTCCATCCTTACCTGGAAAAATGATACTTAGAGTGTTTTTGTGAGGTTTGATTCTTATCCTAAGGTATAAAAGATTTAGGTTTGATCTTTAGCCTGTGAAATGATTAGGTTAGTCTTGAGCCTGGAAAAAAGATAAGGTTAGTCTTGAGCCTAGGAAAAAGATAAGGTTATTCTTGAGTCTTGGAAAAGAAAATTATAAAGCTTGATTTTGAGCCTGTGAAAGGAATCATTGTGTAAAAGGTTGGTTCCTATCTGTTTAAAGGAATCTAATGGTTTAGTGGGTGCGAATCTCCGTGGTATTCAGAGGACTGGATTAGCCAAGAGTAGTTTGGTAAACCAGGATATATCCTTGTGTACTACTTTGTTTAATTTATTTAATTTCTATTATTTGGGTGTGCACCTAATTAATAACACTTATCCGCTGCAATATAAAGATAAATAATTGATTTAGGATTAAATTAATTATTTAATTAATTAAGTGTTAAAATATAATAATTTAGTTTTAATTTTATAACTACCCAATTCACTCTCCCTCTTGTGTAGATCACTGGTCCATCAATAACTAGTGGTAGAAAGAGAATCACCTAACAATGTATTCAAATCTGCATAACTAAAACCTTCAAGTACCACAGGATATTTTTTATAAAACAAACTATAATTTTTAGTGCAAGATAAATATTTCAGTATCCGCTCAATGGCACACCAATGTTTTTTACTTGGTTTGCTAGTAAACTTGCTAAGTACTTGGTTTGCAAATCCACTGGAAGAGATGAAGGATTCACGCCAACCCTAGCGTCTAACAAGACTTTTGGCTCAACGTCCAACAATTCTGCACTAGCAAAATTGCCAACCATCACTGAAAGACAAAGCAGAGAACAATTTCAAAAACTAAAAGACACAAGGGATCTAACCTCCTTCACCGGAAGATAAGCCGGACAAAGACGGTTCGGATCCTGATGATGAATCCGAGACTAGGTAATCAATAGCTCTAGCAAGAGCTGCAAAGAAAATGTCGAATGATGTAGCCCTGAGAAAGGAAAAATCTCGTTCGATTACCGAAAGCCCTTGCAAAAGAGCAACCACAGCTTCCTCAACCTCGCTGAGCATCGGGCAGACGAGAGGCCCTACAAAATAAGAAGGAAATTGAGAAAATAGGACAACCGAGGACAAGAAAGGGGTGAAAGTGCAAACTTACTCGGATCTTACCACTCCCTGGACACTGGGCGGGCCCTATCTCCTTGCAAAGGTCGCTCCCAAGACCCTGTCACCAGGACCTATATGTTCTTCCACCTCAGGGCATCCTCCGGAACCCCGGTAATAAGCTGCTCATTCCAATCCCATATTTGATACCAACAGTCAGGTAGGGGTAGGGCCACGTTCTTGGCGAGCTGATAAAAGTGAAAGAAAATAGAGGACAAAAGGAGGACATCATTCCCCAAGCAGTGAATGGCAAACCCCCACCATCAGCCTCTACACTCTGGAGACAAACTATGAAGGCATCAGCTGGACCATGTAGAGGACTTTACGAAAAAAGGGATGGAGCGAAAAATGAACTCCACTAAGGAAGGCTTCATCGTGAAAAGCAACGTATCCGAACGAATATTGTACCACATTCCCCAAAGGCTCAGGAGCAATCATGTTCACAGTCAGCAGGACGAAAAACTCTCTTCGCATATCGAAAACGTGGAAGTCCCTTAGATGACTTACCATGCGATGAGCAGTTTTCCATCTTTGCTCATCTGTTGGTATTGCCGCAATAGCAACATTAGCCTCAAGGGTAGGGTAGCGATGGGGTTCCATCAGTTCCGTCCTTCCACTCCAAGCTATTAACAAACTGGTTGTCCCAACGCCACTAGCATCATTGTTGTACATCCCAGAAGAGATCCCGACGTCGTCATTGCTACTAAGTACTCTGGACGACAACCCAGCTTCGTCGTTACCTCTAGATAGGCGGGAAGAAGATCGTGAACCTCTTACCATTACTAAATGTAGCAAACGGATGTGTAGACTGTTCAACAATAAAAAATGATACTCCAAAGGACATGTTCGGAGAGCCTACAGACATATCCATTTAAACCAATCGAACACGACTCTCTGTCAGCCATCATCAGGAGAGCTTAAGCAATCAACCGTCGAATCAATTCATGCAGCAATTAATGCCCAAAAACTCTTGAAAGACAAAAAGCTACAACGTTATGCTGCCATCAGCGCACTGACATGACGCGACCAACAAAAACAAAATGACAGGACGCCGACTCATCATCCAAATATTCCCAAGGGAAGAAATCATTACACCCTTGGGAATAGGGGGCATCTGATGAGGAGGAATTCGACTAGAAGACATCAGGGCGCCACGTGGCCTCAAACACGCCACTAGTCCGGGATCTCTAGAACCGATCGGTCAGATAGGCCCCTCCGTACGCTCGTTCTGAGTCATAACGCCTGGCCGAGTCTCTACATCTCATACAGGTCAATACTCCTAGGGCATGAGCGCCATTATGCTTCCGCTTCCAGAGGCGGTCAAAGTTGCCTCTCCCTCCAAGGAAAGTGTTGTTGCCATAACAGTCTCGCGATCTCCATTGAAGAACCTACCACCTCATTGGTACGGAGGGTGAGATACACACCATTATGCCATACTGGTACTCAGGGAACTACGTAAGGCTTGCCAAATAAGCACAGGCAATGAGATCAGAACACAAAATCAAAGCACAAAATCAAATGGAAACACATAATCAATCCAAACTACCCTGCGAATGGAAAAAATAAAAATAATAATAAAAAAACTAAAAAGTAACATGAGCAGATTATAACCACCAAATATCATAGCGCTACAATCGAAGCCGAGAGCAAGACTTGGAGCGGCTGTGAATGGTGAAGATCTAGAGCGAAAACAATCACATGCAATGAGATGGAGCGAACTAGCATAGGTCGGTCTAAGTCAAATCTCGTTCTAAACTAGATCTTCTAGATCTAGGTTAGATCTAGATCTAGCCTAGATCTAACCTAGATTTAGCCTAGATGTACAAAGCAATGAGATGGGATGGCAAATCCAAGCAATGAGATCAAATATACCGATGAGATGGCAACGATGGAAGGAGAACCAAATCGAAGCGAAGAATTAGAGCAATTGTTAACGTCAACGAAGGAATCACACGTGATGGCAACGATGGAAGGAAAGCCAAATCAAAGCGAAGAATTAGAGTGATTGTTAACGTCAACGAAGGAATCACACGCAATGGTGGCGACAATTGCAGCGACAAGTGGTGAAGGCGACAGTGATGAAGGAAGACGAAGATGGCGATGGTGAAGACAACGGAGGTGACGAAGATGATGATAATGAAGGAAGACAAAGGCGATGAAGGAAAACGACTATATAAGAGAGAGAATATGGCGATGAGGGAGAGAGCGATGAAAGAAATTAGGGGGTGTATTAGGTCAGGAATTTGATGGGGGTAGTTTGGTCATTATAAATTATTAGTTGGGGTCATTGTATAATTTTTTTTTAAAATAAGAGTTTTAAACAAATTTTATTTGTGTGGAAGTGGAAAAGTTATTTTTTTTTTTTTTTTTTTTTTTTAAATAGATTTTCTGGGAGAAAATTCCTTCTTATTAGTTCTTGTTTTTCTACTTTATATTTTTTTTTTTTTTATTTACTTAATTTCTTTATCATTTTATGTTTTAATTGTCAGTTTCATTATTTTTTATTTCATATTTTTGTTTTTATTTTCCATTTATTCTTGTATATATTTTTTTATTGTTTGTACTTGTTATTTATTTTTGCTTTTGTATTTCACATTTATTTTATTCGTTTTATTTTTTTTCTATCATATTTTTTTATAATTTGTATTTTTTAATTTTAATTTTCTTTTATATTTATTTCATTTTTTCCAATTTTTCTTGTATACATATTTTTTTTTATTTTTAGTATCTTGGTAATTTAGATTCAAAAATTAGAAATCAAATTCAAAAATAAGAAACAAAAACCAATTCTTTTTTTAATTAATTTTCTTTTTAGAAAGAAAGTATTTTTAATTTATCACTAATTCTCATGAATAATTACACTAGGATTTCCATGGCTAAAGGCACTAAGCCGATTTTCTAATTTTGTTACTAAAAATAAGATTCGTCTTTTGAAAATGTATAACAATTAAAAATTTAAAGTGATATTACCGGATAGCATCATTAGGGGTTCAAAGTGTAAAACCATGCAATTTCTATATCAATCTCGCAATGTTAAAGAGAGAGTATCCATAGCCATCATCGACAGCCACGCCAGCAGTGATTTTTGCAAAAGAAGAGGAAGGAGAAAAATATAAAATAAAATAAAAATAGTAAAAAGATATGTAAATTAATTTTAATGACAATAAAAAATTTAGGCCACCTCAAAACAAATTTAAGACCAAATGTGTCCGGTGTTGAACATCAGGAGCACCCACCCCTAACTTGAAAGACCGAAAAAGATATTTTCCCTTAAAATTACATTGAATGAGGCTGGCTTATCAAAGAAATAAACACATCGGCACAATTCACCAAAAAATATAAAAAATAACTCTTGATTTGAATCGCGTTGCGACTATAAATAAATTGACAGATAGTCGATGTGCTACTCTTAAAATGACATGTATTTGCACATGAGGGTATGTAATTTTTATTCAATCACTGCCACAAATTATTTTGACTTAAAAAAAATCATAAATTAATTTTCCAAATCAATTTAGTAAGATATTGGCTTTGTAACTCCACTCACCCAAAAAAAAATAGAAAATTTACAGCCCAAAAGTTAGCCAGACTAACAAACATGTGAACTCCTGCATACCATAATAGTCTAAAAACTGAGAGGAGGAACTATTTAGAATGACATCAAAACATTGAATACAAAGATGGTAATAAACAATGCAATAATTGTATAGAAGAAGAAGCTACTGAGGGTTTTGGGTATGCGGTGGAGGTCCAGGAGGAAGAGGTGGAGCTATACCCATACCAGATGGAAGACCAAAATGTCCCATTCCCCCTGAATTTAGATTCCCACTCTGCAATAAAAACACACTACCATCAGTCTAACCTTACATTAGTACATATATCCATGTAACAAAAAAGATACAACGCAAATAAATTAATTTAAACAAACTAAGGGAATCAATTGCTCTAACTTCATCTCTATAGAATTTTACCATTTTAATATTAGAAAAGCGGGGATGGAACCATGCACCATATATGCCCTATTAACATTGAGAACTCTCATCCGCTCCCGCTAGTGTTGGGTTCAATCTTGCTTGTTGACTAAATCACCTATGAAAGGAAATGTCTGCTCAAGGTCAACCTGACCACAGGAGCGGTAAAGCCGGATTTGAGTCAGGCCCTATGCCATCCGGAAGGACAAATAGGGAGAAGGATCTGAGTGCAACCAGGGACAGGTTAGAGGCAAGGATCTGAAAGATTTGAAAGAGGATCTTTACATCAATGTTTGGATCCGAGGAAGGCGCAAGTCCTACCCGAGCTCACCATGAGAGACTTCGAATCATCTGGTCCTGAGTCTCTTTTGCCCACATGACTTTTAATCTAATGAAGTTAAATCATTCTTTTTGCTATTGGAAAGGACTCTGCTCTTTGAATGTTCAAGCAATTCAAAGGAAGCGCCTTAGTCCAAGGTTGGCTCCTCCTCTTTCTTTCTGGCATAGCCTTAGCAATCAGACTAGCCGAAAAGAGAGCTAAATAACAATAAATAAAATATATATATATATAAAATGAACAACCTTTTGCTTAACCACACTAAACGTTTGAACTCCTATCCTAACCTAACCTTTCATATATAGATCAATTTTGGATAAGATTTTGATTTGGTTCAACAGAATAAAATATGTTGAGTAACGTGATAAGTGCAGTTGAGGGCAATAGTAAGGCCTCGTTTGTTTGCATAGTGGTGCCACTCCCAATGCCTCCAGCACAACAAGGGTCTTGCTTGTACCCATGGACTACTCGAAAACATGGGTGGAGGCAGAGGCTTACCTCCAATACAAGGGATGGAGCAGTAAATGCGTTCATATAGAAGTGCATAGAGACTCAATTTGTGATCCATAAACATGAATCACCAACAATAGTATATGCTAAAATATTTTAAGATCATTTTGACCAATTTGGTAGCTTCCGGTTTTTTTTATTGTCCTATTTATTAGTGCAGTATTCTTCCTAATTCAATCCATCATTATGACTATGTAATAGGAAGTGTAAAGAATTATTACACCATGAGAAAATAATTCTTTCTTTATCCCCAAAATCCTTTTTGATACCAGATCCTAAAAAGAGAAAAATAATGGGAGGTGCGGGTAGGACAACCCTGGCTCCCCCACACCTCACCACCTTCTGACCACTGCCTTCTCGTTGTGCCAAACAAACTTTCAAGCATCGTCTTTTGCTCGCATTGAACCTTCCTTCTGCCCACCGCCTTCCCGCAGGGCCGAATCACTGTTGGTCAGCCGGGGTTCCAGTTGGCGTCGTATGTCGCTCAACATTCTAGTTGTCGTCGTTGGATACCGGCATTCCAATCTTCGCCGTATGTCGTCCGGCATTTCAGTTGTCACTGTTGGTCACCCGACATTCAGTTGCCACCATTAGTCATCCAGCGTTCCAGTTGTCGCCGTTGGTCGCCCGGCTTTCCAATAGTTACCGCATGTCATCCAGCAATACGGTTGTTGTCGTATGTCGTCCGGCGTTCCAATTGTCACCGTTGCTCACCCTGCATTTCAGTCGTCGCCTTATGTCGCCCAGTGTTCCGGTTGTCACCGTTGGTCAGCCTCCAGTTGTCTCCATTGGTCGTCCGGCGTTTCAATTGACGTCGTTGGCCATCCAATGTTCCAGTTATTGATGTTGATTGCCCAACACTTATCTTCATCCTATCATTTTTGTCGTTCTCGGCAACAATTGTTATTTCATTTTTACCGTTGTCAGACTAGAAGTCCAAAACATCTTCGCCCTACCTTGAGAGGGAGATCATTTAATATTTCTATTGATGCATTATTTATTATTTAGTATTTAGGTTATATTTCCTATTTAGGGCACGCTGACCAATTTGCTAGCTTTCGGTCATTTTTTTCATTGTCCTATTTATTATGACGATATTTTTCCTGATTTAACTCACCGTTATGCTAGCTTCCGGTTTTTTTTTTCATTGTCCTATTTATTATGACGATATTTTTCCTGATTTAAACCACCATTATGATTATATAATAGGGAATGCAGAGCCTTATCGCAAAGAATTATTACATCAAAGTAAAATAATTCTCTTTCGCTTCCAATATCCTTTTGTACAACACCCTTCAACAATTTCGTAATCCAAGAATTCAGTGGAGAGCTGAAGATTCAGTATTTTTTTAGACTGCAGAATACCCCAGGCAAATGGCAAGGCAAAATCATTTAATAAGAAGTTGGAAAGACCAAAAGGAAGATAGGCGAACAAGCTGCCTTACGTTTTATGGGCATACCGGAAAATTCAAGAGTGCTTTGACCATGGAATACAGTTCCTCTAAAGGATTTTCGTCATTATGGTTTAGACTCTCATATGATACTTTCAATTCATTTGTAGGCTGTAGCATAATTCAGTAACCGCAAATTAATATTTAGATTTGTTTCTTAACCGTCATTGTTATTTCATTTCATAATTGAATAAAAGAAAAGATCTGGATGAATCACTGAACATCACATTTTACTCAAAAGAACTCTACATAAGATGGAGATATTTATTTCTTTTCACAATTAATTGAAAAAAATTTAACACTAAGAAGTGCCCACTTTTGCTTTACTGTTGTTCCTTTGAACAATAAATAATAAATCTTGTTTGTTAATAGCAGCATGTACCATAGAGAAACCTTGTAGCAAGATCCTTGTTAGAAACTGGAAAGATTGCTCGAAGTAGCACATTCTCTTGCATTAACAAGCAGCCGTGCAAATGCAAGTGGGGATGCAAGTTAGTTTATAAGCAAAATTGCAAAAGATTAAATTTGTGACAAATTTGGAAACAGAAAGAATTGACTCCGTCTACTTCCCTTTTTCTAACTTTTCATGTTAAATATGGTGATTTTGCAAGGGCAAAGATACCACATCCCTTCATATGACAAGATTCTGAACAGAAACAGTCAGTGAAGGTTCCCGATAAGAAAAACACAACGATGTTGCACAGAATGATGAAAGGACAGTACAGAAAGAAAACATTGTATTAATAGACCATCAAAGAAGGGTGAGCCCAAGAAAGGGTAACAAAAATAAGAAAACACCCAAGAAGGGAACATAGTTGTCAAGGATGCATGAGAACTTAGGACCTTATTTTTATAATTTGGTATCTGTTAGGCATGGTCCAACATATTCGTATCAACTTAACAAGTATTGTAATAAAAATAAATGTAAACAACTACTTCAATCAGGTGCTCCTTTCTTGAGCCTTGTGCCTAGGCTCCTAAGGCAGGCACCTTGTTGCACACGCCTCACCTGAGAGCACAGGAGGTGAACCTTTGCACACCTAGAGCCCAGGCATAGCTCTAGGTGCGCCTTTGACGATTATGGAAGGGAATGCTAGAGAAAAGAGAAACGAAGAAATGAAACGGGATCAACAATAAAAGGGTGGGGAGGAAAGACAACGCTACAAGGGCTATACCAAAAGGGAGGGGGGAAAAGGCCCCAAATTCTCTGAAAGGAACAAGCACTGTGGGACCAAAATCTTCTCCTATTTAGCCATGTCTTCTCGGGCTTCGGCTGACATCGCTTATGTCCTTCAAATCAAACTAGACTCAGTGACCAGATGACCTTATATATTGGCAGCAGAATGCCCTGCTCACTAGATCAGTGATAACTGTTACAGAGAGTGGAAAGCATCGACACCTTACAGACCTGACCAGTGAACTGGAAAAATGTGTGAGGTGTCCAGACGGTTCACATGGAGTCTGCATGCTGTGGCGAAAATACTGTAGCGGTTTGACTGACCATTTGCTTATTTGCGCTAACCTCTAAAACCATATTGAATTGCACGAATTTCCCTACATAGAGTCTAAAATGAATCCAAATATAATGGCACTTTAGAACTTGTATACCAAAGCGATTCAGTATACAACTTAAAAAGACACGGCATGTGTTTTCTAAAAAACTACATTTTTGTACTTGGTGGCTTGAGCATTTTCCCATGGAATTAGTAGCATATGCCGCCACGACAAAGTAATGAAATGCACAAAAATAATCATTTACAGCCTTTATTAACCAGTTCAAATCGTTAGCCAACATCTCTTACCTGGAAGTGATTAAGTCCCGGCATTGACGGCATTGATGCCACTTGTGGCCGATTGAATGCACCCCCTGGGGAGTATATTTGGTTACCACTGGCATTTAAAGGACCCTGCATATTTGGCAGCCCATTTGAAATTGTTCCAGGTGGTATATTGCCTGGTGGGATGGATCCAGAATGCAGGGGATTCATGCCCATAAAGTGGCTCTGAGGCAATGGAGGAACCATCTGATTAATTGTACCTTGCATTCCCTGCATACAAAATTATGTCAATCAAATGTATCGCATAACTCTTCATGCTTGAATCACCCTGCTTCAAGCTTAAAGGTTACCATCAAAAGACGAACAACATATAAAGAGATGCATCTAGCATCACGTGAAAGGAATATGTCCAAATGACAATTACTCGCAAGGCAAAATGTAAATATTTGATCATCGTAACATTCCGTGCAAAAAATGCGATATTGAGAAAATTCCAGATATGTTTCTATCTCGAATATCTGATTTTCCGATCACAGTATGCACGTCAAAATGGGATTTCTCTTTCCACAATGGAGAAAAATGAATTAATTTTCTTTTTTTTTTCATTTGGGGAGTAAAAAATTCAAAGAAGCAAATGAGCATACACCATGGTAGAAAGAACCCCCACCCCCCTCCTTCCACCCCCTTAAAAAAAAGAGAGAGAGATAGAAAAGGGTTAGTCGTACAAACTCAGAGCCAAATTCAGAAATTACCATCTGACCAGGCACTGGCATTTGAATCGAAGAGGGCATGGACTGAACGGGCAATGAGCCAGGCATTGAAGATGGGATGTTAGAAGGCATGTTATGTGGAGGTAGCTGCGAAGGAGGGCGACCCAAATGAGGATGTGGTAGCAAAGGTAAATGAGATTGAGGCTGCAGCTGAGGAAAATTAGGTTGTGGCAGAGGCAAGGAAGTCATCTGCTGCTGATGCACTTGGGGGTGCTGTTGAACTTTCTGAGAATTGTGTTGATATGCTTTCTGTTGATTAGCCGCCAGAAGAGATGGATGTGGACCAGGCGGAAGAGGAGGTGCTCCCATAGGCATTGACATAGATGCCTTATGTTCTCCTTGTCCTGATGAATCAACAGATGGAATAGATAGAGGCATCGCAACTCCTACCCCAGGTATGTTTCCCTCATTACGTATTAAACCGGCAGCAAATGGACCAGGAGTGGTGGGTCCCTCAAGTCCTGGGAAATTACTTGGCATACGACCAGCCTGAGCAGGATTTGCCTCTCCGAAACCTGGTAAAGAAAAACCGACAGCATAAAGGGAATTTCCAGCATAATTCAGAGAATTCTATCCGGTTAAGTACAGGTCATAACATTGCTAAAATTCAGGGTATATACTGAAAATCAACCCAGAAGTAGACACGAGAAAAAACATATGGCTTCCAGGAAATATGGATCACTCATCCAAGTGCAAACAGAATTCTACAAAGTCAAATGTTAAAAAAAAAAAAAAAAAACATGAACTTGAACACTTAAAGTTCAACAGCCACTACCAAACTCCACCCCACCCCCCAACCCCCAACAAAAAAAAAAGGGGGAGAGAGAAAAAAAAATAACCAGAGACAGACAGAACAACTAAAATGAAAACATAGTAATAACCTTGAGTATGTCCCATGTTGAATTTATCGCGCACAGGATCCCCAGGCCTATTTCTGCACCAGAACTTCGTAGTATGATCATTGCTACCACTGCATCAGAATTCATACCATTTCAGTAACTGGAGTAACCTAAGCTATATAAACACTGGCATGTAAAAGATCCCTTCATAAGAACAGCCGTATCCCATGCAAAAGAAGCCAAAACAATGCATACACTCCAAAATACTAAGACAAGGCCTCCTAAGAAGGGAAGAACCATTGATGAAGAAAAAAATGGCTCTTAACAAAGGAAACATTAATGAAAAAACAAAGGGAACCACGAAAAACACTACAGTTCTCCATCAATTAAAATAAAGGAGAATCTTTTCATAATTTAGTACCTGTAGCCTCGAAATTCCAGTGGATCTATTAAATGGAAACTTCAGGAACCCAACATTAAATAAACACTACAGATGTACACTAGGCAGCCAGTAGGTATCTTACATTCCGTATATTGTGCATGCTAAAAGGGTTGTGGCGACTGCCTTCTTTTTGGCATCTTTTAAAGAGGAATTCTTATAATTAGAAGATAAATATAAAAATCTCAACTCGCGTGCTTGCAACGGTTCCATGGCTAGTGAAAAAATTATCCAATTGAAAGTGAGAAATTAGATATGTTAGTGTCGAAAACTGGCTAGCACCCGTAGTTGGTCGGGTCGAAGTCCACGTGGTGATTCTTTGTTGAGTTGGCGTGGGTTCCTTGTCCTGTGAATGGTCCTCGGTCAACGTATTCGAATCCGAGCAAGTATCTGCACAAAGACCGGTAGGGGTGTGCCCAGTAAAGTCCCTCCAACGTAAAAGAAAGAGATCAGGAAAAAACGGGAGTTCAAGTGTGTTAAACAATAACTTCGCTATTTATAGGACAGATGATAGATTAGATCCGTGAAATTAGGACCCCGAGCTCGGTTAATTAGTGTACACCAGCGAGTGGTACACCAGCGAGTGGCCAATGAAGAAGCACGGGGCATGGTTTAAGCCACTGGATCTTGCATTCCGGCCCACTAGAAGAACCCCATGGGCTGGCCCAAATGAACAGAAGACAGAACCCAGCCCACGAAGTTGCAGGAGCCCACTTGGTGGTCTAGAGGGTTGGTCGGTGTGACCAGCCCCAACATGCCACCCGGCGAAGGTCCGAACTTTGGTAAGTGGGTGATGAACGACCGATGTGGTCAGCCTAATAAACTAGTCGTTCAACTATAGGCTAACAAAGGAGGCCTGCCTGGTGCTCACCAGTCGGTGGTCGACCCAGGCAGTGGTTGTCGTCAGATGATCCAAGTGGTGGTCGGTGATTGGTGTCCAGCCAATTATGGTCAGTCTCACCTCTCTGGTTGGTCAGAGGTAGACAGTCTACGGGGACCGTTTTGGACACCATGCTGTCATGTGTTGCGTTGTGCGTCGCCTAAGGTGCTTGGTGGAATTAGCCCTCATCAAGATATATACTATATTTACTCATTCGTAAACATTTTGTTGAAAAGCAACTAAAAATAGGAAGAATGAAATGGTTTGGCCTAAGAAGCCTCCCCTGCCCTTTTTTCATAATAATATAGAATGGTCTATACAATGCATGTAAAACCTCGAGGTCATATCTTTTCCCTTGCTTGGCTTTTTCAAACCTTAGGGTTTCTTCACCAGTTCCAGGGGTTTAAGACAAAGGGGATCTCCTTTCTCCAGCTTTGCTCATTTTTTCCACTAAATTTCTGTCCGGAGATCTCTCACCCAGGGGGTTGCCCTCTTGTCTCGGTTAAGCTTTGCAGATGAACTTCTTGTTTTTGTCAATTGTAAGAAAAGCAGTATTACGGTGTTGTGCTATTTTCTCAAGGCTTATGAGAAAGCCTCTGCTCAGCTAATCAATGCTAACAAGAGTGTTTTTCTCACTTCCTAGAAAATGCATGTTAATACAATCATTATTACAGCTGCCGCAACTAATTTCAAGCATGCCTCCTGGCTTTTAACTTATCTTGTTTGCCCCCTGTTTGTTGGTAGAAAAAGTTTTTTCATTTCTCTGGCTTGACTCAGAAAATTAGAAACAGAATTTAGTGAGTTGCTTTCTAAATTGATCACCTCAGGAGGTAGGTTGCCTTTTAACTAATCTTGTTTGCCCCCTGTTTGTTGGTAGAAAAAGTGTTTTCATTTCTCTGGCTTGACTCAGAAAATTAGAAACAGAATTTAGTGAGTTGCTTTCTAAATTGATCACCTCAGGTGGTAAGTTGGTTCTTGCTTCTTATTAATCGTGTTCCGAACAGTTTTCAATTCACATTGTCTGCTCTTATCCACCTAAGCAAGTTGTTAGAGAAAGTGTTACAATGTTTGCTGATTTCTTTTGGAGCTCTTCTGATTCTAAAAAGAAGCTTCACTGGGTGTCATGGCAGAACTTGTGTTTTCTAGTTCAGGGAGGGGCCTTGATTTAAAATGGAGCAGCATATGCTTTGGCTTGTGGCATTTGGTGGAATTTCTTTTCGGCAGGAATTTTGGATTATTGATATCCCCCTGGGGTATGTTCTTACCACTCCTGAGGGTTATAAAGATTTGCTTGTCAGGGACGTTGTTATCAATGATGATTGGAATTTTGATTTGCCGAAAAGAATGGTTCCAAGGGAGTTCGTTGTAAGATTGCAAGATATCAAGGTCTGGCAAGAGTGAAAACGGCCAGCTTATTTGGACTACCGCAACATATGGTAATTTTTGCAGAAACAATGTCGGTTGTTCTACAAATTTTGTCATAAAGATGATCCTAAAAACTTTCAATATTCTAGTCGAGATTGTTCAACAAGTGTCTGCTCTGGTTGATACCATTTGCAGAAAAGATATTCCCTTGGTCTCCGAATGCATTTGCTTTACTGTTTCTTCCCACAGGGAATCTGCGAATCATCTATTTATTAATGGTCCTTTTGCGTCCAAAATCTGGTGTTTTTTTATGGGAAGGATGGGGGTGACTAGTTCTCAGGATTCTGTCCTTAATACCCTCATTGCTCATTGGTGTTTTGGTGCCCATATGGATTCTGTGTTCTATTTGGAAAGCTTGTTGTTCTTATATTTTTTATGATGTTGCCATGAACAAAATGACAATGTTAGTTGTGATATTATTAGCTCTCTTTATCAGCTCGTTAGCATTGGTTTTTCTCGATCTGTTTCAGGGTGATGGAACAACGTTTTTGGGATGTCCTCTATACCCAAGTTCCAGGCTCCTCCCCAAACTCTGGATTGACAGCCCTCACCCCCGTGTTTTCTTGTTTGTAACACAGATGGTGCCTCCAAAGACAATCCAGGTCGAGCTGCTGGTCGGGGTATAATTCAAGATCACAAGGGGAAGTTTGTGTTTGGCTTTTCTGTTGATTTTGGAATCTGCTCCTACTACGTCGCTAAGATTTTAGCAGTGGATTATGGCTTGCAATGTTGCATTTCAATGAGCTTTTAAAATGTTCACATTCAGTTGGATTCCAAATCTATTTTGCAGCTTTTGCACTCCATTTCTAAGAATCCATGGAAGGCTAAGTATGTGCTCAGTAGGATTAATCTTGAAATGCCCAGGCGTCGTTTCTCTTTTCAGCATGTTTTCCAGAAAGTCAATTCCTCAGCTGATTTTTTTGGCAACCTATGGCACTAATGGAATTGCTTTTTCATTCTCTTCCGGGGCTTCTCTTTCGACAAAACTTAAGGGCGTCATTAAGATTGATATTGCTGGAGTTGGTCATTTTAGATTTTAGTTTCATCAATTCTCTATTCTTCCATTCCTTCAGAGGTCAAGTTTATGTCCCCCACTTGCATCAGTGTATGGATTCCTTGCTTTCTTTTAGTTATAGCCCCCTGGAAGCTATTATATTTTTTCAGATTAATAAAGCTTTTCTTCTTTTGTTGAGGTTTCTTCAAAAAAAAAAGGATGCGCTTCCGCGGGCGCCCAGGCCCAGGTCCTGCGCCTCCCCTTGGTAGGTGCAATGCTTGTGTAAAGTGTGCACCTGTAGCTCATAGGCGCAAGGTGCGCCTTGCACGATAACTGTTTTTGTACCTAAAAGACTAAACACCCCCCCCCCCCAAAAAAAAAAAAAAAAGATTGCAGGAAAGCCCTTCCGAGAGGCACAATTTGGTTCGCCCAGACTCCTAGAGCAGAGATTCAGTCCAGGACCACCAGTAATTCCTCCTCCTTCTGTGCTTCCTCTTCTTCTTCTTCTCTGTTCTGCGTCTCTTCTTCCATGAAAACATTGTCCGCAACAAAGAAACAATCGGCATATGTTCTGACAAAGGGACTCAATCGTAACTCCTTTGAAAACATTGTCCGCAAGTAGGGAATTATAAATATCGATTTGCCAACTTGAGGACTTTTGAATCAGCGATAGTTATGGTTCTATCTATTTCAGCACACTTGTATATTCAAAATACTTTTTTAGGATATGCACATAATATGTAATCAGACAGGATAAGTATGTAATTTGTATGAATTTCTAATTACGACATGCAGTAAGAAATCCTAGGTGAAATAGGAGTCCTCATACATCTAGGCTTTCCTATTTTGAAAGGTACAAACCTGTGAAAAAACGCCACTTGTGCAGCAGATACAAAACTGCATATAAACGCCACTTGTGCGACAGATTGTGAATAAGACTAAAAGGTAATTGTTTTCTATTCTCAACTCTATGACCGCATATACACATTTACATCCAGCAAATGTGTAAAGAGATGCGATCCCAAGTGCCCCTCAAGATAAAACCTAACATTTCCTCTCCTATGCCTTCTTCCATCCAAGGGCATCTAAAGCCGACTTACGAAGTGAAACAGAGGACAAAGAAGAAAAATAGTAAAAACAGGATGGGAATAAATGTTCATTCAAGACAAAATCAGAGACGGTGGTCAGTACAAAAAGCACATACTGCAATGACCATGACCAAATCAAAAGGTAGTGGGGGACAGACAGAAAGATTCAAGGGCGTAGAGACAATGGACGCAACAGCAGAGAAAAAGGGGGCACAGGTGGCCTTCTAACGATAATGTAGACCTGCAAAGGCATGAGGGACAACTTGGGCGGACGGGATCTGGAGAGGATGAGGATGGAGGAAGGGCAGCGTAACAAACAAATCAGAGGTAGACTGAGGCTCAGAGAAGTTACAAATGGATTCAAAGAAGGTAACATCAACATGGACAAAAGAACGACGGAAAGCCAATCTATATCATCAACAATACCCCTTTTGAGTGCAAGAGTAGTCTTGGAAGATGCATTTTGGGACATGAGGGTGTAACAAGTCCCCACCAGAAGCTAAATGATGAACCAAGCACACAACCACAAATTACAAGGAGGTAAGCTAAATGAAGGGAGTGAGGAAAAAGAAGTTAGTAGGGAACCTACTCATTCAAAAAAGAAGACAGAATTCAATTAATCAAGTAGCAGGCAATGAGAACATCATTGCCCAGATGTGCTTTAGTAAATTCATGTGAACTAGCAATGTATCTGGATTTGGACATCAAATGGGTTTGACGAATAGATACCATACTACTCATTCCCAATACTTGACTGATTTGCAACTTATGTTTTTACCTCTCTTTTTCTTGAAATGACTCATTATATGTATTATCCCACCCCACCAATGGTTAGACCCACTTTCTAAAAGCCAGTGTTTATGTCCAAAACCCAGATTCAGGTATGTTTTTATTTGGCACCAAGCAACGAGCAGGAACTGCCGTTGATACTCTTCACAAGAGATTCCATCTACAAACGCACAGTTTGTCTGGCCGATATTACTGAGGTTTATTTAGAGTTCATACAAATGATGAGTAAATATGGGTAACACAATTGCAATGGCAGGTTACTCTCACATTCCAACAGAAGATTGGCATACAAAATTATTTAATATCTTAGTCATGTATTTCTGCACTGGATATGGATTCATAGAGATTAGAACCATTTACACGATACATTGCTAGACAATACATTGCTAGCAGAGAGAGCATTTACAGAAATAAAAAAAAAGGATGCCTCCAGTGCAAAGTATAACCAATAGAACCATTTAGAGAAAAACTCTCAAGGAACTACACACAATATAGAATTACAGAACTGAAAAGAGAAATGATAACCTGCAAAGAATATATCCAATGGGATGCCATGCAAGGTCCCACACACTGTTGTCATGTGCATTTGAAATTTCAACCTGGGGAGTTTCATGCCTGTTGAACAAAATATTTCAGCAATCAAAATAGAAAAGACCGGCCAAAAGTTGACTAGACCCCTAGCACTGAAACAAGGAATAAAATAGATATCATGGAACGTAATATGGAGTGAAGTACCAAACATGATAACAATATTAAAGGAATTAAATCTGAAAATTTGTGCGAAAACACAGGTCACATATATGTTCAAAGAGGCAACTTTGCTTTGACTATATGTTGTAAAAGAGGCAAGATGGCATGAACTACCTTCAAGAATTAGATTAAAATATAGTACAGTAGAGCATAGCTTAATATTGAGACGCTTTAAAATTTAAGGGTTGCATGCAAACAAGAGATGTATGGAATTCAAATTTAAGGGTAGTTGAGAGTTATGTATATTTATTATTAATAAGTTGTTAGGTGCTTCATTTCAGAGGTAAGCCTTGCCCCCCTCTGAATTTTGTACTCTATATATTTATCAATAAAGTCTTCCTCGCTCCATCAAGGTCCCTCCCCACCCCCTAAAAGAGGTTGTTGAGGGTTGTACGTTCCCTCGATAGCATCTTTGCTAATTTATTCTGGGGCTCTTCCCAAGGACAGAGGAGGTTGCATTGGAAGAAATGGTCTTAGTTGTGTTTTCATACTGCTGGAGGTTCGGGCAATAGGGGTTCTTCTGATTACATTTTGCCCTTCAAAGGCTAAGTTGTGATGGAGGTCTAAAACTAACAACACTCTATGCGCTCATTTTCATAAAGACAAGTACGTCGTCTCAGAGTCCAGGCTCAAATGCCTTGCATTAGAAAGTCATGTGTGGGCTAGTCTGTTGGAAGGGGAATTTTTGGGGGGGTTCCCAGAGATCACAAGTGAGGTTTTTGAGTTTCCAACATCCATAGCTGGGTGACTCTGTAGCTTCTTCTTTATAGTCCACATACAAAGGGGGAAAACCTTCTCTCTCTCCGCGATAAACGCTTTTCTCGAGATCCGCGTAGAACCTTCGGGAAAAGACTACCTTTAAGACTGGCTGACCACAGAGAAGACACATTAGAGATTTCACACGAGCCTTAAACTGCTTCTCTTCCTTTGCTCAACGAATATTTGACGTCAACAGTAAGGCCTTCTACTGGGCAGGTTCATCTATCGTTTTTCTCAGTCATTTGGCTATGGGACTGATTTAGATGCGGAAGCAGAACCCTTACTGCCTGCTCTTCAGCTGTGTTTTCAGCATGGCTGGGCTTTGATGATTCGGAGAGTGATAATCTCTCTCTGGTTTGTAACTCTCCTGGCATCTCTCGGAGACCGCAGATTCTTATTTCAGGTGCAGGGGCTGATTGCTTTGTGCTCCAGGGTCTCTCCAGCATTGCTATAGGGAGGCTAATTCTGCAGCTGATGCACAAGCAAAAAGATGTGTTGTTCTGCTTTGTTCTAGTAGTTCTTTAGCAGTGGATCAGGAAGCTGATGCTCCTTCCTTAATCACTGCCCTAAGACGGATAGACTGAAGATGCCTAATATTAGGAAGATTTTAGTTTTCTATTGACCATTCATTATTTGTATTTCTTTCATTTATGATTCTTCGTTCTCCAAATCAACTACAGCTGAACTTATATAACCTAAGAATCAAAAGAAGACCACTAAACTGGACAGAGGCGGCGGGCAGCGGGGGGGGGGGGGGGGGGGGGGGGGTGTATCAAGGGGTTCGTTGCTACCTACCCACTTCCTAATATCTGTAAATGAATTTAAAATATTAAAAAAGAAATTTATATGTGGGGTTGGTGGAATAAAAATGCACTGTAATTGGAATAGCATTAGCTATTCATGTTTAGACCACCTCACTTACTCCACCCGTCATTTTACATAATACCATGTAACATTAATATATGAAGTGCCTTCTTCCAGAGATCTTATCACATTGAAATCTACTCCGAAATAAATAGGTTTGCCACATTTCAAAATGACAAAATTCAACTCATCCCACAAAATTTTCTTCTCCCTTTATCAACTGCCATTGTCACCAATCGTGCCACAATTTAGACAAAACAAGAGGCTAATAATAGTGTTCATATATGTATGATTGTGGTGCATATTGTCTGGAAATGACATGACTTTAGAATTGAGTAGTATATGGAAAATAGTATTTTTACAGAAAATAAATAAACTGAAAATGAGGATACATTTTGGGAAAATCAAACTTCCTTTTATTTGGTTGTAACATTCATGAAGCTACCGCGAAGGGTACAAAATTAGAAAAGGAGAGCAATTTGAGGAAGAAATAATGCCCTTCACATGCCAAAACATTATATGAGGATTGACCCTGTGACATTGACCATTTGCCTCAACTAGTTTCAAATGACGCATAGTAAATGCATGGATATTTCGTTTGTTTCGTAACAGAAGTAAGCTATGAACATAACTGGAAGAACGTTTAAAACTCAGGAACAAATTGAAATACGGTGTAATAATAAGACGTGATGTATCACATACTAACATGTGGCTTTTTTCAGCCTGTTCTTTTAAATAAAATTCGGAATCGGACACGTTTAGGGCAGCTATCAACTTGGGAAAAAATGAAATAAACAGATGTATAAAGAATAAAATGAAACAAGACCAATATTTCACAAACTGACAATATAATCAAACTATTTATAAACATGTGTGTACCTAAAAGATAATCACTACCAGGAAATCAAAGGAATGGAGTTTTATTGCTCGGAGGTGACACCTAATCCACAATCTAGTGCAACCGCAACAAAAAGGGCACCAAAACTAGGTCAATAAAATATTCTAGTTTAGATCAGGTTTCTATTTGAATAATGCTGTATATGGTACCAATTCTAAGAAAAGAATGATGAGGTGATTGAATGGAAAAAAAAAAAAACAATTGATATGTGAAATATATTCATATCTAGAAGAGAGGATAGGAGCTGCATAAATTGAATATAAAAATAGAGAAAATAGCTACAACGGTTTATACATGCGCAATGAGAACCTAGATGTGCATTGCGGAAGATTGATTTCATGCAAATGGAAAGGTATTGGAGAAAGATGCACACTAATAAACTCAGGAAAAATTAGAAATAACTTGTCTTCATCCATCTAACATGAAGATAGTCACATAATGAACTAATTGGTAGACACATTCATGTACCAACCCCATGGCAGGAGTACAAAAGGTTCATTGCTCCCTATGTTAAAGCCCATTTTTTTCCGCGTAAATTGCCATCCCCCGCTTTTTCAGAATTGCCTATGCATAAAACCTAAAAATAATTCTGCAAGTGCGCCCCTCTTTTGCCCAAGTACCTGTTGTCTTTTCATATGAAATATCTAATTTCGGTTTCATTTACAAATACGACATGAAACCCTTAGTGGAAGGGGAGTTTTTGTCTAGCATGAAACCCTTCATCATTGTTGATTTTAAGGGTGGAAGCTTCATGTGCACACCTTTTTTTTGGGTGCCCCCACCAAAATCCCCGTTTTTATTTCCTTCCTCAAATATTTCTCGCTATGCAAGTGGGCATTGATGAATAAATAATTGCCAAATAACTATGCTGAAATTTAGAAGTTACAAAATTGGTTAATCTGATTGAGAATAAATAGTGAAAAACAACCAATAAAGTTATCATTTAATGTATCATCATTCCCTAAATTGAGACCCTTTAAGCTAATAATTTACTTCAAGAGCTAGAATTACCAAACTGGAAATACACCTTAAGGATGAAGGAACACTGTACGCAGAGAAGGATTATTTGGGTGGTCTAGAAGGATGTTTCTCCTAGTGAATATACAGACGCAAGTGATGACAAAAGGGAAGAGAGAGAAAAATGAATTGACAAGTCTAGCGCTTAATGCAGTCAATTCATTGATATGTGAAAATGACTACTGAATTATTGTGCAAATGGTGTGGATGATACAAATAGTTATGGAACTTACCCAACAAGCCAATGGAAGATTGAACCGTCGAAACTCCCACTAACAAAATATTCTTCATGAAAAGGATGCCACGTCAATGCTAGCACATTGAAACCAAACGAAATTGTAAGCATAAAAAGGAAAAACATCACTACAAGAGATTGATCAGAATCCCAAAGAAACAGGGTGTGCTTGTTTTAATGAACAAAGACCCAATAAAAAATCATTTAGATCCGACATGACAGACATGCGAGCATGAATCTCTTAATGATGACACAATAAACTAGCATAAAGGCATAGTTATCATAGTAAATGCAAGGTGCAACAAGTTTCTTGGAGTATAAATGCCCTCTAATTCAAGTCAGGTACATATTATACGAATTACAAAAAATAAAAAAATAAAAAAGTTGACTTCGATGTGGAAAGTTGTTATCTAAATTTGAACAATAAATATTATAAATGAGGACGGTATTTGAATCAAAAAACATTTTTACGATTCGGATTTAACTTTAAAAATGATTGAACTTTTAAAATTCTTTTTTTTTTTGGTTTTTCGTTCTTTGTTTTTTTTTTTTTTTTTTTTTGGGGGGGGGGGGGGAGGGGGGTCACGCTCACGCATTACACCCCTTAAATTTTATGCTAGTTCACACCCTATTCACCTCAAATTTCCCTCTGTCAACCTCACTTTACACGTCTCTAACTGCCCATTTTGACCTCTCATATATTCCCATGCTCCCCTTCTCTCTCTCAACGTTCTCAAAATGTCTACTCCAACCAAACAATCAAGATCCACTATCCCAGTACTTCCATTTGCAAACAGAGCCCCTCTCCCTTCCATCTCCTTTTAAATCCCCTAAACAAAATGTGGTTAGTTCTATCTTTGTCTCTCTCTCTCTCTCTTGCATAAATAGCCACCATGATTCCGGTCACGCGCTTGACTCCCCTCTATCATCAACTCAACAAGATGATGCACATCATGATCATTTACAATTACATCAAGCCAGACCCCGATGCCCACTCCTTGCCGCAGCCGTCCGACCAAACCCACAGACCATTTTTATCCAACACGACCCAAGGACAGTGATCCACTCGCTCCCCTGCAACCCCCCAAGATGATGTCACCATCAAATGGAATCAAACACAAGCACGGACGGCCTCTGAAGGCCACCAAGCTTACCCTGACTGTTCCACTGAGAAGCCCTCCCTCCCTCTCTTTGGGATTCCCCTTATATCCTCCCTTTGTTTGTTCATCTCAAGGAAAGAAAGGTATCCTTCATCTCCTTCTCCTTCGCGCTCTGTAAATGGCATTTTTGACAATATTTGGAACAAGTGATTTTTTTAGTTTTTCAGTAATTATTAGATCTAATATGTAAATAATAGAAGAGGGTCTCTACTGTAGTTGAAGCAGTACAACAACAATTAAGTCTTTGTCCCACTTATGTAGGGAAAATATATAAGCCACTACCAAGACTTGAACCCGGATTCAAGTACAATTTCTTGATTTGCCAAGTGTTGAAGCAGTATCAGATGCAATTATTAGGAGTTGAACCCCAAATAATGACCCCCTAACCTAGTGTACATATACATGTTTTGTTCGTCTAACTGCCAGAATATTCGATTAAGTGGCTTTTACCATCATGTACGTGAGTGTTGTTTACTTTTCCCCTCATACTTTTAAAACCTTTACTTCGCCCCCAAAAACGAACAAAATATGCTAAAAATTGGGTGAGAAATTTTCCAACCAAATTTTACATAAATGGACAAAAATAACTCTTAATTTTAATTTGTATTTTATTTTTATTTAAAAGAATAATAAAACTGGAGAGAGAACGTCAGTTTCTCTTTTTTCTTATGTTTAACCATTAAATTTAAATTGAAAAATAAAAGACAAGTTATTCTATACTTTTTTTAACAAAATCATAGCTTCTCGCTTTAGTCAAAAATAGAAGGGAATGATGTGTACATTTTTAAAGCAGAAGGGGAGAAATGAAAAGGAATTGAAGTATAGGAGTGTAAAAAGCAATTAAGTCTTTTTTCTTCTAAGACACACCTTTCCTAGCCTCCCATCTTTCTAGATCTAATAGTTTGACAATCTGAGATTCAAAGAGCACCTATGGGATCAACAGATTTCACACTCAATTGGATACGTGTTGGAGCATTAATCAAAGTTTGTGAGGAAAACAAGCTACAAGGGTAGCTATCTAAAATTCCAGCTTAAGTATTTGTTAATTAATTAGGTATACACTAAAGACTTATTTAGGCCTAGAAAATGAATTGTGGGGGATAATGCATCTTACAGATTTATGCCCTTGTACTTGGTTCATTTTTTTCTACAACTCCACGTTACACTAACCCCCATGTACTTTGATTATAAGTGTCTATCACATTTTCTGTCAAATGTGACTGAATTACTCATATACTTTCCAAAATAGAATCTCATAAAGAAAAATTAAGATCATATAAACATTTAAGGGTGCAAAGTGTCAGAACCCTAACATTTCCCCTCTCTTCCTCTGATTTTCCAGCAAAGGTCTGTGGCTGAGCTACACGGAGAAATCAAAAACACTGACCTCCCCTCCGCATTCCCTAACCCAAACCCACCATCAACCAATTCCCCTTCTCTGGCAAACCCATCCACATCGTAACCATAACTGAAAAAACCAAACCCCATATCCAGATCTGTACCACAATACCACATTCTCTCTCTCTAAAATCAAACCAGCCACCATCATATACCTGAAATGAATCAATGGATAGGCGGAAGAGCGGAATTGATCAGTTTTGGCATTTAGAACCCACAACTGACAAACAATCTGATGGATCTGAAATTTGTTTTTGCAATTGAGAATTTAATTTCAGTATCTTCTTGCGATCGATCTGAAATTTATTCTTGTCAAAATTGTTCATTCAGAGCAACAGGATTTCAGGTGTTCTGCCTTTAGAAATCTCTATTTTCGAAATTGGCAACCTCAAGAGGCTTAATCTGTTCTTGCTTCAAGGTAACAAGTTCAATTCGTCCATACCCAAATTGATTTTTTCACTAAAAACTATCAATTATCTTGATTTGTCAAATCACCCCTTTCACTTTTTATCATATAGCTTATGGATATGGACCCCATATTCTGCATCTTTTTTCTGGTGTGGCGGTGGTTCAGAGGGCCCAATGTGGTGGCGGAGGTGGAGACAACTGTGTTGGTGGAGATGGTAGGTTGGGCTTGTAGTGGGGGTTCGTGTCACAAGTTGTTGCTACTAAGTTTTCCACAGGTTGAGGTGAGGGGGGGGTTGAAGACTGAAGAAAAGGGGGGAAAGTTCCAAAAATAGCACAAAACTCCCTTTATGTTACAATAATTACAAACAGTCCGAAAAAAATTGGGAGCATCTTAATGGGTGAAGGAAGGGGCAATTTGGTCCATTCAATAGCCAAAAAAAAATCAAAATTGGCTTCAATGATCAATCGCAAAGATGGCACGTGAACAGCATTATCCATTACTTTAAATGAGAAGTGTAACAATTATGGATATATTAGAAGTTCATAGGAGTTTAGTTTAACCATCAGATGCATGTAGGGGAAAGTGTGACATGATTCATGTACATGGGGGTAAAGTGTGTTTTTTCTCAAAATATATTTGTAAAAAGTTGGGCGCATAAGAGATATGTGCTCTGATTGAAGGGGAATTTAAAGGTGACTTGTGTCATTATAATGAATCTGAATTTTATAGTGGGTTTTTACTCTTTAGTACCATGGTAAGGTTGCTCCATTGCGACCTAGAAGCCCCGGATTCAAATATTAGATCAGCCTCTCGGTATTTACGGGTAAGGCTGCATATATCTGACCTTCCCTCGACCCCGCAATGGTGGGAGCCTTACTGCATTGGCATGCCATTTTAGATAAAGGTGCTAATCATCAAGTTTAATCCTTCTAATTCTCTTAAATGCATTTCTCTTTACTTTTCTCAGGTGTATACTTCCTTAAAAATGAATTAACACTCAGGAATACACCTAGATAACTTATCAGCCTCAAATAAGTCGAAAAAGGGATCAGACGAAAACTGCCACTAACCGGTGACATCTTTTTGATGCCCACGGAACGATTCAAGCTCCTTCATTGCCCTTATGTCATAAAGCTGTAAATGGACAGAATGAATTAATAAAGTGAACAGATGAGGAGATATAACCACAGTAAGATAATAACAACCATCGAAGACGATAAAGTTCTAACCTTGATAATTTGGTCCTTCGAAGCAGTTAGCACCCAGTTACCATTTTGATTCCATTTAACACAAAGAACAGTATTCTTGTGCCCATGACTGCAAACCAGTAGAACCACTTCTAAGAAAATTTAAGTTGCATATATAATTGCAGAATAACATTACAGAAGTTTATTAACTGACAATGAGGAAAGCTCTCGCCCTGACTTTGCGTCCCAAAGTTTCACAAGGTTGTCTTTCCCGCCTAAGAAAGCCCGGTGCAGAAAATAACAAGTAAGCTACAAAAAACTAAGAAACTCCGTGAAAGAAATCCACAAAAAAAAAGACGCATAATTCACCTGAAACTAGTAAAGATTTCGTAGGATGCCAGTCAACACACTTTACATCCCAACCATGGCCTGCCTGAGTTCAAAACACATGTAAAAAGAGTTCTAGGTTATCTTATGACCACTATTAGCATCAGACGTACCAATAAATCTGGATGTTGCAGACCATGACATACCATGAAATTATTCAAACATCTTAAAGAAACCTTACTAGGACACAGGTAGTTTCAAAAGCAACACTTTGTTCCATAAGCGTTCAGTTAGTAAAAGTCAAAATAGTACCAATTGGTAATAGTCAAAATATTGTTCTCCAATAAACTGCTTGAGAAAATAAGTTTTAGTTTGACGTATGTGTTTTGCTTCGATTTGAGCAACTCTTCAAATGCTAACTTGGCCGTCATGCACACAAAAAGCTACCACATAAAACAGACTCTAAAAAAATGACCATAATAAATGCACTATATTTTGAAAAGACTACTAAAGCAGAGTTGAAAAAAACTTACTTCCTGTCAAGTAAAATAGCAAACTACATTTTAATGCTGATTTTTGATACCTTTTGGTGATGCTCTAACCAATATAGCAGTACAAATAGTTTAACTTTGAGATCCGTTTTCAGCCCATACAACTATAGAAAAACGTCCAAACCACTACGTAGACACAAGGTGGGGGTTTCAGTGAAAATGTAAAGAATTAGGCCAAAACTTGCTTCGATCTTCCATTTTTAGTGCAAAGCAGGACTTAATTTTATCGATATTCAAATATTTCTACACCCACTAACGATGCAGAAAATACACCGTTGGCTTGGTCACCTGCCCTTAGCCAATTTGAAGCTTCTCGTCCTAGTTTGAGTCATTTGTGTGTTTAAAAATGCTAATCCTATCAACTGGGAATTTGGGAAAACATCGTCATTGCTGTTTGATTCCCTAGTCAACAAAAGCGAATTGAGCCCTTTTCTATGTTAGTCCATTATGATGTTTGGAACCTTCTTGTGTTCCTTCTATACTTGGTTTTCAATATTGTCACTTTTGTGGATGATTTCTTGAGAGTCGAATTATTTAATGAAAGATCATTTGACTTGTTTTCTATATTTTGTGCTTTTTCTAATGAAGTCAAAACTCAATTTAAAGGCCTCGTACATACACTTCGGAGTGACAGTGTCAAAGAACATTTTTCACACACGTTTAGTTCTTTTACGGCCCAATCGAGTATTGCTCATCAATCATCTCATGTTCACACCACACCACAAATGGAGTTGCTGAAAGAAGGAATAGGCAGCTTCCTGAGGATACTCGCACTTGGTTGTTTCAAATAAATGTCCCTAGGAGTTTTTATGGTGACGCTAGAGTCACGAATTGTTATTTAATCAAGACATCATCTATTTTACATCGTAAACCCATCAGTCTCTTTGTTTGCCCCATGCTTCTCCCGTCTTACTTTCCCGCACTTTTGGTTGTGTGTTTTTCTATCAGCTTGCACTCAAAAGGAATATCATTGATACAATTCCCTATAGTGTGATTTGCAAGATTCAGTAAAATAGTAGCTGCTTGTTCTATAGAGGTGTGCAAACAACCATTCAGAATTTTATAGATATTACAAGAAAAAATAAATATATGTTCCCAATTGTGCATTCAGATATTAGCAAGATTCAGTAATATAGTAACTGCTACTTCTTTAGAGGTGTGCAAACAACCATTCAGAATTTTATAGATATTACAAGAAAAAATAAATATATGTTGCCAATTGCATATTCAGATAAAACATTACGACCTCAGGCGATGACAACAATATTCAAGCCCTTCCATTTTCTTGAACGGCAAGTTTGATAACAAAGATTGGGAAGTTAAGTACTTTATGGGTATGAAAGTCGCTAGATCGATTAAAGGCATATATCTATGAGACAAAATATGAACATGGCCTATTAAGTGGGACAGAAACCTAAGATGCAAACTGATTGACACACCCTCCAGGTCTTAACACAAAATTGGTGTCAGATCAAGGAGATGTGCTGACCGACCCATGCAAGTACAGACATTTAGTTTGAAAGTTAAACTACTTAAGTAACTTAAATGGTTACCAAACCAAATAGATCATTCACAGCAAATGTTGCTAATTAGTTCATGCATGCCCACAAGAACTAGGCATGGGATGTTGTGCGAATTGTCAACTAATTGAATGGTGCACCTAAATTGCAGTCATACTTGAAAAGAAGGATTTCTCCACTTAAGTGGAACAAATACTTTATTGTTGTTGTTCTACATGAATAGAAGGATTTAAATAACATGTGATTTGATTTGGTTAAAGAATCTGGCAAAAGAAACTTGGCTTGAACACTACTCACCCATTGAGCTTAGTACATGACAATCAAGAATATCTTTGTGTTTCTTCCAATGCAGTATTTCATGCAAGGACAAAGCATAGTGAAGTTAATTGTCAATTTAACCAAGAAAACTTATTGCAAAATTCAATTCAGACATCAGTACATCACGTATCGATAAGAGGATTTGTATATTAAACTGCTAAAAGGTGCAACGATCAAGTACAACTTTAAAAAGTTAAGAGCATACAGTATATATGCTTCAACAAGAAAGGGAGCATTCTTCTAAAGTATAAATGCTTCAATTGTATTTAGGGCTTCTTGTATTGTTCCCCTTATTATAAACAGGGGGAGAGGTTGCCCATTCTAGGTAAGTGGTATCATTCTTCACACAAATACAAAGTATCAACTTCCCACACAGTTCAAGGAAACAAGTGCTTCCACTATAGATGACTTCACCGACATTACCAGATAGTGAGCGTTCTTCTTGACACCGAGCAAAGTCCCAAACTTTAACAATAGTATCGTCAGAGCAGGAACAGAACTTCAAATCAGTCCTACAGAAGCTGTACACAAAACTAAATGTAAGACCAGAATGTTTCAAAAAGAAATATATGAAAAATGGTTTATGAATTTCTTGCTTTAATATTTTCATGTATAATCCCCAAGGAGCACAATCATGCAGGAATGTCATATACAAGAAAAAAAAAAAGGCAGCCCAGTGCACAAAGGTTCCCGCCATTGTGGAGGAGGGTCAAATGTAAGGTACCAGCAGAACAGAACCCACTCGGATGTGTTATATTCCCAAAACAACATAAAAGAAAGATTACTCTATGCAACATCCTGCAAAAGAAAATGTATACCTTAGGTCACGGACCGATTCTTTATGTGCAGATTTATTGGCCTTCACATTGTTCATGTTGTTTTGCCAATACCTATCAAGTGCCGCCATATACACATTTTTTACAAGTTAAAATAAAGAGAATACCATGACTAAATTGATTAAACATGTATTTACTTTATTGATCCCCCATCATCACCAGTAACCATCCAGTTCTCATTGTGACTCCATACCATTGATCTGACAGCTTGATCATGAGCCTACACATAAATATGCTAAAAAACCATCAATTGGGATACATTTATTAATAGGTAAACTAGGAAAAAATAAAATATCTAAAGTATCACACCTGTAGAATCATTTCAAAGTTAAATGACTGCCCATTCCAAAGAGTAAATTCCCCACTTTGAGAGCCTGTAATAAGACGCCTCCCACTAGGGGTCCACTTTAAACAAAGACAACAGTCAGAATCGGAAAATGCACCAGATGTAAGATTTATTAGAAGCAGCATGGCAGCTCAAAGCATCAATCTTTTATGAAATTTGTAGCTCCCATAAACTGAAAAAAAATCCCATATAAATCTGACAAGAACAACCAGTTATTTCTTCTCTATTTCTTACTACTACCCCATGCAACCCTATGACTTTAACATGTTTTGGTAATATCAAAAAAGTCAACTAAAAACGTTTAAAAATAAAAATAAGGCATGATTACAAAACCGGTGCGACTTATCAGTGCACCTGTAAGAAACAAAAGTCAAGTTTGTGTATTCCAACATGGATTAGAAACACTTATGCTAAATTACTGAAAATGGATATACCATGAAGTGCATGAAAAAAATAACCATACAAACAGAACGAATAAAGAAAATACGCTTATATAAACATATTCAGCAGTACAGCAATCATCAAACAAATCATTCATGAGTATACAAATAAACACACACACATAAAATGGCTTGCTCGGGAGCCCATCTCTCTTGCAATCACTCATTTGATCTGTTTTGTCGCAACTCTTGCATATAGTCATCATAATTAGGTCGATATCCAATAGCTCCCGAGGCTTAGACTTGGAGCAATTTAATCTTTTGGTTAACCTGTAGATCCAGCTTATGACTCTTATCTTTAAGATATAATGCTATTTTAATCAATTAAAGATCCAGAGAGAGACCTGTTCCAGGCTTCAACTCAGATTTAAGGGGGATTGGCTTGGAGATTCGAATCCACCGAGGGCTATGGCATAAGTTCCAGGAGAGGAGGAGAAAGGTGACTTTGCTAATGACTGAGGAAAGTAGCCTGCTATATCTCACCGATTCTCCAAATAGGCTCAAGGCTTAGAAAAGTCCCAGATATGGTACGTAGCTTAGTGCAAGGCAAGGCCATTTCAAAAACGCAAGCGCCTCATGGCCTTAGGCTCAGATCCCATCAATCACACAGTGCTCGCCTAGTTCAGATTAATTGTAAATTGTGGTGTAATGAACAATTTTTTATTTTAAATATGATACTTTCTATGTTTGTAATAAATTGAAATGCATCATTTTAATTTCTTTTCACAAATCATGCTTGCTATTAAGGTAAGACTCAGTAATTTGAGTTGGATTATAATTGATCAAAGAGTAAAAAATAAAAAATGCAACTAAGATAGAAGGCATGAGTTCAATTTATGATTCTATTTGTTTAACTTATATGTTGAATCGCATTGATTGATCACGTCATTTGCCACATTTGCATGCTTAATTTATTAATTTGAAATTGCTGATATGCTATTAAATTTCAGAAATAGTAGACAACGAACGGGATATGCTAAAATTTCATGCAAGCAAGCATATTTTATTAGTTATTAGCCCTTAATTTGACATTCATTAAGAAACTTAGTTATACATACACGGGCCTCAATTTAATCAAGCCAGTACCTCACTTTGAGCCTTATGCTTATGCCCTTGGAAGTCATAGCATTTTGATGCACCTTCATCCTTGAATAACAACTAGTGTTGTAAAAGGCAAGGGAGGCAGGGTGTTTTAACCTGTCCCAAGTGGGGTGTAATCCCCGAGGCGTGGGGCGTAAGCCCCATGAAATGTGGTTTATTAATATTTTTAAAATATATAATAATTAAAAAATAAAAATAAAATGAAATTAGTAATAGAAAAAAATACGATGGGGAAAAAATAATGAACATGTAAAAAAAGGTAGAGCTTTTTGTAGTTTGCACCCCTGAAGTTTCAAAGAAATCCCAATTTAGCCCTTGTCCTTTCAATTTGAACATATTAAATCTTGAAATATCCAAATCGTGTCAAGTCAAATCATTCCGTCATTTTTTATGACGGAATTCATCCACGTGGGTGATTTCATATTTGACACGTGGCTAATTTCCGTCACAAAAAATAACAAAGTTACCGATTTAGACTAACCTAACATGATTTGAATACTTTTAGGTTTTAATGTGTTCAAATTGAAAGTACAAGGACTAAGCGAGATTTCTCTGAAACTTCAGGCGTACAAAGCGCAAAAACCTCAAAAATGTATGTTAAGTTAATAGTAAAACAATAGAAACTTCAATAAGATAATGGAATGTAAGTTCACTATCGCTAGAGACATTTAGTTAATCACTCAATGGGACGATGGGGGAAGATCAAGATGCTTGACAATATTTTAGGATTATTTTCTAATAGTAACTTGAGTTATTTTATATGCTAACTTAAATTAAAATAACTTTCTTTTAACTATCATTTGATTCCCTGAAATAGAAAAAAAATGAAAAAACACATTGGTCTCAGGCCCAAAGCCCTAGGCTTCGCCTAATTTTAACACCCAAGACTCTGCCCAAAAGCCTAGGGCGTACGCAAATGAGCACTTTGCCCCACACAGCTCAGGGCATTTCAACTACGCCCCGTCTCTGGGCTCACAAACACCTTTTGCAACACTGCTAACAACGATGCTAGTAAATTCTTAAGAAAATTCTGACAAGTAATATGAAAAGAGCATAAGAGAAGGAGGAGGAAAAGCGGATTTAATAAAACTAACCAAAACACGATTGATTGAGCAACGATTTTTGTTTAATGATGTATGAGCAAACTTTGCAGCGAAGCTTGTTGATGGATTGTCTGCGTACGCAACTGTTGGCAGGAGCTGCATCCAAAATTTACACGAGATATGAAACCATGTGAACACAAAAATACCGAGTAAACACTCATAAGCATACAACAGAGAATAAAAGCTGTGATTGACAATGCTAATCTGATTGCAATCCCATCCACATGAGGATGCATGCATGAGAGAAAAGATGTTATTACTAAATAACAACCTTATTACATCATAATAATAACGAATATGAAGAACTTTGTGAACCTACATCAATTGCAGCTGCTGGGGTTGGTTGCAATACTGTCCTGTCCCTTGAATCCCGTTGACACATGCGAGTCTGAGTAAATATTAGCATAACACCAGAAACATCAGATGAAGTATATCAACCTCCAATAAAACAAGACAAAAGATGCTAATCAACTGCAATTGAAATATAGAAGGAAACCATAAAATGAGAAACAGCGTAGATGCTGAACAAGGGATCGCTTGCACTCAATCAAAAAAACTCCTACCCTCCCGCAATTAGCAGCAAGACAAACTCCAAGAAGAAATCAGTAGCATTGCATAAAAAACATGAGTGAACGATCCTCAATAGCAGGATCCTTCTAAAATGGTCACACTCACGTGCCAGATTCGCAATTCTTCACTTCTTACTGATAACCTTGCACTAAACTCGCTTTTTCAAGTTAGAAACTTGCTCCCATCATTATTGACCCTCAAAGTAAATAGTAATTAAATATTTTAGAGAAAAAAATCATTTTATATGGAAAAGGGATAATCGCTTCACCCCCCTTGTGATTTGATTTTGTTTCATTTTAACCCTTCTACTTTTAAAACCTACAAATCACCCCATTCTACTCTTGATTTAGGGAGAAACTCATATTTTATTCAGAAAATATAAAATAAATTCATTTTCCTTTATTTTTTTAATTTAATTTAATGCTTACAGGTAATAAACAAGTAAAACTAACACTTTCCCTCTCTAGAAAATATAGGATAAAATAAAAAATTAAAATAAAGGGAACATTTGTCCATTTCATGAATATTCACTTCGGTTAAGTTAAATAAAAAAAATAGTTTTCCAATTTTATAAATAGAAGGGGGTAAAATGTAGGTTTTTAAAGTAGAGGGGACAAAATGAATCAAGATCAAAGTACAGTGGGTAAAGGCAATTAACCCTATAGAAAAATATTACATCATCCAATATATTACTTCAGAAAAAAATACGGAGTAATAAATACACTATACATTTGTATGAAAAGTTAAGTACAATCTATAAGGTGCGTAAAAAGTTAAATAAGAAAGAAAGAAACGAAGCAAAAAAAAAAGGAAGAAAGATTTGCCAAAGCCCGATATAACAACAATTACAGGAAGATAAACCTGTAAAGATGTATAGGTAAGTATTCAGGCTATATATTACCTGCATATATCGTACAACAGTGCTCGTATAATCTACAGCTCTCCTTTGACCAATCTTTCTCATTCTCTTCGCAGCAAAACTATCAGCATGAACTGCAACGTTCATTGGAAGTGAATCAAAGCATTACCAGATATCACAATATACTCTCTCAAAACTCACAGGCAAGACAAAATATTAACTCCCTTTATTCCAAAATAATAGTACTACTTTCCTTTTTCCCTTTTAGGATGTTCCAGAATAGTTGTCATGTTTCCTTTCTACACAACATATATTATCGCTTTTTCCAAATTAACCCTCTTCTCAACCAATAATTCAAATTTCAAAAAGTATCAACACTCCCAAACATTTTGCAACCAGGGCAATATAATGAAGTAAAATATATTCAACCACTACCTAAAATTGTGCAAAGTCAAATGGGAATATAATTTAGGAACGGATGGAGTATTATTAATATTAAAAAGTAAGAAGAGAATTTTATCACATCTTATTTGAACATAGAAGGGTTGATGCCACTGCCACTTTATTTTATGAAACACCCCATGCACCCTCAGACATATAGAAAAACATCAAATACACCCCATGTCAGAGAACGAGGGGTAGAGTGACCATATTACCCCCCTCCCACCTATTTCCTTTCTGATTTAAATAACAAAAAACTTTTTGGTCAATGACCTTTATAACATTAATACAAGGGGATTTTGCATTTACATATTCCAATTATCCATTGACCTCCATAACATCCACTTGCATTCTATTTTTTATTTACCTCTTCTAATTAGGTTGCTGGCAAAGATTATGGAGTGCCAAGAGTATTTCTGTTTATATAGTTTATCTTTTTCCCCTACCACCCCCCTCATTTCCATTGCCCAATCCACCTCCACCACAAAACCTCGATTTCCGAAAATCGCTCTCTACCACCACCCCCCAAAAACGAAGTTCCCCTCGATCGACGATAATCGTAGTAACCACCACCGCACACACCATCTTCCAAGACCATTGTCCATCAAGACCACCATTCCACCGTCAGATTCAACACTGTCAAACCCTGCAAGTGCCACCACCATCACCAACCACTGCGGCACCACCATCACATCCACCAATAATGAAGCCTCAAAAACCTCACCTATCAGCCCTGCAAGTCCACCCACCCACACATGCACAACTAAAGTCCATGGAAATTCCACCCACTTTAATTCATCAGCATATTTAATCAACATATCCAACAAAACATCTAATTTAAACACAAAATGCCTGAAAATTAAGTCAGCATCAACAGAAAATGGGACAATAAAATCCCAAATGAATATGAGCCAAAAATCTCTATCAACCCAATCACAACATTTCTTTCATCGATGATAGCAACAAATATGGACGAAGACAAGAGGCACGGCAATGCAATGAAGAGCGGATGGCCGAGCAAAGGGGCTGCTGAGGAGGTGGAGAAGGTGTTGCTGTTGCAGAAAGAGTAGATGAAAAGGAATGGCCAAGTGGAGGGTGGCAGAAGGGAAGGGATTAAAAAAATAGAAAAGAGAAACAAATGAATGCAGAGAGGAGTGGAAAGAAGGTAGGCGGGGGGAAGGGGGAAAGCAAGGTGGGACAATGGGTTTCAAGGTAGGGTAATAAAGAATAAAAATGAAAGGAAAAAGGAAAAAATAAGACAGAAAAATAGGTATTTAAATCTTTTGAATTAAAAGAAATGGGTAGTTATGTTAATATGTTTAAACATTGATATTTGAAGAGCAAAATTGGTATTTTAGGATTGATATTTGAAGAGCAAAATTGGTATTTTAGGACTGACATCATCTGACCGGGCGTCTCAGAGGTCATTTGATTACCTTATAAAGCACTTAAAATTAAATAAATTAAGTGGTTATTTAATTTATATATCTAAATTTATGCTCTAGCAGTTCAGTTCGTTTGGTACCAAAAATTAAATAAATGAAGTGCTTATTTAATTTAAATATCTAATTTTACCCTCTAGCATTACAGTTCCTTTGGTACCAAATGTACAACGTAGTTAAAAGACATACAGTTCAAAATATCAAAAATGCCTTCAAAATACCAAAATACCCCCAAGTCATTGAACAAAATTATTATAATACAAAAAATAACCTTGAGTAACAAACAACAAAATTTTTATAAATACCAAATACCGTCGATTAACATCCAACTTCTAGCCCAATTCTTTTAGAATACCTGAAAACCCTCACAGTTGCATTAAATTGAATCACTAAAATAACCCTAGTAACATTGAATTGGTTCGACTAATGTTAACATTCAACTTAATCCATTCATAATTCTTTAAAATACTTCAATCGATCAGTGACATTTAACATTCAATAGAATTGGGAAACACCTTTAGTAACATTAAACAAATTCAGCTGATTTTTAGTAACACTCAAGCCACTTGTATTTTCCAAAATACCTATTCCTCCTAGATACCATTCAACTTGGAACACTTGTTTATTTTAGCTCTGAATGTATTGCTTTCTATTAAAAAAAAAATTGTATCAAAAAAATATGGATACATTAATAAATAATTCAACAGTACGTTAAATTATTATGCAATACATAATTTTTGCTTTAAATGTGATTCGTGAAGGGTATTATTGGCAAATAAATAAGTCAACGTTTTCTCGCTCAACATGTACTTATCAAACAATTTGATTCGAGGTTTGCTAAAATTCTGAACAAGACCTAACAGTTTTTAACTTACTTTTGAAATGTACCATTTTCAGCATTTAAACACAGGAATCAGTTAGAAGTCCTTCATTTTCAGTTTGATCAAACATCATCATACTGTCTCTCCTACCATGATTTGAAAGGATGCATCTGGTAATTTCTAAACATCAATAAGTACATGCATTTTATAAATTGAGAGGGGGGATCAATCGCATCAACCCTAACATAGAACTATATGAGAAAGTTGTTTATTCCACTATCTCCAGCGTTATGTGACGAAAAGATCTAATTTTCATTTTAGTACCACAAGGATAATATTAACAGGTAATCCAACTTTTGCCAACTTAATGTTATCACTACAGTGCTTTTTAAGGACAAAGAACAGCATATAACCAAAGTAATATCATGTGAAATTGAAGCATTACGAATATAAAATCAAAAAGTTTGGTTGTTAACTGTGACAATTCATGGGAATATCAATAGCATGAGCTTAGTTAAAGATATTTGATGTCCTTTCAGATGTTCGATTAGTGCTCATCCTCGAGCCAAAGACACCAGTTAGTGAACTAAAGGCACATGATATGCAAGTGCAAAGAAGATGTGATGGTTTGCCAAAGATATGTGAAGCAAATTGGAACCCCTACTAAAGCAAGATCCAATTTTGTTGTGGGAGTAAGCTAAGTCATTAATCCTAATATGCAACAAAGGGTCCTGCCGACTGAGCCATAAAGTCCTAGTGAATGGTATGTATGAAAAGCACGCCATTAACAGTTAGTCAAGTTTCTTCATGTAAAGTGTTGGAATTGCATTATGTACCTGAATATAAGGTATGAAAAAGAATAAAAACTGCCATACTAACCGTTCATTGCCAACAAATAATGGAAAATAAGAAAAATGAAAATAGAAAAATACTCTCAAGAAAATGGTATTATTGGGAGTGTCATCATCTTGGTTGACCAATAGTATTAGTTAATAATACAGGAACAATTAGGGAGGTGCATGGATACAGAAGGTTTCAAGAGATCCCATGTATTGTGAATCATATTAGAATCTCGGAGAACTAGATTGGAGTAAATTGGGTTAGGTGGTTTGGGCCTTTCAAGCATCGATGTTTCATAAGCAAGCACAAACTTTTAACTAGAATATTTACAATTTTGTAGGTAAATGATATGATTAAGTTATACTGGAGTAACACTAATCACTTGTATTTCAATTTAGACCCTCATTTGAATTGTATTGGTACTTCAGAAAAACATTGACATTTTATATTTATAGAGAAATATATCAATTGCATACAGCATTAAGAAGTATATGTGTTTCCCATTTTTTGTTTTTGGGAAACACAAAATACAACTACGACTCTTTTAGAAACACAACTCAAGCAATTTTACAAAACCATTTATACAATACTCTGCCTCTTTTAATATTTACCATCATTTTTTATCTTGTTTAACATCATATACTTTTCAATTTTTACAACATTATTACTAAATACTTTTCATAAATTTTTCAACACTAGGCCAAAAAAAAAATTCCGAAACAAAACCAAACAGACCCTCAACGTTTCACTTGACACTGAGATGAGCTTTTCTGAGAAAAGATACATGTAATTTACGTGAAGGCACAACACAAGAACTTAACGTTAAATATAAAAGTAAATTAGATATAGAATACATACATTACCACTTTGTTGGATATTCTTGTGTTTTTTTTTTTAATTATTTTCCATAAAAAAAAATGTTGGTTATTTTTGGACAATATCAATCAGAAAAGCTAGTTGTCCCATTGCTTCACTTTTAACCTAAATAACATAGATATACAATAACTGATTCCATTTTCCATCACACAGCCCAACAGTTGATATGCAAGTCACATCCATCACACGATAAATATCCAGATGTAATACTGATAAATGACAATGGCAGCCTATTCTTAGTAAGAAGGCTGTAATTGTCATTTATCAGTATTACATCTGATAAATAAGGTGTCGTAAAGGTGGGGGCTAACTAAGATGCTGTGGTCTCCAAGAGACGTGGAGATCAAGCTTTATAAATTTTATATTTTATATTTAAAATATAAAAATTACATAAATGCCAAAAATAGCGAAACTACACAAATCATGCAGAATAAATGACATTTACTGGCGCAATGAAGGCTAAAAGAGCGAGCAGATCAGATTGATGCAAACAAAAATTAAAACAAACTTATATTGGAGGACACATTGACCAACAAAGGAAATCGAAACAGCTCCTAATGTCACCACCAGAGGTTAACAATCAATCTTCGTAGGTTACCCCTCTCATAAACCTTTGATGCAGAAGGAGATGAAACATGTCAATAAAAAATGAGAGGAAGACAAAGACAGACGACGAACGAACGAACGACGATTCGACAACGGAAGAAGACGATTTGACGACGACGAGGGCTATGATTGACAACGACAACGGCAGCTACGACTCGACGACGGAAGAAGACGATTTGACGACGACGAGGGCTACGATTGACAACGACGGCAGCAGCTACGACTCGACAACGGAAGAAGACGATTTGACGACGACGAGGGCTACGATTGACAACGACGGCGGCAGCTACGACTCGACGACGATGAATCGACGGCGGCTACGACTTGACGACGACGAATCGACGGCAAGGAACGAAGAAGAAGAAAAAGATGACGACAAACAGTGAGTTCGGGTGCGAAGAGGAAGAACAACGAAGAAGAATGGATTTCACAAATTCAGCCTCTCCCAAAAGGATTTTGAAATCCTTCATTTCACTCTCCAAAGGATTTGACAAATCCTCTTTCTTCAAATCCTTCCACTCCCCATACAAGGGATTTGTCAAAAGAGGATTTTCAAATCCTCTACCTAAATGAAATCCCTCCTAGAATTCCCTTACCCAAACGCAACCCTAACTAGGCCAACTATAATCAATAAGAAGGGATTGCTCAATATCCAAGAAAACCAACATAGATGACCTCTATCTTTCACAGAAAAGAATATCTCACACTATCTCTCTCCCTCCATAAATTGACAAGGTTTGATAAAATATTCATGAGAAGTCTAGAGCCTTGCAAGCAGTTGGCATCCTTTGTTTCAAAAATCAAAAGTCAATACTTCTCTTTTAACAACACACCTCAAAAACTACATTACAATACAGTTTGGCAATATTCAATCCATCACATAATCTACTCCTAATATTATACTTTTATTCATTTATAAATTTAATTCTAACTTTTTTCTCTAGCTTTATTTTTTATTCTTTGATCATTTGCCCGACAAACATCAATAATCTCTCTCTCTAATGACTAGTCAGAATTATCTTTTCAATCAAAGACATATCTTCTACTTTTTCTGTTTTTTAAAACATTATTAATGAAGATTCTTCTCAGAAAATTGTCAGAGTTAAACGAAACTTATTCTCACAATTTTCAAAAACTATTTTAAAAGATTGTTCTTAAAATTTTCAAATAAAAATTAAATTTTAAAACAAACAGCCCCGAATGATTCCAAACATAAAGCTAGAGAGTACTTGATGTGGCATTAATTAGCTATTTTTGTTTCCATTTTTTTGTTCCATTCCATAAAACCTGGAGCGAAATCAAAAATACAAGAAAAAAAAGTGGCAGCTATGACAAAATCGTTTAGTTCCAAGTTTTTTAGAACAAATTTGGGAATTATTGAGAAATAAAATTTTCTCCCCAGATTTCTATTTTTGTTCCTAATTTATTGATAACGAGAAAAACCAAATGAACGCAACAGTTGTTTGCGGCTCTTAAATAAAGTACGCTAGAGATAGGCTTTTATACATGTATGATATGCAGAAAATGTGTTATTATACTTTTATGATACAAGAAACTATAATTCTATAAGAAAAAATACTTATGACATGAATAATGAAGTAAACGTGCGACACTCAAACTGCTCATTGACCAATTAAAATTTTAAAATTGAACTTAGTAAGAATTTTAGAATTTCCGAAGTTACTGTTAGCCAAGTGGTTTAAACCATTAGCGCATCATTTGAAGTTTGTTGAACTAACGTGTTTCTTGAGTGTAAGTGTTTGATTGTAGGAGAAGAAGCATTGGAATGAAGTTCGAGTGATTCAAGAAGCTTTGGATTGAAGATTTCAAGTGATTCAAGAAGCATTGGCATGAAGTTCGAGTTTCAGCATGAATAAGTACTTGATCAATGAGATGTTTTTATATTATGAAGGTAATACACCGATATTAGATTGGTCCACTACTAGTATTAGATTGAGTTGGAGCGTGGTTTGGCTTCAAATCCTTCCTTGGAGCAATTGTTGGCCATATAGAGGTTCGGATATTTGTGGTTTTGTAGTAGATGTGTGTGTGTGTGTGTTGGTTTGCCTGATGTGATGTTTGGTATGGCCGTTGTGCTACTCTGATTTAGAGTGAGGTTATATAGGAAATCCAAAAAAATTATGTTTTTTGCAAGTCTAGTTTATATATTATTTATTTAGGTTATAGAAATTAGGTTGGTGATGTCAAGCCGAGGTCACGCCTCACCTCTATGGTATGGTGCCCAGGGTCGGGTATGACACTTCCTCACTTTTCGTCTCTCTCCCAAGTCCCAACCAATGTGGGATAATATTACGAGAGGACAAATATAGGCCCTATTTATCCCATATTGGAAGCAAAAGTTTTGCATTTGTCAAAAGCCTTTTGAAGTGTTTTCTTTTGTTGATCTTAATCTGACATCAAAACTTTGGAACCCTAAATTGTCAAGCATCCTTAGAAGGGATCCCATTCTTTAGATTTCTTCAATCCCACATTGAAAACACAAGCTTTTGAAATGCCTAGAAGCCTTTCAAATGGATTTCGTTTAGCTTCTTTTCCCAAATTAGAAACAAAAGAATTAAGGAATTCAATAGAAAGAGAAATCAGAGCCTTCAAAACATGGCCTTTTTATTTTCGGAATTCACATAATAATTGAGGAATTTTTGGATTTTTTTATTATTCTTTGAGTAAAAAAAACACCGAAATAATAAAAAAGTGTAAATTTTAACTATTTTGGATTTTATCATTGAATTTAAAATTGACTTTAAAAGTCTGATTAAAATTTAGTATGTTAGGGTCCTTAGGGATATTTTAAAAAAAATATATGATTAGCTCACAAGGCCAAAATCAATGTCATTTCCAAATACTACATAGACAACGGTCTCCTAGGGCTTCATCCAAGATACCGAATACCATAACCAATCAACTCTATTATATTCTCATCTTTTATGACCCCAACAAAGAAACCAGGCATGTTCCAAATACCGCAATAAACAACGCTCTCCTCCACGGGCTCATCCAAATGACCGCATTTCAATTCCCAAGAGAATCGTCGCCTAAAAAGGCAAAAATAATTATTGTCTAACGATCTGTCTCCAAATGACCACTAATAGATAAAGCCCATCCAAATGACACTTTTTCGGTTCCCCAACAAACTGTTGCCTAAAAAGCCCAAAATTATAATTGCCTAAAAAGTTGTCTCCAAACAATTGCTAATACACAGGGGGTCCGAACGACCCCATTTTCAGATTCCAAACATACTATCGCCTAAAAGGGCCAAATTAAATATTTTTGTATAGAGTCATCTTCAAATGATCCCTAAAGGACAACAGGCTCCTCTAATGGACCCCAAATTAACCATTAAGGCTAAAAATTAAAATAGATTTAGATTTATATAACTAATCCCGAAGGACTAAAATTGGTCAAATTAGGTGTCAAAAGAGTTAAAAATTGTATCTTTCAAACCAGTAAATTCCGTTGATTTACCATCAACCACCTCAGGGCCCTAACTTAGTAAATTGACTAAAATCAAAGACCGTGCAAATTGGACAAACTTAGAATCAAATTCAAAGACCGCACAAATTGCTGAAAATTAAAATCAAATTTCAAGACCACATAAATTCGTCAAAAATCAAATTAAATCCACGACCTCAAAAAATGGTCTAAATTTAAAATAAATCAGACAGGGCAGAAAATAATCTCTAAACCAAATTCCAAACTATGTTTGCTTGATTCCAATCCGGACTTAGCTACCAATCAGGTACGTAGGAAACTCAACTTAAATCAGGCACAGTCACAACCTCCAAACATAAATTCCAAATCTAAATATTTCAAACTATGTTTGACTCGATTCCAATCCGGACCTAGCACCCGATTCAAATATGTAGGCAACCCAGCTCTAATTGGATACAATCGCATCCCGAAATCATATTCCAAATTTCAAATCAAATTCTTGAACTATGTTTGACTTGATTCCAATTCGAACTTAACAACCAATTCGGATGCATAGGCAAACACTAAAATTGGTTACAATTGTAGTCTAAAAACCAAATTTAAAAATTTTATCTACGTTTGACTTGATTCTAATCCGAACATAGATCCCGATTAGGATAAGTATGCAACCGACTAAAATCTGGTGCAGTCAGAATCATTGTGAAACTCAAATCTTCACAGAAATCAAATAAAAATCCAATTTCAAGTTAAGTGGGTTCTTACCCACCTCTTTATCAATTGATTAAAAAAATAAGCTTTATTCCTATTTCAAATCAAATTTTCACAATTACCTTTTAACAGTGAATTTCAAACTAAATAGGTTATTTACCTATATATTGAAAAATAAATCGTTTCTCAAATTGGCCATTTTTTCAAAAAACAAAATTTGTGGTAACAAATTATTGGAATCAAAAGGTATTCTCTCGAAACAAGAGATTCCAATTAAAAGATCAGTTTTATCTTGAATGGGTCTGAACTACACAAAAAAGCCTGCATAACCTTCAATCCAACACGCGGGTGAAATCTTGTTGCCCTCTAAAATAATAAAAATATTTTTGCAACAAATGTATGTTAGTGTTATTGTGACTTTAGACTTGGCGTCCTCGACCATGATTTCCATGATAATCCCAAAGGCTAAATTGGAGCATCAGTGCAAATAATGCATTTCACATTGTAACTGGTCATGGCTTGGGCTTCTCCAACTTTTTCCTTCTATACAAATGTCATACTATAATTTCTTTATGAAACATTAAGCTCAAATTGAAAATGCAAGTAGCTTAATTCAGCAAGGTATGATTTTAGGGTAGGCAAGACGTGTATTTACAGAAAACACGACACGAAACCGGCACGAATTTATCGGGTATGGGTTTCGCTTAATGGGTAACGAGTCATAATCGATCAGAAACTAGAAACACGGTAATAAACAAGTCGGATTTTGGGATTACCTAATAACCCGAATAATTGACACAATAATTTTAATCGTGTTTTAGGTTACACATTAAGAGATGAAATAATATATGACATGATAATTTTAATAAATTATTTTAAAAATTAAATATATAATAATAACTATTTACAAATATGACCCTATACTTATCCAATATTACAAATTAAGCTATATTACTCAGATTAAGCTTTTAGCAAATCAAACTATCTTATTTTGTTTTGTTTTTTTATTGTTTTTGGTTTGTTGTTCTTGAATGTGGTATTTTGTTGTATATAATTTTTCATGTGTCACGTGTTTTTTTATTTTAATTGTTCATAAAAAATTATGTGTTAACAGGTCTATAACATAGGATAAAACAAGTCTTTATTGTGACATGATACCTTATCGAGTCATGGTATCACATCAACAAGATAACTTATTGTGTCGACACGATACTAAAATGTGTTGTGTTCGTGTTTTGATTTCATGACATGATAAATTACCGTGTTGTGTTCATATTTCATGTTATCGTGCCCGTGACAGACCATGAAATGACATGAAACACGACACGGTGACACGATTTGCCAGCCCTAGGTCACAAAAATTGGAATCTTCAGGTCATGAAATAAGGTCCATGTCACGAAATTCAAAAGCTCGCTCCACTCATTTTTCACCCAACAAAAAAAAGGTTAAAAAAAAAAAATCACACTTCTTGCCGATGCATCCAAATTTACATGCAGAGCACATAGAGAAACATAACCAACCACAGTATTTAGTCAGATTTAAAGATCATCTCCCCACTCACCGACCCTTAGAATTGCAAATTACGATACATGGTATTTGCTAATTCACATAAGAACGCATTAAATGTTGATTGTCTTTTATTTGCTCTGCTCAGTTTCTTAACAAACAAGCAGAATGAAAGTACAAACAATATGCTTACCATCATAAGGCGCATGAGGAGGCTGAGACAAGGGGTAGTGATAATCTGAAGGAGGAGGAGCATTAAGAGTGGTAGAAGAAGCTGAATGTTGTCGAATCATTGGTGATGGGGTTGGTTGGGGGCCTTTGGGGAAGTCCCCTACCTGCTGGTGGGGTTGAGGGAGGTGCTGCAGGTGCAATGGTTGCTGCTGCTGCTGCGGCGGTTGCTGCTGAGGATCACTATACATCATCGTTAACTACAGAGAGAAACCTCAGATTATCCAAATTGGGTGACTGAATAGCTGGAGTTGAACAGGTATAATAATTTACATATAATAAATAGAAAAAGTATTACTAAAATTAATTGACTAAAATTACTAAAATTAATTAAGATTTACTACGAACCATCAGGCTACTGAAAATCAATTAATGAAGAAAAAAACACAAAAAATAGAACATAAACTGTTTTTTGCAACTGAAGTCTAAAAGAAAATTAATTTTACAACCATGAATATCGAAGTGACAACATAAAACAGTAGATAAATATACATTATACATATACTAGTGACTCTCCATGCCCAAAGGTACCTGTAATTCAAAAATTGATACCGAGTACCACCTGTTCATTAATTCCAATTACACTGAAAATAACTTAGTTGCAAAAAACTTACATTAAATCTCCATATTAATCAATAAAACTACACTTAACCGAATTAGTCTTATTTTAAAAATAAAATAAAAAAATAACATTAGTACGTAAAGTAACCCTAAATAATATAATTATTCATCAATTAATGCATTTTGAACCCTAAATGATTTTAATGTTATCAAAAGAACCCTAATTCCATAAAATCTAAAATAAGTAAACCAAATTTTATAAAAGAACCCTAATTCCATAAAATCAAAATCAATTAAACCAAAATTTATAAAAGAACCCTAATTTCAATTTTCAATATATTCCTAATTATTTCAATCTAATTTCATATAAGAATTATAACTTTAGTTCATTATTAATCTTAATCTCGTCCAACCCAGACTTGGACAAATGAGTCCTAAACTAGCAACAAATAATAAACATGGCCCTAATTCAAGTAAAAATAATCCTGAATTAGCCCTGACTTACAGAAAATCAATCCAAATCTAGAACCAACTTCGTAAAAAAGGGCAATTACATAAATTTAGCCTTGAATACTAAATTAGTCCTAATTTAGGGCTAAAAAGTCCAGAAAACGTGTATAAGATAAAAGGCAGGTTGTGTCTTACGTGGGAGGTTGGTGGTACAAGGGGCTAGTGCAGAGGACTGTCGGGGTTTGGTGGTTGTGTTGATGGAGTGTGCAAAACTAATGTGAGTGTAGAGGCTGCTGGGCTTGGTCGGACTGATAGGACATATGGATGATTTTTTGGTGGGCAATGGAATCGGCTGATGGCACGGGAGGAGGGGATTGGCGGGGGGAAGATAATGAGGCCGTAGTTGCTGGAGGTTGAGAGGGGATAGGGGTGCTAGTGAGAGAGGGGTTGCAGGTGCGCTGAGAGGGAGTGAGAGACAATACCTGGTCGAAGAGAGCTGAAACGGCAGCGAACGGGAAAGAGATTCGTCTGTTCAGAGGGTAAGTACGGGTGGTATGCCAAAGAGGGTTCGAGCGGGAACCCTAAAGCAACGCCAAGAGTCGTTAGGTGTGCCATTTCTTCACCATGCCCACGGCACTAAGGTGGCGTTTGGTTAGTGTTCCCACTTTTCTGAATCCAACTGGAATAGATTAGATTGGGTTGAATTGAAAATTTTGATAACAGAATTGTGTTTGGTAACGATAATTTTTATTTTGTACTGAGAACAGAATCGTGTTTAGTAACGATTTTATCTTAAAACTAATTTTTTTTTTTTAGATTTTGTTTTTGTATTTGGCGGCGGCGGCTGCTGTGGTGCCAGACGGTGGCTGAACGGTGGGACGCCATCGACGGCGGCGGCCAGACGGAGACGGACAGTGGCCAGAAGTTGCCAGCGACGGTTGCCGGAAGTTGCCGGCGACCGTCGCCGGACGGTGACCGCGGCTGCGGGTGGTCGTCGGACGGTGGTCGGAGTTGAGAGGGTTGGGTTGAGTTTTTTGGGCACAAAAAGAAACAAGTTTTTTTTGTTTCTCATTTCCTTAACATTTTGAGAATCAATTCCTATTTTTTGGGTTGAGTTTTGTATTTGCCAAACGCGTTCCCAAAAATCAAATTCATAATTTTTGGGTTGGGTTTGGTTGGGAACACTAACCAAACGGGGCCTAAGGCCCTGTTTGGTTATTGTTTCCATTATGTGACTTTTATTCTTAAAATTTTGGGATCTTTAAAACATTTCTTAAAATTCTTCTCTCAAATTTTTAAGAGTAATTTGAGACTATTTTTTAAATTTCTTAAAAATCTGAGAAACAAAAAAATGTTGATTCTTATTCACTCTCACAAACTATTCTCACTACTATCCCGTAAGGCATCTGCTACCCCCATCTCGTCGGTCATCATACATCTGAAGGGAAAAAAAAAACAAATATTGCAACCAAACGTGTTTTTTGTTTTTATTCTCATAAATTAAAAAAAAAAAAAAAACAATTTCATAACAATGGTCATTATCAAAAATGTTTCTATTTCCGGAATACTCCATAATGGAAACAAAATTCTCATCCTCAATAAACCAAGTCATTTATGAACAGTTTGGGTTGACTCGAAAAAAGTTTATCAAAGTCATTCATTTACATACGTGAGTCGAGCTCGAGTTCATAAAAATATTTGTTAAAAAAAAAAAAATTAAGTCAAGCCTTATTCTCAATCTCCTCATTTTGATTTGTAAACAAAGCAAAAACGAGTTGAGTCAAATTTTATTCACGAGTTGTTCCTTTTTGTTTCCGAACAGAAAATATTATTTTATTAGATATATAAATATGATTTTTTTAGGGTTTTCATATATTATTCATTTCCCCTTAGCCAAGTTGGCAACCGATTCACTGTAAACTCTTACTCTCAAAAATCACTCTCAATCTAAAGATCATATCTGCCACCACAAGCCCTAAAGTCAACGAAAAGCCTCCATGAGCCTTAACACCAAAGCCATAGTGACCCACATGCCTAACCGCCGACGAAAAGCATGTTTGGTAGGATCAATATACTCTCTCTCTGACTACTATTTCAAATTGAGATTTTTTAAAACTGATTAGCAATTAGAGTTTTTTAATTTTTGTTCCAATTTTAAAGTTGGACATGCCCCATTTTTGGGTCAATTTGTGTATATCTTGTCAGTATATTTTTACATTATTCATTTTTAAAAATCGTGACATAAAGATGTTTGATTACAAGAGTAAGTTCACACTTCACACAACAAAATATTAATAAATTATTGAAACCAATATATGGCTTTGAAATTCAAAATTATTATTTTTTAAATAATATTTTTAAGAGGATTTTTAAGTTTATCAATCAGGTACAGTTCGCACATAGTATACTTGCCATTCACAACCATTTTAAGCATATCTAGTAACATAGATACGAACTACTCAAAAAGTTTATCAAAATCATAAGCCTCAAGTCAAGCCCACTTTGAGCTTTTCAGACCAACTTTAATCACTGAGAAACAATGAATACATGATAATACTGATAAGACATACCCATTCTTAAACTACTTGTATACACGCCTACAACTTGATATGAGGTTTTGTTGCCCCTCTTCTTTCTATCCTCTTTGACGAGACCTTATTTCCCACAATGCTTGAATTTATTAAAAAAATGAGTGTTTCTTGTTTGTAATTGTCATTATTATTATTTTTGGTAGTAATATTGCTTATTATGATTCATAATTTTTCATCAAACATGAATGTTATTTGGAGATTAAACATCATTTCTAATTGCTCTTTAGGACAAATTACCTTTAAATTCTCGAACTATTGACAAGTTTCTATGTAGTCCAATATGTTTGTGGTGTTTCACTTTAAATTCTTTAAGTATGGAGGCAATTATTATTAATCATTCTATTAGATTTTTCATCCAAAGTGGACGGAAATTGGCCCATGTGCATTGCACAGGTATTTTTTTATGGGTATAATGGCCATTTCCTATTTTACACTCTTTTACATGTCTTAATTAAAAAAAAAAAAAAAAAGGTTCCCTTCTTCCCGCCTAAAACACTTGGCAACCATTAAAGGTTTGTGCAAGTCTGTTGCTCCATTTTTCAGAGAAAAAAACAACGAGATGAGAGGAATATTGAAGAGGAGAAGAAGACACTCCATCGCAACTTCGGATTTTGGGATTGAAGTTGAAGCTAATCAGAGTAGTCCAGATCACAAGGGCGAAACTGACCGAAGGCTAAAGGTTGAATCTTTGATTTTTTTGTTTCACAATCCAGATCACAAAATGGCAAGAAAGAACATGGTGTTTGTCATCGAGGACAAATGACTAAGGTTAGAACTTCATGGACGGCTGAAAATCCCTTAAGAAGGTTCTATGGATGTGAGACGAGCATTGTAGGGTGTATTTTTGTGGTTTAATCCCTCTCCTTGTGATAGATGCAAACAAGTGATTCCTATGTTGTTGAGGAAGATAAACAAACAGTAAAAAAATTGTGATTTTGTCATAGATGTTGATTGTTTTTCTTTTTCAAAATTGATGTGAGCCATCTTTGGATCTTGTATGCTCATACTTTTTCATTAAGTTGGTGTAATTTTTTTTAATTTTTTTTTTGTTTTTGATATGTAGTTTTAATTTTAATTTAATTTTAAGTTCTAAGTTTTGAAACACAATCTCTCATCTCTGTTTTTTGTTCATTGTTGTCAATATCAGTTCATTGCAATTTATTGATGGTAATACTTTGTTTATGTTCATTTTTCATTTTTGGGAAAAATTCTAAAACATTATGGGATGAAATTTGAACTGGAACTGGGAAATACTCAAACAGAGAAGAACTACTAGAAAAATAGTCATAAACAAACCACAAACAATACCATTTCAACGATTTGAACCATTTCAAAACACTGGAGATTTTTTTATGATAATATTCTATTTTAGTTCATTATGAATTTGTGAAAATTTTGCCTCATTATGGGATGAAATTTGAACTCAAATTGTGTAACTCTTATAAGTAAAGAAGAACCAGAAATTTATTAATGAACAAACTACAAAACAACACCATTTCTGCTATATGAACCATTCCAAATCACTGGGAAAAAAAACACACAGGACAATGGAAAAACTACAACATTTCAACCATTTGAACCATTCCAAAACACTAGAAAATGCAACACATAACACTAGAAAAATTGTAACATTTCAACCATTTAAACCATTCCAAAATATTAGAAAAAATGCAACACATAAAACTGAAAAAACACTGGAAAAACTACACCATTTGAACCATTCCAGTGCAACATTTATTCCGAAAAAGTTAGAGAACACTCATTCCAGACGAATATTGCAACAACCATTCCAAAACAACATTCATTTCAGACCAACACTTCTCTAACACTAAAACATTTATTCCAGACCAATACTGCAAAATAACATTCATTCCAACACACCATATGAACCAATATAACATTCATTCCAACGATATACAATAATATTTCAAAAATATACCAACTATCATTCACAAAATAGATCAATCATCATTCAAAAATAAGTAAACTTTACCAAAAAAACAAGTTTAATAAACTTCCATAAGTTTAGAAATTAAATTGAAAGTCAGTCAATCCTTGCTTCCTCATTTGTAACTGCTTTATTTCTTCTTCCTCGACGACCACAGGTTGTTTAAGTAGTAGTTGTCCCTTTATTTTCTCCTTGATAGGTAGATTCATTTTGTGATCCCTATCAGAGCATAATCCCAAATTTTTGTTAGATCAATTACAGAGCATCATTAACAGCAAGATATGCAGCACAAAATATTTCACAAATGATATTGAGTCACAAACTATTGGAACACATTCCACAAATGTCATCACCCTGAAAAAATTAGTTGAATTTCCAACACATTATAAAATAAATACAATAAACAATATAAAAACTTTGGAATTGAAAACGTATATGCAAAACTACAAATGATATTAAGTCACACAAATCCATTAAAACAAACATGCAAGAAACAACATCCACACGAAAAAAAATTACTATATTGTCTTTAAAAGTGAAATAATGATCATTTGTTAGGAAATGTTGATTATCAAACACAATCTACTGTACAACTCAAGTGGAGTCCACTAAAATAGTGATATGCTCAACAAAAAAAATCAAATGGAAAAATTTAGACACATCATCAACTGAGTAAAAATTATATTTTAAAATAAAAAAACAAATGATAACCACGCAATATAACAAGAACTAATATCATCTAAACACCCAAGCGATAATGTCCATGAAAAAACAAAATCTAGCAAACAAAAAAAAAAGTATTTGCAATGGACACGTGGTAGAGACGACGATCAACTGTTACTTTAAATTGCAATCTTGAAAGTCTTCCGATTATGGTTGCCATATTTATTATACTGTCTATACTGAATTTGTTTTACTTTCACACCTCACGATGTAATCTATTGATTCTTTGGGTGGTCAGTTTGTCGTTTGGTCTGAGGAGGAAAGACAATATTTGTTTCAATATTTTATTAAAGTATTCCAAGTTTTCGAATAACAAAAATGTCTTCAGAATAACTATTATGATGAAAATTCACTTGCAAATAGTATTTGACATAATCATCATATTTGTACTAGATTTTTTATAACAGCACATGCATGTTCGCATGGAAATCCAACAAAATAAGAACGCGTTTATTTGGAAATATTAAAAGACATGGATGGATGACTACAAACTTCAACATTTTCTTACAAATATACACCAACCATTCATGTTGTACCACAATCGACATATTCCAACAATGTTTTCTTCTTAAATGGACAAATAACAAAAGACTTCTTCATCAAGTTGATTATTCTCTTGAACATATGATCCATAAGTTGATTCCTAATTGTATCAATATATTATATAATAAGTAGGTGATGGGTTTTGACAACTGAAGAATTAAACGACTTAAACAATATTTGAATACATCTTACCACAATATTTCCCAACCAAAAATGCATTGGCTTAATTCTTAGGTGGTATATTATTCAATAATGAAATAACTTTTGGACCACCTTCAACCATCAAGTGATTTTTATGCCAAAAAAATCCTTAAAATGTTCGTGGAAAAGAACATTGATCCAACTTGTAAAGTAATCATTTTTCAGGTCATTTTCCATTCTACTCAATTTAGCTATGAGTTTACATTTCAAAGACTGAAGACAAAAAACATGTGGAAAGTATGAAAAGATAGTACGTACAACTTGCAGTAACCCTGCTTGCCAATCCACAATGAAAGTAATGACACAATTTGTGACAACTGCTAAACAAACCACATCTTAGTTTTATCATTCCCAATGACAACAATAGCAAATGAAATTAAGTACATGCTTGGAAATATTAAATTCATAAACATTCCTCTCAAAAGTTTTTTTAAAAAAAAAACAATAAACAAATATTAAAGGGAAAAAAATAGGAAAGATAATTAACCTTGATTTTTGTCATTCACTTATGAAATAAGAAACGTCCCCTTATGCCGACTTTTCAAAAATATTCCATCCATAAATAATTGGATGGCTAGGGGACTTGCACCATCGGTATGCCAAAGTGTCAATAATGAGAGAGGAAAGATCAAATTTCACGTTGTTCATGAAAAAATGAAAAATGTACATGTTAAAGTGAGTGAAGATTGCATATCTTCTTCTCTAGTCACTAGATTGTGACTTATAACGTCTAGAAGAAGTCGGTGGACAATGGATGGACTACCTAAGATTTGAGACTATTGATAGGTGTAAATTACCTATTTATTTCCAAACCGAACATTATTAGTTTTCGAGTACGTTTTAATATGTTTTTATTATTTTTGTATTAAAACAGGTGTATAGGTGAAAATGATTTTATTAACAACACACACGATATCAAATGGTTTTATTAAAATCAACATTTATGTACTTCAACTCATTAAAGCAATAGAAATTGTTATGTCACTGACTAATATTACTCATATAATGATCAAAACCTTATATGTGTTGATGAAAGTTAGAGATAAAGAATTGTAAAAATCTTATCTTAAAGGAAAGTTGAAAACTTGTCAATTTAATTAATATTAATTACATAAAATGAAGTTTTTTTTTTTGTCTAAAAAAATTGTGCGACCTTACGTATATGCGTGAATACTAGTTTCACACATTGATTTGCCCTAGTATAATTTGGCCCTCATGATCGATTCAAACTTAACACCTAAATCCTACTAATGGATACTAAAGTTAAGATCTCAAGATCATATTTCCAATTCAAGCATTTATTCACAATAAACCATTACCTCTAATATTGTACTATATGCCGAATAATGAACAAAAAAAATCTAGTTTCAAGCCACGTCAAAAAAGGTTCACAACTAATGTTTGCTTGTTGGTTCATCTTATTTCCATTGTTATTAATGCTATTGTTTAAAAACAATAGTCTAGTCTCCGCCGAGGGGGATGGAAATTAAGAGGCTTGTGGGGGATCAGTAGACGAAAATCAATTTCTACCACAATACTCTTGCATGAGCCAAAATTCAAAATATCAATCTCACGCGATAGAAATTGAGTACATAATTTATAGGAATTTATTTTTCTAGTAGGCAACGAGATTTATGTACTTCCGTAAGCCCATCAACTTTTGTAAGCATGGTCTGCTTAATTTAAGCAACTGCAATCGACTATCCAGTCACTCTAATTCCAAAGGACTACCAAACCTTTTTCCCACTACTAATTGCGATTTCTAATAAAATCTACACACTGAAGTGTCAATTACCATAAAAAAAATAAAAATCTAAGATAAATTTAACATCATGTTGTAATTAATGTAAAATTCTTAATCTATGTTAAATTGCATACCATTCGCAATATGTATAAGAAAAATTAAATTTACACAATCTCTAAACTTTAGGGGTTAATTATGTAATTAACCCTTCTTACTAGTTTCAATTCATTACACTTCAGAAAAGAACATATAAAGTTAAAAAGTCATCTTATATGTTTAAATTAAAACTAGCTAGACCAAGTGAGATTCTAGTTAAATTTTCGGGGTACAAAGTGTCAAAACCTTCATACTTTTAAGGCCAAATTTCAGGGACGAATCAAAACCCTATTTTCCCCTCCTTTGTATCGTACCGCCTTCGAAACCATGGCAGGTTGTAGACCCTCCTACTTCTTTACCTTCGAAACACAATCTCTAACGCTGCAATGGGAGATGAAGCCAAAATCGAAGTCCATTCAACAGAGAATCGTTGATTTTGACCGTCAACTGCAAAGAAGACAGAAAAAATAAGGGAATTGGAGAAATCGTCTCATCCACCTCTGCCCTTATAATTAACAAGATGATGCAGTGCAATAGGAGTGAGATTTCATGGCCCAAAGATAGCACCCTAAGGTCCAAAACGCCTAAAAAGGCCAGGTTTGACGAGAAAGTCAATTGTGACCATTTTTGACAAAAAAATATCATTTTTTTGGATGGAAACGACCTTTTGAGCAAAACTGCTGGACTATGCCCGGCACTGGACATGATTTTAGCCAAATTCCATTGTTTCGAAGGTCAAAACGACAATTTTTCATTTTATGAGATAATTTTATAATTCTTCAAGAATTAAGGACCTTTTTCGCAATTTTTATAATTTTTGCATGTAAGGTTTTCCTTTATATATGTTGTGCAAGGCCTCTTAATGGCTACACATTTTTTGTTTGAATAAAATATTGAGATTTTTCTCAATCCTTCATCTCAAGTTCTCGTCATTCTTTGTGAATAGAGTTCTATGTGAATTAAAATTAATTAGGAGGGTACACATAAAAAAAATATCAATCTAGGGAGAGTGAATACTGCAATCTCATTCCAAATCGATCAATACAATTTTTGTAAAATTTTCAACAGAAAATCATGCTCAAAAATAATTTTAAGCTAATTATATTACATAATGAGTAATAATTAACTAAAAATTATTTTTAATCCTAAAAAAATCAAAGAAATTTTACAAAAAATTAAAGGGCACGAAAATAAGTGCACAGGAAAAAATGGGTCTCGGAATAGGGTTCACGCTCCCCCACGTGCCTAGATCGTACGTGGGGGTTGCAGACCATGGCTAGAGGTTGTCTTCAACTCCAGCTGGGTCCTAAACTAGGTCACGCAACCCTGTTTCTGCCCGCCATTCTAAAACCCTAAAAAATCTCATTTTTCTTCAATAATTTTATGAGTTTATGTAGATCCAATAATCTATAACATGTATATAACGATTAATTGAAGAAAAAATAGAAGAATCATGTCCAAAATTGAAGAACAAGTCTCGGTTTTTACACCTCTATGGCAAAAACTCAAAACTCGATTTTAACCCTTATTTCTGGTGAATTTTATATGAGTTTGTACCTAATATTAATTTAAAGACTATCTACAATGTTTAATTGAACAAAAAACTCATCAATCTTCATCAGTTTGTAAGGTGAATCTCGATTTTCTAGGGTTCGTGACCGAAACTTCGAAGTTGAAATACTCACAAATTACTTAACCAAATAACATGTATAATATATCAAATTAAAGATTAAATCAAGAGGAATAAAAGCCCAAAGGTTTTATAGTCAATAGAAGCAAAAAATTACATGAAATCACGGCCTCAAGTTTCGGTTTCGGGAGTTTTCTAGGGTTCGTAGCCGAAACTTCAACGTCAAAATTCTCTCTGATTACACAACCAAATTGCACGTATAATATATCAATTCAAAGCTTGAATCTATAGTAATAAAAATCCTAATATTTTACAGTTAATTGAAACAAAAAATCTCATGAAATCGTGGCCGCAAGTTTCGGTTTCGTTAATGAACAGAAAATAAAGAAAATTTCAAAAACCAATTGTAGATCTTAAATCATGTATGTAGGTTTGATACCACATGTTGATTATTTCTCATAATCACAATAAAATGAAAGTAAACAATAATTTAAATTATACATGATTATTAGGGCACAACAATGAAGAACGGTAATCGAAAGCGTATCTGTCTCGGCCATCGCATGAGATTGAATCTGTCGTAGCGGATTACCAACTAGGTCTTCTTCCTTATGATCTAGATTTCATGGTGGCGGCTCTCAATGGGAAGAAACTCTTAATCTAGATTAGGGAGGGGATCTAGTTATATATACGAGGGTTTCTCGTTGGGCCCTCCCATAACGGGTTTCAACGAAACTCTAAACCTATACTTGCCACTTGACTGAACTTCTACATAAAAGACGCCACAATTCAAATCAAAATATGATCACTTATTATTTGCGTTGCTTAAATAATAGACTATCATTAACCTATTTTTGTAAAATAATTAATTCAATTAATGTTAACCCATAAAAAATATTCCAACAGATAATCCTCCGATTTTTTGTAATTTTTTTTTTAGATTTTTGAAAAAACAAATATGTTGGCTTGGAACATGAGTTCTTTAAACTTAGAAACATGATTCTCAATTTAGAAAAAAGCATAATTCGAATTGAAATGGAAAAAAAAAAAGTTTCATGGAAATATGCTTTTGATATATATATATATATTTTTTATGTTTTTAGAATACACACACACACACACACAAAAAAGTGAACTTTTTGAACAACTTTGTATAATTTTCTTTAGTGATTTTTGGAAAAACAAAGGAGAACAATCTTTTGGAGAAAAAAAACTTATTTTATTTTTATTTTTATTTTTAGGGAGGAAAATTATTTTTGAAAACTCATATTTTCGTTTTTTTTTTATATGATTTTTAGGAAAAGTAAAGGAAACAATTTTTTCAAGGAAAACTTTGTCTGGAAAAAATAAATAATTTTCAAAATTTTTATTTTTCGAATGCGTAAATATAAGATGGTATTAGTTTGATTAGCATGATATGAATGCAATAAGTTTTTTTTTTTTATTAATTTTTTTCCAACTTAACCTAACTTAAGAAGTGTCTTTCTAAACCCATTATCTTAAAATTTCGCACGAATTGGGAAATCAAGAATCAATGGTATGGAAGAGCCTCCCTTAATTAAAGTTTTAATCCATTTTTAAATCCTTAAGAACAATACGAACGGTCCCAAAATTTACGTGTACATGTTCCGCTCTTTTTTTTTTTTTTTTTTTAGATTGGTTTTTTTTTCTACCCTTCATTTTGACATGGATAAACTTTACGAGAACAAAATCTAGCAAATGAATGAAGCAAGTAATTATGGGAACTTGGTTCCTTTAAAAAATAACTCATTCATTTTTAAACGGTATTTCGTCGAATCCGTAAGTGAATTCCGACTACACAAGTACCTTGTCTTTCTTATAGTATTTCAATCGGATCTATACAATTATCATAAGAAAGACATTTTTTTTAATCTTTTGGTTTAATTTTTCAAGGTATTTCATTGGATCTACAAAGTGATTTCAACTGCACAAGTAACATTGTGTTCTTACGATATTTCGTCGGATGTACAAAGCGCTTCCGACACAAATACCGTAAGAACGTTATGTTTTTTTAGACAAGTATCATAACATATGTTATTAAGTAAATGACTCCAAATGATAAGTACGAAAAAAAAATGTTCTAAGTGGAAGACTTACCTTGGGCAAGGGGATAAAGACTTGATTTTTATTTTTAATTTTTGTATTATGCTTTTTAAACTTCTTTTGTCTCTTGAGTTTTTCTTTTGGATGAGGGATAATATTTTAGGTGAGAGTGGAGAAGTTTAGGGGAGCTTAAAGGGTGAAAAATGGGGCAGAAAATCCAAAGTAGGGGTAGGCTTGAGTTCTATATTTGAATAGAAACAGGAAGGGCTGCCTATAAATAGGCAGCCACCCCCTGCGCATCTAGGGATGCATGAGGTGTCTCCAAACCAATAGGTAGAGTCTGCAAATTGTAGATTGCACCCTTGTACAACATGCAAAATTGCAGGTTGTATTCCCCTTATCTTCTTCTCAATTGAGCTTGATTTCTCACCTATTTTCACTTGTGGATATTGTTTTTACTAAGAAAGGAAAGTTTGATTTGTCTTGGGGTGAAAATGGATAATCAAATTGGTTTGGGATGAAAATATAAGAGAAATATCTTTTCAATTTAGTCCTTGAAACTTTTGAATTTCAAGAATGATAATCAATAAATCAACATAATGAAATTGAATCGTCAAACTTTGATTGGTAAATAGTACTAATATTCTATTCACTCAATTATTTAATGTATTCAACGAAATCACAAATATCTAAAGTAAGCTCAAAGTTTTGGGTAGAATTGGAAATATTTTGAAAGTTTGATTCAAATGTTTTTTTTCCTTTTAAATTGAGTTTTGGTTAATGAAATTAAGTTCATAAATAATATTTATTCAATAAAATTTTGGATCAATTTGACCAATTTGGGCCTTGAATAATTTTTTTTAAAATTTCAATTTTGATCCTTGAAGCTTTAAATGCAACTCTAAAAAGGCAAAATTTGGGGTGGTTGTTAGAGGATACATTTCAAAAAATTATATTTGATTTGGATCATTTAAGGTTCTTTATTGATTTTTTTTCAAAATTTTAATTAAGTCCCTAAACTTTCCAATTTGAATCATTGTTTCAATTTAGTTTGAAAATGAACTTAACTAAAATTTATAAATTGATTAGTCATAATTTTGGCTTTTGCTTTTATTGAACATTTTAAGTATTATTCTAAGTCCATAATATTTAAACTTGCTCAATTTTTAATTTAGTCCCTAAATTTTTGGCCCAAATTAACGCAAATGGCCCCTTGAAAATTTAAAATAAGGCCTTCCAATTTTAGATCATACTTTTTTAATATTAATGAAAATTGACTTAGCGATGAATTTATTATTTAATCAAGATAATATTCGATAGACAAAATGCGATGTCTACACTTGCTTCATCAATTCCCCGACCTTTCTAGACAAGGTCCCATTGAAACATCATGGCCTTACACTCATTCTCTCGCCAAACAAAGCAGAAAGACATATCTTCATAAGATGTTGTTATCTGGAAACAAACATGATATGTCAAAAGAAGGAACAAAAAAGAAAGAAAGAAGAGTGAGAACTTGAAGAAAAAAGAACATGGTTAGAAATAACAAATAAGTATGTTGGGGTAACCCACAGTAGAACATGTTATGAACCTCACTCTTCGTCTTGGATTGCAATATGTCCTTGTCCATAGGAAGGCACACTACACGCTAAAAATGAAAAGATACCTAAGATTATAAAAATCTGAGTCATCCTTGGTCAAGGGAACATCGGGAGTATGCATGTCCAGGCACCGGAGAACAAGACCAAACTTGTGCTCCTTAGACTGGCGACCCTCAGAATTGTCCAAGTAGGGAGGTCTACTTTCTTAAACTATCAACGATGTTTGACTTAGAAGACAAGAGGATCGACTAATGGAGCGAGAATATCGCTCGGATCTACCACAAGAAGAGTGAGGTCGGACTCGTTGATAGGGGGAACACGAGTACCACTATTCAAAGCCTTCGTAGAGAAAGCAATGGGCTTAGGGATTGGGGTAGGTTTCTTGGTGACTAACCTCCTGGAGGCTAAGATATCAGTAAGATCAGGAAGATATCTCTTCGCATGCTCTATTAAACAGGACAAAGTGGAATCAAAATCCGAATCCCCAGAAGTCAAGAAAGAAACGATAATCGTGGCTTTCTTTGAATAAGCCCTACACGAACCTAAGATCCTGAAGAAAAACTACGAAATCAGCCAATATAACTAACATACCCCGGATTTTGGAAAATAAAAAAGAAGGAGAGAAGAGAAAGACGTGATTTGGTCTCCTCCCTTTCAAAATCCTCAAAATCCATTCATTTTAGGAAAAAAAATAGTTTCCGGGGCTTTTCTATGGGCCAATTTTGAAAACGTTCTTTAGGCCGAGATGTATTTGAAAATGGATCTGTCACCTAGCATTGAATTAAATGGTGTACTAGGTCACCGAGATTTTGAAATTCATTTTTAGTTTAGAAATTACTCAAATTTTGACTCATAAAATAGTTGGTCTTTACTAGGGATTTCTTTAAAGTTCGGGGGTTGATTATACTCGGAGAAGGTGTTAGGCACCCCAAGACACCCGTCCGAAGACGATACCTAAGTTTAAATAAATCTTTAAATTCAAATTAGTCCAAGTAATTTTCTTTGGTTTTGATTAACACACTAACTCCCATTTTGAAATATTTTTGTCTTTTATATTTATTTTATGCATGAGAATACGAAAACACATTTAAGAAAAAACGGTAATAGATAAAAAAGATTAAAAATAAAGAACAAATTTTTTCCTTTTATATCGCCTATCGATTATGAAAGAATTGATAATTTAGCCTTAGTGGGATTTTTCAGTGAAAGCTTGACTTGACAAAACTAATATGTATTTTAAAATAAAAGAAAAAGGTAAAAATAAATTTAAGAAAATATTTTTATTAGAATGTGGAAAACCATGTTTTAAGTAAGAAAAATATAACAAAAAAAAAAAGTAAAAGTTTTATTGTAAAATGATGTACATAAAAAAATTTACGTATGGAAATAATTTAGAAAAACAAACGTTTATTTTTTAGAGTAATACACAAAGTACTTTTCATGTAGAAATTTTCTTATGTGAAAACTCTTTTTCTTTCTTTATTTATTTTTTTTATTTAAGAAAAGTAAGAACAAACATGACACTAACGATAAAGATATATACATTTGATTATTGTCAAGAACACTCCAACCAAACTTACTTACTTAGGTAAGTTTAATGTTATTGTTTACTTTTGTTAGTTAAAAAGAAAATAAAATATAGATATAATTGTCAATCTTACTCGTAACTAAGAAGAAGGAAATGTTTTTGAAGAAGACACACACTTTTCCCCGAAGGGATATATGGTCTCCCTTTATTCTGCCTTTTAGCCACAAGAGTCTAGACATAGTAATATATACGGGATTCCAGTCCATGATCTAGGTTTATAAATATAGGGGTTCCAATCCACACCCTAAGAAGTAGAGCCAAGTCATGATCTAAGCTAGCGCAGAAAAGCGCAGAACAAGAAAAGTAAATAGTTAGTAGTCCATAGTCAGTCAGTTTATTTTAGGTTTATTGAGTTTGGTTTCTTGTGTTTCTTGACAAAAGATAACGATGCTATGTGTACCAAAAGTTCTTGTTGTTTTTGAAAAAAAATAAAGATACTATGTACAATAACTAAAGACAACAAAGACAACCAAAAGAAAATATATATAAACAACCTAAAGATGAAAAACAAATAAACTAAAGAGAGGTTTAAGGAAACTTACCTAACTTAAGAGAGTGATATTTACCTAAGTAAATATCTCATTCTTCTCCTTAGCTTGATTGTTCTTGAGAAGTCTCTTGAAATCTTTGTAGAAGAGCATCATGATCACATTTTAAGAGGATTTTTGAGGTGTTTGATAGGTAGAAAGCTTAGGAAATTATAGACACCGCATTTTGTCCCGCCCACTTAGTATCAGATCGAAAGCGCAAGTTTGAATAAATTTTAAACTGAGATTTAAAGGGAACGAATTTCTGCTTTAGATTATATTGGATACCACAAAAAATAGAGGAAAACATAAAATTGTCAAATTGACTGAATTTGGTATAAGTAAAAGTTTCGGGCCAACCTTAAAATTCCTAAAGCTAAGGGGGAAAAGCGGGACTAAAATGACATTATTAAAGTAAATTTTACCAATTACCCTTACTTCTCATTTTGACCCCTGAAACATTTATTATCACTGGTTTTGTCTCTTAGACACCAAAAATACTTCTTTAAATTTTTGTTTAAAACATTAATCCTCAAGAATTCAAGTCAAAAACCTTGATCAAGTCAAAGAAACCACCATAACAAGTCTAGTTACCCAAAGTAATTAATGCTAAAGACTAGGTTCAAAATCAATCAAACCGAATATCATCATGACAAACATTTAAATCCCATCATATAAAATCCACATTATGTATTTAATGACTCATTAATGAGCATTAAATGATAAGATCTTTCCAAGATCTTCCTATCAAAATATCTAGGATTGAAACTTAGTTAATTGAAAAGTAATAATAGTTACAAAATTAACTGGTCCGGTTTCTCATCAAATGATGCAATAAATGATCCATCAAATTAACATCCCATCAAGCATTTAATGCTTGAAACAATCTTGGGAGACTACATATATTTCGATCAAAATATCTTAAGTAAACCAAGTTACTTCAAAAGTAACTAAACGGTTACGAAACTAATCGGATCATTTCCCATTCCATCAAATGCATTAAATTCCCATCAAATCAAAAATCATATCAAACATTCAATGCCAAAATGACATGAAGAGACCATATGCATTGAATCTCCAAGTGCATTTAATGCAAGTAATTGGAATAGTTCAAGTAACTAATACTTAGCAAACAAACCAAACCGAAAAACATCCCATCAATCATTAAATACCCCATGTGCCAACCAATAATGACTAATCATGACCAATGATGAGTAATGATTAGCAATAATGAGCAATAATTATTTAGATATTTTAAAGATTTTGTAATCATTAAAAAATCATTGAAAATCTTAGTAAATTTTCAAGATTTGGCCCAAACCATTAAATTAAGAGGCATCAAAGGGTTACACCTAAACCAAATAACCCCTAAGGAATAGGCTGGGTAGGCCTGCGCACTCCCCGAACCTACAGTTAGGTAGGCTATTTTTTATTTCAAAGGGGCTTGAACCAAAACTCTCTTTACTCTCAAATTTCTTTCTCGGGTCTAGGAAATTCTCGAGCCTTTTATTTCATAAACACCCTCAAATTAATCCCTCCAAAAGGTATTCTTGAGGATTTTAAAATAAGATCTCAAGAAGTTGTCAATGAATGATGAAGAACAACCGAGAAGATCAAAGAAGGAGAATAATGAAAATACTTAGGGGAAGATTACTCCCCTAAGTTAGGTATATCCTCTTAAACCGCCTTTCTATCTTATTTAAATATCGTTATATTGCTTGTATATAGTGTATTTGGTTAGTTCTTAGATGCATAGTTCATGTACATAGTGTATATATCAAAAAAACAAGTCAAAAACATCAAAAATATGTCAAAAACATAAAAAATATGTCAAAAATATCAAAAACATGTCAAGAACATCAAACACATCATGAGTTGTGCATAACATCTTTGATTCTTTCAAGAACACATAAAACCGAACTTCAAAGAACTCAAAACAAACTTCCAACAAAGGACTACTCTATCGAGACCCTTATGGCTAAAATTTGGAATAAAGGCAAGACCTCTATTCCTTCAGGGATAAGTGTGTACCTTATTCAAAATTGTTTTCATTTTCTTAGTTACGAATAGGACTGACACATATATGATATATTTTCTTTTCTTTTTGAACTAATAAATTAAACCTAAATACTAAACTTGCCTAAGCAAGTGAGCTCGGTTGGAGTGTTCTTGACAAAAGCAAAAGTGTATATCCACTAATCATTGGTGCAATTCATGTTCTGATCTCATAAAAAAAACATAAAGTCGTCTTGAGATGAACTACTTATTGACTTGATTCTCAGCCACTTAAGATACGTAGGCGACCCACACATTGGTTCAATTACCTGTCTTAAACAAAATCATCAAGAAAGGCAAACTACGTTTCGACTTGATTTCCCGTGAAAATCAGGATACGTAGGTAAGCTTTATAGGTTCGGTCGACATAAAAAGTACAAAAATATTTTTTATTTAATGTTTTTTATCTGTTGTTGCTGATGGATAATAAGTTTTTTTGGTTTCTTTACATCAAAAAATGCATAAAAAAGAAGAAGATGAAAACATAAAAAAGGGAATTATTGTGTTAAACAAAACCAAATAAAATTACTTGGATTTTGTTTAAATGTGAACATCTATTTAGACTGAGGTATCATCTTCAGACGGGTGCCCTGAGTGCCTAATACCTTCTCGAGCATAACCGACCTCTGAACTTCAAAGAAATCTTTGGTAAAAGACCAAATATTTTTTGATTCAAAACGTGGGCCATTTCAAAACAAAAAAAAAAATGATTTTCTGAAATCTCGGTAACTTAGCATACCATTTAACCCTATATTAGATGACGACTTTGTTTTCTACATAAATCCCAGCCCAAAGAACGTTTTCAAAACGGCGCCTAGAACAACCCTTTAAACAAGTTTTCTAAAATAAACGATTTTTTTAGGATTTCGAGGAGGAGAAATGAAACTTTATTTTTCTCTTCTTTCTGCTATCTATTTCATCTGCTTCCAAAAATCCGGGGTGCGTCAAAAATCAAGAAACTCAAGACATATTTTCGAGTTTAGAAAGAGAGAAGGTTTGATCAGTGTCTAGCTCTTGAAAAAATAGGTTGTCTTTTATAAGCAATGACATGCCTGTGTATTCCCAAATGCACAGGCATTGCCTGCCTGCATTAAATGATCATTTGATGATCATTAAATGCCTTTTAATGCAGTTTAGTCTAGGAATGATGAAGATCTTTTAGGATTTTCTAGGTAATGATAAGATCTTGTTAATGATGTGATTTTTTTGAACAAAATTGTTCCAAAAGATCTCCTATTTAATGCATATCATTAATGCTTCATTAAATGCCCTTAAATCTCTTAAATATTTTTGAATGATAAAGGGCTACTTAGGATTGATTTAGGCAATAATAACCTATGGGAAATGATGAGATTTTTTAGAAAATCTTTTCATAAGATTGCCTAATTAATACTTGTCATTAATGACTTCATTAAATACCATTTAATGTTATTCAATGATGGCATGTTAACAAGTTAGTTAGGCATCATGACATTCAAATGAAGACATTCTATGAAGAATTTTTTTTCATAAGATCATTATTTAATGATTGACATTAATGCATATTTTTCTTGGGAAGCTCCTAATTTGGCTAGGGGCACTCCTGTAGAGGATTCTTATGCTTCCTCTTGAGTTTTGGAATGTGTGCTCTTAGTAAACTTGGTATTTTGGGCACCCATTTGACTAACAAAAAATTAAAATAGAATATTTTTTGCCGTCAATTTGACAAAATCGGTGAAAACGAAAGTTTCAGGGGTTAATATGTGCAACAATTGTATTCGGTGAAATTTTCTCAAATTAAAGGATAGAAACTAAATTAAACATATTAAAAGTAATACCAAGAGAAAATTCAATTTTAATCTTCTCATTTTAGTCCCCATTAATTTTTAAAAATTTCTAAATTGACCCGAAACTTTTGTTTATACCAAAGTTCAATTGAATTGAAGATTTTATGATTTTTTTTTTTTTAATCCTTTTGTAGTATCAAAACATAATCTAAGGCAGAAATTCATTCACTCTAAACATCAATTTAAAGTTTGTCTAAATTTGTACTTTACAAAAGAAAATTAAAATTACCAGGACAAAATGCAGTGTCTACAATAATCTTAGGTTACGTTTGGGTAAGGAATTTGACAAATTCAAGAGATTTAGTAAATAAAGGGATTTCGAAATCCAGGATTTTGAAGTTTCATCATTTACCAAATCCTTTCTTTGGATAACTATTTGAAGCGAAAAATTTGATTATATAATTTTATAATTTCCTTGTTTGGATAAATTAACACTATTTGTAAAATACACCGGAATCATGGAACAATTCTCAAACTGAAAAATCCAAAGAACAAGAAATTTGAAGAATAATTCTCAAACTGAACAATTCTCAAAAGAACAAAATGAACAGAACAAGAAATCTAAAAAACAAAAGCCAATGAACGAAGAAGAAATTGGGACGAAGAAGAAAAAAAGCCAAAGAAGAAATTGCGACGAACCCTAAAATGATTGATTTCGATTTCTGCAAAGAATTTGATTTCGATTTCGATTCTTATTTTTGCAATAAAAAACCTTAAATTGGAATGATGGACGACGACGAATGAGATAGACGATGGATGACGACGATGAATTTGATTCCTATGGACGATGAAGAAGGAGATGGACGACGAAGAAATCGACGATCTAGGTCTCAGATTTGTGAAATCCACGATGGTGAAACCCTGCACCTAAATCGCAGTCGATGAAGAAGATCGGAGGCTCAGAGTAGAAGAAAGACGACGATGGAGAAGAGGGCTCAGTCATCACAAGAGGGTCAATTGCGAAGGAGAAGATTGATGAACAGGATTGATGAAATCCTCGTTTGGGAGGATTTGTCAAATTCCACCTATTTCAAAAGGATTTCCAAATTCTCTATTTTACACTTGAAATGATTTTACAAATAATTCCTACTCAATACTCAAACAAGGTATTCGTTAAAAAAGAATTTTGAAATCCCTTACCCAAATGAAATCCCTCCCCCAAATCCCTTACCCAAACACAACCTTATAGTTTCCTTTTATAAAAAAAATAAAAATTTAGAAACACGCGAATGGAAAAGCATAAAAAACTTGGAAAAAAGAAAAACGTCTGTGAGACTAAACTTCATTGGGATTCGAGGAAGATGAGAATTCTTCTCAGCCCCAAATTCCAATCTAATCTTTAAAATCAGGGATTTTCTATCCCAACCTTTATCAAACTTTCATTAGACCACGACAAGAGCGAAGAGAAAGATACCAATAACCCTTAATTGTTCTTCTTAAAACAATAGTATAATCTAACCTCACTCAAACCTAACCTAAGATCATGGATACAATTCAAGCCCAAGCCCCCATCAAATTCCTGTATACACTTGAGGCAAATTGATGAAGACATATTCGAAAAAAAAACAAAAAGGTTTCATGAACAAGATGATAAGATGGGACCCTTAATGCCCATATTCACAAAATACCAAGGGTGAATTAAAATCTCATTTTCTTGAAAGCTACCTTGGTTGACGGTGTAACCTTTACCTTTTTACACCACCTAAATGGAAGTAGAAATCCCATACTTGTCCTTGAACTCACTAATGTCGTTAGTGGAATTTTTTTTCCAGCAATTTAGTTGTCTTAATGAAAATCAAATGAAGAAGAGAAGAGAAAACATCATACTTAAGGTTGTGTTTGGGTAAGGGATTTGAATGAGGGATTTGATTTGGGTAAGGGATTTCAAAATTCCTTTTTTGTAAATACCTTGTTTGGGTATTTATGAAAAAGAAATTGTAAAATCCTTTCAATTGATAAATAGTGGTGAATGAGGAATTTGGAAATCCTTTCAAACTAGGACATTTACAAATCCTTGCAAGGAGGGATTTTAGATCCGATCGCAGACCACCGCCAAGCGTTGACAATCGCCGTCGTCGGCCACCACCCCTGCTACCGCCGACCATCACCATTGACCACTGTTGTCTACTGCCGCCATCGTCGGTGCCGGTGACCATCGACGTGAAGCCTAATTTTTACACATGCATATTTTTAGTTACATTTTAGAATATTTAGAAAAAATAATGGGGTTCATTGTGCAATTTAAATTTTACTTTAAAAATTTTAGGGGTTATTAAGCTATTTAAAAGTTTGATTTTAAAATTTTAGGGATTAATTTGTTAATATTAATTTTAACTTTTAAAAGTTTTGGGATTATTATATTATTTAAAGTATAATTATTAATAACTTCAGGGTATTTTATGTAAATATTAACCTTTATATGTATAATGTCATGACATATGTGTTGTGCTCCACGTGTGAGATGTTCAAATTTTGAAAAAAAATATGAAAATGCAATGGCGGTAAAAACAACTTATGGACCCTTTTACATATATATGCATATATATACACAGGTTATTAAAAAAATATATATATAGGAGAAAACGTCACTCTCTCTCTTTCTTTTCAACTTCAAGTATGACCTGACATATATATATTCATGTGTTTATATATATTTATGTGTGTGTGTATATATATACATATATGTGTGTGTGTGTGTGTGTATATGTTTACATGTGTATTTGTATTTATGTGTCTATATGTGTGTATATACATACGCGAAATATACAGTGGGCTCGGAAAATACAGTGGGCATATTTATATATATAGATATAGCTAATTTGTGAATAATACAATTTAAAAATAAAAATTATAAATTTCATTAAAATGACATTTTTAGTAACTCGTTGACTAATAATATTATTAGTAGTTGAATAATATTTTTCTATCGATTAAATTATTAACAAGCAAAATTTTGTAATTGTTATTATAATATTTCTGTATAGTTAATATTAACTTAAGAAATTGGGCGTTTAATAATTTCTTATAATAAAAAAAATTTAGGAATGGAAAAAATTGTATTTTAGTGTCACGCATTGCATATTAGATTTATTTAAATAAATTCTTAATTTAGACCCTGTCGTTGTTAGGTTCACAGGTGACACCGACAATGTCAGCATTACGACGATAGTATATTCAGTAGCGCAAATATCGAGATGAGTATATTGTCTTCTATTTGAATTGTCAAATTATATTTTCGTACTAAAATGTGAAAAGAAAAGATTTATTAAAATGAATTATTTCATTACGTTAACTGGATCGAGTAAATTTTTAAATGTGGAAAGTGATTTTTATTTACTATACTACTGTGTCATAGTGTGGTCCCGACAGAAGGGCATGTCTTGTTGGATGTTGTTGGTCCTAACAGAAGGGCAAGTCTTGTAGGACGTTATGTTGTGATCTGATAGGAGAGCAAATCCTGTAGGTGGTTGATATATATTGTTGTTGTTGTCGTTGTTGATGATGATGATTATCATTATGATATGGTGGTTTAGACCACGTGTTGGCTCCTACCATTGAAGATATTAAATGACCCTACCACTGATGACAACCTTAGATTTCACAATTATCCAAATAAGAGATTTGAAAATGACGAGATTTCCACTGATGACAACCTTAGATTTCACAATTATCCAAATAAGAGATTTGAAAATGACAAGATTTCAAACTCCAAGATTTTGAAATATCATCATTTAACAAATTCCTTACCCAAACGCAACCTAAATGAATGGTTGGACCCTTGGTGACTCCAAAAGAATAGAAATGATCGAGTTCGATAAATTGAGAAATGGTTCAGCACACAAGGAAAACTCTTTAAGATTTCATCAAATAAATCCTTGAAGTGGAGGGAAAACATGGCGCCCAAATTTGAATTGGGGAGATACATGCACAAAAGGAACAAAATAAGTGGATGAAAGAGTAAATAAACAAAGAATAAGGAAAATCGAAATTGAATAAAGAAAACTAAAAGAAACCGCTACAGAGCGGTTCTGAATAAATAAGAACTGAAAGATAATAATCCTAATTTGAACAAGGTCGGTAAACCCAAAGACCTCAAAGAATGTGCGAACGTGACAATAACTTCCGATGATTACATGGACCCATAACATGAATTGAATTCGGGCATAATGCCCATTAATGAAGGAAATCACCCGCATCCCTAAAAAATAGGAAAAGTAGGTAGAAGAAAATAAACTGTTATTGTCGAGATGACTTAAAATAAATTGTTTTAACATATGAATTTAAAAAATAAATAAATAGATAAAGGATTTTATAATAGGATCACTAATATTATTTTAATGTTTGCGGCGGATAAAATATTCTATCGATATAATATTTATTTTGTGAATGTTTATTGGTATGCTTTGGTTTATAAGTATTATTTTTCTTCAAAGAAATTACAAAAAAGTTTATGCATAGTGATTCATTTTCTTCTTAATATAAGTAGCAAAGAGATTTAATACACATCTATACAATAGAATATGAAAAGTGCATATATTGAAACTATAATTTCAAAAGATATTTTTTATATAATATTTTGTTGAATGTTTTTTTTTACATACCCACAAGTGTCTCCACATCTACACAGAGTGTGAAACTAATCTCGTTCAAGATTTTGTGGCTGCCATTTCCAATAAATGCTTTTCCGCAGACTTGAAATCCCTGACCTTGTAGAGACCTATCAACTATTTAACTTAAATGTGCCTTACCGCTGTCACGCTATGTTGGTATTTTGTTAAATATTAAAGTTGATCTTTTTATTATGTGACTTATTTTTTTCTTCAAATTAAGGTCATATGCTAGTTTCAAATAACACACATTTGAATTTTGAAAGAGAAAAAGTCATTTTTTAGGTGTTTAGTAAAAAAAACAAAAAAAAACAATGGTATCTTATTTAGTTATATTTATTACATGAATTTATTGAATTTAAGTTTTTATATAACTCTTCCTTCAAGAAAAAGAAAAAACAAATTTGGAAGTGATCTTGTTATATTTTTGTAAATATTTTAAAAAATATTTTTTATTCCTCCTTTAAATATGCTAAAAAGTAATATTTGAAAACCTCCAAAAAAATAGGCAAAAGAAATTAAATTAATTCGCTTTCAAAAATAAAAGATTGAACTTCTCTGTCGTCACTACTGGAAGCTTCTACCAATGAAAAGGAACTTGAGTGGCTCTTCTGCTTTTACCTCCTTCCAGCAGTTAGGGTTCCTCTAGGGTTTATCAAGAAATTGAAATCCCCATAACTCCGCCACCTCCGACGTCCCTCCGAATCTCACAAAATTGGTCGCAGATGGTTCGCTCCAGCGCCGGTCGCCTCGTTCGCCTGATCGCTTCCCGTTCTTTTCTCGATTCATCATCTTCAGTACGCATCTATTTCTTCTATCTCAATTCACATCAATGTGTAAGCGTGATTTTGTGTATTCGTTTAGGTGTTTGATGCTGGTTAATTTGAATTTGTTGCAGTTATATGAGTCGCTGTTGAAAGGGGGATGCAGGAGATTCGGGACGGCGATATGCAACCAGCCGAGGATTCTAACTAACCCAAATTCGAGAAACGGTAGCGGAAATAATGATTCTTTTCGTAGTATGTTGTATTTTTTCTTCGTTCCCCTTCAAATATTGGCGAAGGTGTTCATTCATGTTGTTTTGAATTTGTCTTTTGGAAATGCAGTAGCGAGTGAGGAGAACTGGTTGAGACTTGGATTAATTAGAGCCAATTTAAGTGGGTCTAGATCAATTCATGGCACCGGTAACGTCTGCATTTTTTTTCTTAATTGTTTTCTTTACATTTGTGTCCTATTTAAGATGTTCCCCAACCCCTGTTTTCCCTATTTCGTTTTGCATATTAAGAAGCCTAAAAAACATAAAGAATTTTGGTTCTGGATTTTAGCTTTCTTATTAGATATAAACCTCATAAAGAATATAGGACTGTATAATCTAAACACCTGCAGTTTGGTTCATAGGAAATTGTAACACGCGCGTGCTCACTTTTGCACACTTAATGACATTTGTCAATTGGTTACTACTTGCTAGTTTTTTCCTCCATTTATTTCTTGTATCTCAACTCTCCATGGGGTATGCACTAAGTTTGTGTTTCCTTTTGAAAACAGCACATATGGCTTCAAGAGATTATTATGATGTACTCGGAGTAGATAGAAAAGCATCCCCATCTGAAATCAAGAAATCTTATTATGCGGTAATTCTCTTGTTCATCATATCTTATTTAACATTTATTAACTTTGTATCTATATATTAGTTGAATGCTTTCAACTCTATTTTAATATTCTCAGGAATTGAACTTAGGATTTGGAATTAAGAAGCAGTTCTAGGTGGGTGGGTTCGAAGTTAACATGGTATTAATTTGTTGGCAAACCAAAAAGTATCATATAGAAATAGGGCAAGAAACAGCAAAGGCGTCCCTAGGCCAACAACAAGATCAATTCAATCAACTCAGGCCTGCCAATAAACAGAAGGAGTTCCAAAACTAACCCACAAGGAACACATTTGTAAAACTGAAGAAGTGAGAGTTATTTCATAGCCATTACCTTTTAGAACCTACCTAAAAATTCTGACCATCTTTCTGCTCTATGTGACCATTTCCCATATTTGTGTTTCACAACTAGTCGCCATTCAGATGAAAACGAGACGTTTATCTCGGGTCAAAGAATGTGGTTTATCCAACTAATGAAATAACATCTAAATTAAGTTACTTACTCTTGAGAACACGGTTTATAATTGAAAAGAAAACTGGCAGAATACTTTACGGCCCACGAACGATCTTTATGGCACAAGCAGATTCATGTGGGAAACCCTGCCTGGGTGGGAGACAGGCTTTGTTATTATTTTTGTTTTTTTTAAACTTTTATCTGACATGTCCAACGGAACGATTCTCATGTCCGAACGTGTTGTGGACATTTTTGTGTACGTGTAATAATCCTATTTTAATTTATACCAGAAATTCACATTTTTTGGATGCACAAGTAATTTTCATTTTAAGACTTAATCGTAGAAAAGATTGAAAAAGTAGATATTTATATTGATTAATTGGCTGTGATATAAATTTGAAAAGATTGTGAAGAAAAAGTGTTGGGAATGTGTTTGAAATTATAATATTAATGACATGAAATGAGGTTCTGGATATGTGTAGGAGAGTGTCCATGTCAGATACTAATTCATGACTTCCTTAGAATTACTCATTCAGTTAGGTTATTGTCATTGTTCTTTTTAAATCATTATTATTACTATTACTAGCGTATTACCCGTCCTTGAAGGAACGGGTGTAAAAAAAAAGTAATTTAATATTATTTCTTCAATTTAATTTTTATAAATTTAATATTTCAATATTATTACTAAATTTAATTTGCATATATTTAATATTTAAGTATTATTACTAGATTTAATGTGTATATATTATTTGTATAATATCAGTAAATTTAATATCTATAATTTGCGTGTATTATATTTTCTCTTTTATATAATTTTTTTAATTTAATTGTCATAAATTTAATGTTTTAGTATTATTAGTAAATTTAATGTTCATATATTATTTCTATAAATTTATATATATAGAAAAAACATATTCTCTTTCTTCAATTATACAAAAAATATACGCTCTGTCCTCAATTATACAAAAAAATATACTCTCTCTCTTCGATTAGGTATAAGATATATAAGGTTAAATATAAATACACATTATATATTCATGTTAATTTTTTGGATCAATCTTGACCATTCTTTATTTTTGGATATAAAAAACGGCTGAGATTTGTTTAGAGGGTTTATGTCCGTCCTATTTTATTATATAGATTCTTATTATCATTTATCTATTGCCAACTTTCATATTTTTTAAATGCATTTTATATCAATCTGCAGCTAGCAAAGAAGTTGCATCCAGACACAAATAAAGAAGACCCAGAAGCTGAAAGAAAGTTTCAAGAAGTTCAAAAGGCATATGAGGTACACATTCATTTGAGCAATCAGCAGTTTATTTTTTCTTTTGTTATCAATTACAAACATAACTAACTGAGAAACTTCTCTTTCTTTTTGTTTCAGGTTTTGAAAGACGAGGGTAAACGTGAACAATATGATCAGGTTTTGAGAATGCCTAGTTTTATCTTTCGATGCTTCTTTTTCATTGGGCCTTCATGGCAAAATTGATTCTCACTTGAAAATCGATGTTTTTAAAATCAACTTCTCAATCTTTTGAACTGTATTTTGATCTTATGCCTTCAAGTGATGTAATGAAATTAGAATAATGAACTATGAAAGATCCACTTTTTCATCCACAGAAAGGTGAACATAACCCTCTTCCAAAATTCCAGATTGTGGCAGGAGGTTAAGAGTGTTAAGATGGTGTTAGGAAAGTAATGTGGTCTTTTTCAACAGCTACTTAGATTTTGAGAACCTATTATTGTTTTTTTTAACATGCCTAGATTTTTTTCATATCTACATGTGTTTGTTTTATAGATTGCGCAAACCCGCTACCCTTTTGCAGTATCCTTTTGGCTTTAAAGTTCAAGACTGCCAATATGTTTCTTAATTAGTAAAAGTTTTTCTACCATACACGGTATATCAAAGTCTATCTAGCATTTTGCATATTCATATTCGAATTTTGGTTCATGTTTCTATTTCTATATTTTTTGCACTTGTCTCATAGGAAAACATCGATTGAACTTCAAATAAAATGACCTGCTTTTGGAGAGTCTCTTGTGAATCCGGTTTTTGCTCTTTAATCATAACATGTTCTCACAAATCGGCAGACCAAACGTTTCTTCTTTATGCTTGAAGAGTAATTTTTTTTCCATTAGTTGTTTTGTTTTTGTTCTGTTTATATAGTGTTAAAACCATTTGCATGCTAATCCTGTAGCTTGGCCATCAAGCTTTTGAGCAAGCTGCCAATGGAGGCGATGCTGGTTCAGGATTTAATCCATACGACTTCAATCCCTTTCAAGACATATTCAGGAATTCTGATAACGTAAGGGCTTTTTCAGAAGTGTATCGATGTCGATGCTTCATCTTCTTGAAGATTTACTTTTGGATAGATTTATTGCCATTGCAGTGTTATCTGCCAATTTCAACCTTTGAAGCTAATTTTTTATTTTTCATTCACATGATATGTAACCTGTAAATGGGAACTAGATCTTCAGTTCAATCTTCAATAGGGACATGGGCGGTGAAGATGTCAAGGTATTACCCTTTCCTGCAATGGTGGTGACTTATTGTGGATTATATTTTGTTGATTGATGTTTAACTTTCATTTTTTATTTGTTACTTTGCGTAGGTTTCTATTGAACTGTCCTTCATGGAAGCTGTCCAGGGATGCACCAAAACTGTCACATTCCAAACCGATTTGCCTTGTGGAACCTGTGGTATGGCAAAATTTCTGCCCTGACTATGCGACCCCACCTTCCCACCCATAAAGAAAATTATATATGGTTAATAATTAAGAGAATGCAAATTAATTTAGACCGGCCACTTACCTATCGGACACTTTTCAGGCAGAAGTCATCATTTTGATGTTTAGAGGTGATTCTGGAAGGTACTGAAGTCATTCGATCGGGAAGAAAGTACACACTGTCCAATAATAATTAGAAAAACCTTGCCTTCCCTGGGTACTGGTCCCAAGGCAGGAGTAGTGGCTTAGTTAGTGTACATAATCTGTATGACTTTGGGCTGGAGGTCCGTAGGCATTTCTGTAACCTCCGGCAACCTAGTTGACAACATTATGGCCGCGCATGAGATCACACGAGAGCACTTCATTATCTAATGGAGGGCGATTGTCGTAAAGTAGTCTTCGCGAAGCTTTCAGGGAGGTGCGCCAAGGGCATTCAAAACTTCCCTTCCTTGCATTGGGATATGCTCAAGGGCTAAGGATAAGGCTTAGGCAAAGGGTAGGAGGCGAACAAGAATAGGTCACCATAAGTGCTTTGGTTGCCACGCTATACGCCCGGGATAGGAAAAACATGCAGTTTACGCTTTAGTAGCCAAGTAACTCAGTAGCTCCACCTACGGCTTGCAATGTTTTACTCAAAACTTGGATGACTCAGATTTGAGTCATCCTAGGCGGCTACTAAGGGGGTTGAAGACCAAGAAGACAAGTGTTTTATTTATACCAAGCATACCTTTTTCCATATGACCATCAACAACAAAGCTTGGATTCTCAACCCGGGGCCCAAAATTGAATAAAAATCTGGAGTTAAGTGTAACGGTCCGGTTTCCCAGGGCAGTCACCCAGTTTCTCCCAAAGAGAATTAATACTAAACTTGAATAACAAATATTTTATTTAATGAAAACCTCAGAAAATTTACAAACTATGTCTACAACAATATTTATTTATTAATCGTGTCAATTTTACAACAATAGTGATTTATACAAATATTATAAAATTTAATCTTAATGTAATTATAATTTCAGGCGCAACTCTATTTTTCATTGATCCTGAAATAGAAACTGTGGGGTTATGAGGTAAAGCTCAGTAGAATTTTTAACCTTTTTACTATGTTCATTTAATCAATCAATAAATAAGCACAAAGACATGTTTCTCACATAATTTTTACACAATAATCCTAATTATTTTATAAAAACTAACAATTAAAAATTAACAACTTTAGCATGAATCACATAACAAGGAGAGAGAGATTAAATACAAATATTAAAAGAGTTAGAAATTCTACCTGAAATTTGAAATTGTTGATAATCCGCAAAAGAATTTTTTTTTCTTTATTTTTTTTTTTCTATTTTTGTTGTCTTTATCTTTTTTTCTCCTCTTGTTCTTCATCCCCTTTCCTGCATCCATTCGCTTTTCCCTATTTCCAATATATATATATATATGAGATGAACTTGTGGCCAATTTTTTTTCCTTTTTTTTTTTTTCTTTTAATTCTTAGTCATAAACGTATAACTTACTTTACAAGATTTGTTTTGAAAATTACACTAACACCCCATAATTATAAAATAATTCATATTAAACCCAATAATTATACTTATTTCTCTCAAAATTTCAAATATATATTTATACCATAAATTTCCATAGTATACAAAATAAACCCAAAACATATTAAAGTTATATTAAATAATATTTTCAAAATACAAATTTTCGGGGTATTACAATTTATCCCTCTTAAATAAATTTCGTCTTCGAAATTTATTCAAAACAATAATAATTCAGAATCGCATGGTCATATTAGTTACACTCGATTCTAAGACAATTGTTCTCTATGTAGGGTTGCATAACCGAAAGTCACCAACAGTCTGCATCTCACCAAAATTCATATTACGCATCGCCATTTTCGCAGTTACGGTGGCCCATACTTTATCCAACACAACACAATATGGTGCACTTTGGTCGGTACCTCCTAACATAGATAACCAATTACAAAACAAATCTTGTAAAGTAAGCCATACGTTTATGGCTAAGAATTAAAGGGAAAAAAAAAGAAAAAGGAATTTTTTTTTTGGCCACATGTTCATCTCACACACACACACACATATATATGCAAAAAGGGAAAAGGGAATGGATGCTGGGAAGGGGACGAAGAACAAGAGGAGAAAAAAAGATACAGACAAGTAAGAAAAATAGAAAAGAAAAATAAAGGAAAAAAAATAGTTTGTTTTGCAGATTATCAACAATTTTGGATTTCAGGTAGAATTTTTAACTCTTTTAATATTTGTATTTAATCTATCTCTCCTTATTATGTGATTCATGCTAAAGTTGTTAATTTTTAATTGTAGTTTTTATAAAATATTTAGGATTATTATGTGAAAATTATGTGAGAAACATGTCTATGTGTTTATCTGTTGATTGATTAAATGCACATAGTAAAGGGGTTAAAAATTCTACCGAGCTTTGGCTCACAACCCCACAGTTATAAAATAATTAATATTAAACCCAATAATTGCACTTATCTCCCAAAAAATTTCAAATATATATTTATACCATAAATTTCCATAGTATACAAAATAAATATAAAACATATTAAATTTATATAAAATAATATTTTCAAAATATATATTTTCGAGATATTACATTAAGAGTTTAGAAAGGCGTGAAATTGTTTGGCAAAGTAATTGACTATAAAATGCTTGTTACTAGGACTGAATTGGCTTAAAAGCCTATCAAAGAGCTTTTCTGGACGTTGTCAGAACAACGGAGGCAGCCTTCGCTTCGCTTAGTCCGTGACTAAGCCCAACTTAGTGCACAACCTTGGCTCACCCTTCTAGTATAATAGCATATGATTGTCCCAAAGACTTCTTACGGTATGTTTGGTTGGGTGGAAAAAAGGGTGGATGGGAAAATAAAAAAGAAAGGGGGGTGGAAAATGTATATTTTTTTGTTGGTTAGAGAGGAAAATGAAATACAAAAGAAAAAAGGGGTGAAAAGCCCTTTCCTGCCCATTTTTCCCCTCCCAAAAATGGGATGAAAAAGGATAGTGATGTGAGAAATAGTATCAAAATTACCATTATACCCCTATTATTTATCTACCCATTCGCTTCACCACATCACAACTTCACCATGACTTTTTGGATTTTTTTATTTCACCATTTTATCCCATCTACCCATTCACTTCACCATGATTTTGAATATCTTTTTTTGTTTTGATTTTATTTGTTAGTAATTTACATATGTTGTATTCAACTTGAATAGTGATTGCTATAATTATAATTCTATTTTAATTAATTATTTTTTTATTAGTTAAAGAATTGCTCATTTTTTTATTGGTAGAATTCTTATTTTATTTTGTAATATGTAAGGGTAAAATAGTAAATTAAACGAGTGTATATTTTTTTTCTTTTATTTTTCTTTATTTATTGCACATAAAATATTATATTTTCCTCTTTTTCCATCCCTCCAACCAAACAACCCTAAAGAAAATGATTTTTCTTGTACAAAGGATAAAGAAAATTTATTTTCATTTTTCTTTTCCATCCTTCTAACCAAACATACCCTTAAAGATCTTGACTTTGATCTAAACTAAATAATTCACTTTTCGATGTTTGGGCCCGTAGCCCACTGCCACACTATGCGCAAACCCGTAGCTGCTTTTTTCTTTGAGTTTTTCTCGATCTTGTTGGAATCTTCTTCTTTTAAATAAAACGGGCCAACCATCCAGATTTTTGCATCGGAGCCACAAAGGAGGAAGGGAGGGAACAAAGAAAAAATGATGTTGCTCTGGAAGCATACCCCTTTGCTTCTTTTCTTCTTTTATTGCTCTTATAGATTATGGGCCTGTGAACAAACTTTATTTATCATGGTTAGGAAGGTTCCCAGCTAATTTTGTTTGTTGTATCATTTTAGGTGGGACTGGTGTACCTCCGGGGACTAGACCCGAAACTTGTAAGCGTTGTAGAGGTTCAGGAATGGTTAGTTCATATAACCTGTTTCTCATGAACTCATTTTATTGGTTTTGGACTTTTCATAGATAACATATTGATTTTCCTGCCTTTGCAGATAACTCAACAAAATGGTCCATTCATGCTGCAAACAACTTGTCCTCAGTGTAGAGGAGCTGGAAAAACTGTATCGGTATGTTAATTTCTAGTGGTTGTTACTCTTTGGACATTTTGTGTGCTTTAAGATGATTTAGTCCTTTTATTCCTGATGTTACCCTTGCTGTTTTGATTTGGACATGCCACTTCCGATTACATATTTCTTTTATTGGAATAAAGAAGTCCCTAAATTTAATGGGTGCAATATCTCATGTTTATTAATTGTTATACAGTTGTACAACAATTCCTTTACTTACTGATATTACGTAGCAAAAATATGTAATTGACCTTCTATTATATCTCTTATACTGAACGGTCTAGACTCTAGATCAACAAAGACTATGAAATAAATGCATAAAACACTTGGCGAATTCTTCCCTCCTATATATATATGCTCTGTCAAATGCAGCTGCGTATAGATACCCCCTGTTTGCTTAAATTTTTTTTCCCTGAAAATGAATGTTGCCTTTTTTCCCCTTTGGAATATTTCTCACTTTTCCACGCACTTTGTTGTTCTTCCTACTACTTTATAGTGATGGAAAGGAATATTACTGCTGCCTTATATTTATTATTTTTTGAACAGAGTTTCTGCAAAACTTGCAAGGGGAAGCAAGTTATGAGAGGGTCAAAGTCGGTCAAGTTGGATATTATGCCTGGTAATTTTCCCTTCATTGAAATTAGCTATCATATGTGGTTTATTCCTGTGTTCCATAGACATCTCCTAAAAATTCAAGTTTAAAGCATTCCTCTTTCTTTATCTTCATGGATAGAATCAACTATCCAATTCATGATTGGCTACTGTGGCCGCAGAGGGTTGGTTTTGAATTACTTGTTATCTCAGGTTATATGCATAACTAGAAGGAATAGCATATAGAATTCTTCCTTTAGGAATGAAAATGTGGACCAAGGAGTAAGTGTTAGCTGGTGAAAACTATTGTGTGGGCTATTTGAAGCGAAAACAACATTTTTATCACATCTAAAATTTTAGTTTCGTTTTTTTTAATGGAATCAACACAACAGTCAACTCATAAAAGTAAATCAAGGTTTCTGTTTGGATAATTATGCATAACATTAATATTAACTGCTGGGTCCTAAATTGTAATTATGTGGTGTTCTTTTCCCTCATTTCTTTGAAAAGGAGGATTATAGGGATCTCATTCCTTAGTTGAGACAGTGAGCTGATTCCTTGAGAAAAGTTGTACACAGAAAGCAAGGAATCAGTACTCGTCTAAGGCACGAGGTCCTGTTATATGAGAATTCTCTGGTGGGCATGGTTTAGGAGGTCCTGCCCTCCTAAACCATATTAAGCTCTGCCCTGTTTACTATGATTTTTAATGATTTATGATTCCCTGGAGTTTTTTGCATCTACAGGAATAGACAATAATGAAACCTTGAAGGTGCCCAGAAGTGGTGGAGCTGATCCTGATGGTAATCATCCTGGAGATCTTTTGGTTTTGATCAAGGTAGCAACTCTGTCGGTGATTGTCATGTTATTACCTCTCCATATTATATGATAAGATGTTACTTATCCTAAAAGCAGATATAGTTTGTAATTTCATTTCCCTGCTTAAAGTTTGCATTTAACATATGTTCTAGGTCAGGGAAGACCCTGTTTTCCGCAGAGAAGGACCTGATATTCATGTTGATGCTGTTCTGAGTATCACTCAGGTAATATTTTCTGACTTTCTTGCCTTTCATTAGAACTTCGCTAGAGTTGACCCATGCTATGCACTTGAAAAGATGAAATAAACACGAATATTAATTAATATGTTCTAAACATTCGAAGATTTTGACACAACACAACTATAGATGTTTTGAGGTTGTATATTGAAATTAAAAAATTAAATTGTAAAAGGTAACTTCATTTATATTCAAAATGCAAAGTGTAATTAAATTTTTTTATGGATTGGGAAACTGTAAAGGAAAAAAGAGAGATTTTTTTTTTGATAGATTGGGATATTTTATTTGTAAAAATAAATTAAATGTGATCCTATTAGAAGATAGAACATTGTTCAGAAAAAAAATAGTATTGAAATAAATGTAGTGGTAAAATTATTTTTTTCCAAACGGCTATATGATACAAAAATTTTTGACATGTAAAACATTTGTGGGTAGCGTGATAAAAATTTAATGATAATCTTAAACATGTAATTATGTCTATTCTTTAAGGTACAAAGGATAAATAAAATTTCTTTTGGGTTGGAAAATGTGAATGAGAAGTGGAGATAAAAAATAGCAACTTGGTTGAGAAAATAAAAAATGATCTATTTTTAAAAACTAGAAATTTAAATACGACCCAGTGACAAGTTGACACATAATTAAAAAAACTCAACTCTGTAAAAATTGGATTCAGGAAAGGAAAGCTTCTCAGCTCTCCTGAATTTCTTTAGTAATATATAGATAGGTTGTTGATGCATGAATTTTGAAGAGTATTCAGTTTTCTGAATACTTTTTGGTCTTCTTTTCCTCTGGATGGAGAAATTACATTTCTCTCTTAATTAGAGCGCTGGAGTCTACCTGAAGACCTCATTTATACTATACATCATTGGTTCCAAAAGGTGAATTCCAAATTGAACAGAAGGCTGACATCAGAAATTGAAAGTTTCCATCCACAGACTCCACAGTTAGAATACAAATCATTAAAGGGTTCAATTCAGGAAAAAGGTCACAAATTTTTTATGCTATTGGTTCACTATGGAGAATCATCAGTAATGCTCATTGCTTGCTTTTTCCCATTATATTGATAGGAGGATATTGAGGTTGTGTTAGTTTGAAATCTGGAAAGAATCCTGCCTATTACATGACATTTGCTCTAAAATCTGCGAGCAGTGCAGAATATTTCTTGTTCGTTCCCAGATTTCTGTTTCTGCTCCAAGGAATATCTTCATATAGCCAGTGAATGTCAGATGTCAGCAAATTTATTGTTTCTTGCAGGCAATTTTGGGTGGAACAATCCAGGTCCCAACACTAACAGGAGATGTTGTTGTTAAGGTGTTTTCACTGCTATAAAATTCTTTTCTTCTTCTTTGCTTTTCATTCTTTCATTTCTCAGCACTATTTGGGCATTACTTTAATTGGAGTGTTTGTTTGCAGGTACGCCCCGGTACTCAACCTGGTCAGAAGGTGGTTCTGAAGCGGAAAGGTAGCGTCCCCTATTTATGTGTTTTTCATTAACTGTTGAAGTTGATGAAGAAATTTTCATTCATTTTATATCGAGTAATTGTTTAAATTCTGAAAATTGTTTATGCAGGGATTAAGACGAGGACCTCTTTCTCATTCGGGGATCAATATGTGCACTTCAACATCAGCATTCCCTCGTAAGTGTCCTGTTCTTAGATTTAGTCGATAGTTGTGCTTATGAGACACCCCCCCCCCCCAGGGGGGGTGGGGGGTGGTTGTCCTCCGTCTTACTTTCCATGTTCTATTCCTTGCTGTCTTTCATTTTTCTTCTTCTGGGCTTAAGCTCAATATGTTCCCTATAGTTTTTTGTTTTTAAATGAATTATAGATTTTGCCCTAAGTGCTAAGAAGAATTAAAAGTCTAAGCTTTTGGTAATGTTTTTTCAAGTACTTAATAAAATAAAATTAACAAAAAACGTAATTTTACTTAAAAGCAAAAGCCAAAAGTGTGATTGATGGTGTAAAGATAATATCTTGGTATTATCTCTACATGTAAGCTCTTGATCCAAAACAAAATTGATAGATGATTGAAAAAGTGGGTGAATAGTCCTAGTTCATCCATCTTTCATAATATAAAAATCGAAGAAAGAAAAAACAACTATCTTGTGCTTAAAAAAAATTACTTAAGAATTATGTTTTTTACTTTTTGGTTTTTAAAAGTATTTTTTTTAAGCACTAAACCAATGCTAGTTTTGAAATTAAGTACTTTTTTCCCTTAAAAGCAAAAAAATTCTTAAAAAAAGTGTTATGCCTAAATTAATCATGATGGCGTGGAAGGTAAGCATGGGTCCTATTTGTTTTGAAATATAAAAATGGTGTGGACAGGTTCTGGAAACAGTTAATCAGTTAAAAAAAGGAGAACAACCAGTGGTATTGGATTGTACCTTACAATCATATAATATCATAACCATTGATGGAAAACCTGTGCTTTAATAGAGATCAAGCAACTTTTGTTATAAAGTTAGGTGGCGTTTGGTTTGTGTTTCCACTTTTCTCAACCCAACTCGGATGGGTTGAGAATTTTATTTCCTTCTGAGACAGAATTGCGTTGGGTAACGACAATTTTTTTCTTATGCTGGGAACAAAATCGCGTTTGGTAACCACATTATTCTGAAATTGTTTTCTCATCCAAACAAAAATCATCAAAACAAAAAAAATCATCCAAACAAAAATTATTAAATCATCCAAACAGAGAATTTATCAAATCGTCAAATCATCATAACATAGAATTTATCAAATCATCCAAATAAAAATTATCAAATCAGAGAATTTATGAAAACTGTTCTAAACAACTTAACCAAACTTCACAATTCTAAACAACTTCTAACCAAACTTCAGAATTCTAAACAACTTCACCAAAAATTATCAAATCAGAGAATCCGAACAGAGAATTTACTTCTAATTCCAATTCCAAAAACTCCAATTCAGAACAAACCTAAATTCAAAACAAGATCATGTATAGAGCAGACAAACCTTTAGGCCATTGAGCAAGAATGGTTTCCTTCAAGATTGCAACACTTGCAGCAGTAGGGAGGCTTTTGGGGCAAATATCGGTTCCATCAATCAACCTGAATTTGCTTTCTAGCTGATCTTGAACTTCAGAACGAAATCAAAATTAAAATTCAGAACGAAATCGAAATCCTAAATTCAGAACGAAATCGAAATAAAAGATTAAGAACGAAATCAAAACCAAAATTCAGAACGAAATCGAAACCCCAAATTCAGAACGAAATCGAAATAAAAAATTTAGAACGAAATCGAAACTTGTTCGATTTGAGCAATCAAAATTGACACCTATTTGAAACCCTGTTCGGTGAAGACGATGGCGACGAGTTCGGTGAGATGCGATGGCGATGCAAAGTACGAGGAAGACAACGGGGACGAGTTTGGAGAAGACAATGGTGAGGATGGCGATGATGGTGAAGACGATTGCGAAGAGGAGGTGGACGGTGAAGACGACGGGTAGGACGAGGAGGAATGATTGTGACAACGGGTAGGAGAGGAGGAACGATTAGAAATGTCAAAAAAATGAAGCTTCAAAAATGAGTGTGCTATAATTCGAACAGTGGGCCTCATTAACATTTCACATAATTCCAAGCGTGTCCCTAAACTTATGTTGAGTTTTTTGGGCAAATTTTTTTTTCTTTTCTTTTTTGTTTCTCATTTCCTTAAGATTTTAGGAATCAATTCTCATTTTTTGGGTTGGGTTAGGTTGAGTTTTGTGTTGCCAAACGCGTTCTCAAAAATTAATCCTAGAATTTTTGGGTTGGGTTGGGTTGGGTTGGAAACACTAACCAAACGGGGCCTTAGTGACTACGAAAACCATTGTATTGTAGTTACAAGATCTTTTATTAAACTTACAAGTATTTTCATCAATAGTACAATGGAAAAATCACTTGATTGTTTTCTAGAAACATCCCAATTTCGCAGTTGCAAACCAAAACATGTAATAAAGTGAATGCTCCTTTGACCATCACACTTTGTTTTGGGCTAGGGTTAGTTTGGTTGCACATAATTTGGCCCTTGGAATTGGAAATGAAAGCAAGTAATTTTTTTTTTGCATGCTTTCATCTCTAATTCCACCAATTTCAAAGCTCCAGTTTCATACTCTCAAACGCTACTTTTGGGGTTTTTTATTTACTTTTTTTTTTTCTAATTATAATTGTTTTGCAGAAACTTAACACAACGACAGAGGGAACTCATCGAAGAATTTGCCAAAGAAGAGCAAGGTGAGTACGACAAAGGCGCTGCTGCTGGAGCATCCAGGTGATGTGAATTTGGAAAGAGGTATACTTAGTTAAAAAGAAGGCATAAATTATGAGAAAATTGAATTCATTTTCCCAATCCCTGAGCCCAAAAAGTTTTGTTTGGAGCAATTTTTCTTGGATGGGAAATTGCACTTTTTTTATTCTTTTAGTTTATTTTGGTTGAGGTATGCAATATTTTTGTCCCCCAAACAGAACATATTTGTTTGCCCCTAGTATTTGCAGAAGAATAAGAACATTTAGCTGTTGTAAATACATCTTCTGCGGTATTATTGAATGATAAATGCAGTGACCCATAGAGTATTTGTATGATCATTGTTTGGTCTACGATTTGGAATTTCGAATTGGTTTTGCTTGCAGCTGCAAATTAGGGTTTTGTTTGTTTGATATATTGCTGTTTCTGTTTGGAACAAAACAGAAATTTCGTAACAAGAATGTTATGTTTTTGTAAAATTGTTCTGAAGATATGGAAGCAGAACACACAGATCATTTTGTACCTAAACAAATGGGGCCTAACTTTCTAATTTTATTCCCTTGTTTATGCTTATATTCTCAATTTTTCGAGAATAGAAACAGAAATCTAGGAACAAAAACACCAAATGAATGGGGTTTGCACTTCTACCCGTGTATGTTGATGATGTAACATTTTGTTTTGTACTTTAGCTTCTTTTGTTGGCAGTTCTTGAAGGGTTATATATTTTTTCTCCTGAATTTAAGAAAAACAATATATGAAATAGCGACATAAGTGTCTCGCTTGTGACAATATTCACATGAATAACGTTGTTCGAATGGCATTCTTTCATATTCTAAGTATTGGAATGCTAAATCTAAGAATACTAGGGTAGGTTTGAAAATTCATGTGTAGAAAAGAGAGAGAGGGGGAGGGGGAGGGGGAGTGAGAGAGAGCTTATAAGTGTGTGTTGATTGGATACTCTAGAGATCATGGCTCGACAGGCCTGAGTGCTTCATATCATGGGCGGGGTGCTATGTGGCTGATGGAAGGAGCGAGGATTATAGCAGAATTCTTTGGATGGCATGGTTTGAGCTCATTTGAGCCTATAGATATAGGACCCAGAATAAGCAGATACCAGTCAGGTAAAGAACCCTTTCAAGACGAGTGGAAGGTGGAACTTTCACCGAGGGCGGTGGGTGGGCTTGCTTGGTAGACGAGGCGATCAGTAGCATGGGCAGAAAGAAGAAGCAGCGGGCAGTAGCGACCGTTGCGCTCAGTGCATGGCAATCATTGCGCTCTGTGATGGCGACCAACCAGTAGCGACGGAGGAGAGGCAATAGCAAAATCGTAGCGTGGGCAGTCGCAAGTGACCAATAGCTTGGAATAGATTGACTGATCCTGGTCAATCAAATGGGATAACTCCGATCCTCGGTCTGTGACTGGCTCACCCATTAAGCAAGAGATGAGAAAGAAAGACAAAGAAGCATCACAGCGAAAGCAGAACCAAAACCAAAAGGAGATGGAATTTCTGAGATACTTTTCCCAATCTCTCTAAGCCGGATGCCATCTCGTGACTTAATTAAGTTGTAGCTTCCTGCTTGCCTATATAGTTGGAACTCCTCCTTGTCATTTATAGTTTTTACCGCTAGTGAGTGAGCCGTGTAATAGGCGACCATTTCGCGTGGTTCGTGGGGCACTTGAGTTAGCTACCGGCGCCCAACAACGTCTTGACTCGTATCCTATTTTTGGGCCAATTCCCCCTTTGTACTACGAAAATGAGATTCTTGCCGAATTCGAGTTTGCTGCTCCAACCATTATCAAACTCGTCTTTTCATGCCTTTGTTCAAGACTTACACTCTTTGGCGGATTGGAAACTTAGTAGGAAAACTCAAAAGCTTTGGCTTGAGCTACGCTATGGCTCTTTGTCCAACGACATTTGCTTGCCCAGTTGCTTCTGATTTGACTTCTTCTTTTTGGCTATAGACCATATCCACACCCTTTTCTTGCGTGATGGCATTTGACGCGCCGCACCAGCTCTTCCTTCCCCAGTTTTCGCAGTTATCCGTGAATATCCCCTTTAGATCTTACCACTGAACTGACCTTCTGCGCTTTTCGAAACCTTTTCCGATTCGACGGAATGGTAGTTTTCTTTTCAATCTCGTTTGAGTAGGTGAGAAGTATCAGGCTTTCATCCGATCCGATTTGTTGTGGATTGAATGGTGGATAAACCAGCAAGTAGGGTCTTGCCTAGGTTGAACATGCGCAACTAAAGGGCATAGCTATGTAAACACAAGGTTTGCTCTAGCCTATGAAAGGAAAGATGGCCCCAAATTGATGCTGTACTAATAGCTTAAGCTCTTGTGCGCATGAATCTTTACAACTTATGGCTGCACCTAGAATCAGATTCGAATCTGTCTCTAGCCTATCAAAGGAATCCTAGCCAGCGACATTCCTCTTTCTCGATTATACTCCTCAATTTTGCTGGGGTGGACAAAGTAAGTCCTTAAAATGGAACTCACCTTCACAATCTGCTCGAAAGCAGCTAAATTTTTTATTCAAGATGCGAACGGGAATAGAAAGAAAATGAAGATTTTTGAAGGAGAATATTTCATTCAAGAAATTAGTACACCAATTCAAGTTGAGAGCGATCAAGCCGAGAATTAAGAGATGGCCATCCTTAAACGCCTATCACTACAACTCTCGGAACAACCAAACTATGGCTGGCTTCCTGTTTGGCATTCTCTAATTTTGTCATTTTAGATATTCTAAATAAACTAAACTAAAAAAATGGGTCGTGGGTCAAAAAAAGAGAACTAAAGAGCTAGCTCTCACTTTGCTCTAAAATAGCTATTGTTTGCCCTCTTCCACTTGGTTCAATTTACATTTTGAAACGGCACATTCGCTTCCTCCATTTGAACGTAGTTGATTTCTTCTTCTTATTATGATCTTGGATCCCGAATGATTGGATCAGTGCTTTTGCGGTCTCGTCTTGGAGTCTGAGTTATCTCCTCAAAAGGGATAGTTGTAATAACACTAATGTTGAATGTAGTAAAAAGTCTTCGAATGACAGATTCTGCAATGTTCAAATATTCGATCCCCTAAATCTAGTTAATTACATTAAGTCAAATAGAGTGAAGCCCCTTGTACCCATAATTTAAAGTAGGCAAAAACCAAACCATTGGAAAATGCCAGCTTTGGGAGCTTGAGTTCCACAGTAGTTGTGCGGTATCTAAAGAGCTTAGCCGTGTGCGGTAGCTTAGGTTGTGCGGCTTTCGCGCGTTGAGTCCTGTTTGGCCTAGCGCAAGTAGTGATCTATTGCTGGGAATATTCAAAGAATATCTAAGAATATATGAAAGCGACTGATGGCCTCGGAGGAGGGCATACTTTCTCCGTCTTAATCACTGTCTTAACTCTCGTGGTAATAGTTAGCTCATAAGCAGACTTATTATCCATCTCTAGCTGGACGAAGTAGTGTTTGGTGATGGTGCTTGTTGTGCAGGAGCTGTTTCCTCACAAAAGTGTGGATCGTGGGTTGCTTTTTCTTTGAACTCTCACTCACGGGTTCCACTCGGGGGATCAACTAGGCTGAGGGACTTGAGTGAGTTTGTTGATGCCCATCTACTAGTTGGTTGGCCCCTATCCAAATGGAAAGAGCACGAGCAGTGGCGATGGCTCCATGATAGCACATTCCCATTTCCCCTCCTGTTGGGTAAGGAGAAGTGACTCCATCACGCCCCTCCTAATAAGTTTTTACGAATCTCCTAGCTGCTTTGCCTAAGTCAAATATAGGTTGATGGTGATTGTATGAGTGCTAACTCTTCGTTCCACTTGTCATATGGATTGAAGTTGGCCTTTTGTAGTTGACTATCAAAGCGTCCTTCAGGTCCCCACACTGACGTTATATGTCAGAGATAGAAGACGAAGCTTGCGTAGCTTGGATACTATTCCAAGGTAAGCGAGTGGACTCCCTGTAGGTAGCCCGTCTTCTTCGACTGAAGAGAATACCAAGTGAGGTTAGGAATGCACCAAGAGAATTCACATTAACTCGTATTGGTCAGTTAATCAATAATGGAATAGAATAGTCCCAGTAAGAGTCTCCTTAAATTGCCTAGCGTAGGCTTCATGCGCTTCCCTATCTCAGTCCTCACTCTCAATGCAAACGGTAGTCAGGAAGTCAAGCAAAGAAGCAAAGAGACTATACACATTATGCTGAAATTCTCATTCCGACTCAGATTCGGGAGAAACTGAATATGTTGGCGAATCCTAAGTTGTGGAATTGTCTGTTGGAAAAGAAGATGTCAGTTAATTGGCTGTCGGTTTCCATTCTCGATCACTTCCCATAATCAATGCGCAAACAAAGCGCTTTGTTTGCCCTTCTCAAGTGAGAAGTTTCTTACGAGCCAACCTATCCCGATCCTCTTGAATCTCTATCCGCAACTGAATTCGGATCATCTCCAACAGCTGCCCTCGAACCCTTGCCCATATTAGAAATGGGAGCAGTCACATCTTTCGGTTCGATGCTTTGAATCCTTGCTATCGTCCCCGCTCTCCTAACCTAACTTCAATCTCAGACAAGGTTCGTTTTTGTAATGTATGTCCCTCAGTTTAGTCGATCATACCTGTAGGACACTTTCCCTAACATAAGATTTTTTTGGTAAGAGAAATGTAATGCTTCTACTTAATCATTTGTTTAAAAAGCAACTAACACTACAGAAAGCATCAACTTGACTCTAGTAGGGAAGGGCTTGACTAAGTAGTAGATATGGGATTGAGGGGCACAACAAGGAGGTTTATGAGAAGAAGGATCAGGCTGTAGCGGGGGGGACTAGAGAGGGAATGCTAGACTCCATGCCGCCTCATGGCTTCCTTGCTTATCCTACTCTTCTGGGCGGCTGCTTACTGTTTGTCCTTCTTGGTCGGCTAGCAGTAGGTTGGAAAACGAAGCTTTTAGTTCTTTCTTGAAATAGATAGACGGATACGTAGTGGAAGAAGGTACTGCCATTATAGTATAGGTTCGAGTAAGCTGACTAGGTTAACCTCAGATTATAAGTCAATAAGTGAGACAGAGGTAACTGGGGAAATGTGAGAAGTCCATCCAAATCAGTCCATTTACTTCGTAACCTTTACTTGGAAGACTCAACCCGCGCCTTACCTAGGGCTTTAAGCAAGAACTTCACATCCGGATTGGAAGCAAAGATTGGAACCAATAAAGCGGAAAGTTGGGTTGACCTCTTAGTAAATAAAGTCAAAGACTGACTTTAAGCAGAGGATTCAATCCGGGCATATGGCTAGATTCATAATATGAGCTAAACCTCCCTTTTTCTATCAGCTCAAATTTAGAACCATTGGGGTCTCACTGGTGTCCCGTATTGCGATCACTGATTCAAAGAACTCATCTTTTACCGCATAACCTTCTTTAGATGCTTCCTACTGTTCCTAGCGCATAACTTGCGCTGTTTCTGTTGCTTGTTGGATAGTTTTAACTAGACGAAGTAAGGAATGACACTACTAGACAAGTAACAGAATGTTTCGCGCTTTTGAGATTGAAGGAATCGATCTTTTTAGAGGAAATTGTGAACATTCGTAACCTCTTCAACAACCTTTCCATTCCAGGGTGCAGAGTTTTCCAACAAGAGGAAGAAAAAGATTTACAACAACCAATTCATCTAACAAGAGGAGAATAGAAAGATTTACAACAAGCAATTCACTGAGACCTACTCGGGGATTGAACTTCGTGGTATTCACACTCATTCAGTTTAGACTGTGTTTAGCCCTAGTGCAGACCTTAGGCTTTTTAAATAGATCCTAGATTTTTGTGCCCTAGTTTACACTTTGACTCTTGAATTTTTTAAATTTCTTCGATATTCTTACCGATTCTTTCTAAAGTACTATTACGATTTAAATTTTTTATGTGCGTGATCTATAGGTTTATATCAAAAATTGGATAATAAACATTAATTAATTAACAATTGAAACAATTCAATTATGCTCTTGTAAAAAAAGTGTCTTGACGTCATTTCCACTAACTAAGCTTACTGTTTACCAATATACCACAGTTGTATCCAGTCAGAAATTTCATCTACACAATCTTTGCAGTTGTAATTATCGTGTTATTTGATCTTTCCATCTTTGTGATCCTGCAATAATTAACGGAGTATGGAAGTCAAAATCTCTAGTCCAATCATATATATTTGATTGATAATATAATTTATTTTGTGATTATCGTTCTGTTTAATTTTTTTATCTCTGTTATCCAAAATACCCAACATGGTATGGAAGTCAAAATCTTTTGTTCAAAATTCTTAATTCAATCACATGTATTTAATTAGTAATATAATTCATCTTGTGATATTAGTTGTAATTTTATCGCAATCATCACACTGCCCCGTTTAGAGACACATTTCATGATATGGGAAAACTTTTCGCTTTTATATTCAGCTTTCAACAGGAGTTTGATATGGTAATTCGGCCAATATTATAGGCCCAAGAGCGGAAAAGATCTGACTAATAAAACCAAGTTAGGAAAAGGCATACTGTGGACGACCCAACACATGGCTCGGAAGAAGCCCATCACGACAAGTCCACATGACATCTTGAACGAGCACAATAAAGAGGCCCAATGCTCAGAAAGAGCCAGGTCGAGGACAATGGTCCAAACAGATAATCCATGTATGGATCCATCAAGTGGGATGCCAAAGAACGTAACTTAGTCAAAGATATACTCCCATGTTGCGCTGAGTTTGGAACCACTCCCAACTAAATAGTAACAAATAGTGGTAAAAGATCTAGTTATCCATACCAAACGGCCGTGATCCACGAGGTCTATAAATAAGAGAATGTATTGTTTTAATGGTTTGATTCAAGTTTATTCTTTTCACTCTAAACAGACTGATTTATTCTTACGCCGGAGATTATTTGGTCGACACCACACCAGTGTTCCCTTAAGCTTTTTGGTCTTGCAAGTTGTTGGAGATGTTCGACTGTTCGTTGGAGATTTTTGGCTACAAATACGAGCAACAAGCCTCGGAATTTCTGTCAATATCACTCTTTTTCATTGATGCCGGAGCAGGGTCCGTCATGGACCACAGGCAAATCCTCAATGTTAGCCTCGTCGGAGAGCCAACAATTGCTCACCGTCTATCTAGTCAATCAACTCATATCCGATTTGAAATCCTATTCGATCGATGAGCAAATCAATTAATCCCTACGACGTTGGATCCGTGGTGAGTTGGAACGCCGACAACGGCGTAATCTTTTTAATCAATCTTCGAAAGCTATTGATGTGGAACAACGATTGATTTGATTTCGCTCAGGAAGATGACAAGGAAACCATCCTCGGATCCGTAGACAGAGAGAGGAGAGAGGAAATTCAAATTGTAATGGTAATCAAGAGATCAAATCATCGACTGAAAACTATTTATCATCCTCTCCAAAAACAGAGATGAACAAAAGAAGGGGAAAAATCTGGAGACAAAGCCGAAAAAATTCGTCGACAAGGATCACTTCGCCGAAATTCAGGGTGCCATCATTGGAGACGTCGCCACTCAGCTACAATGCTTCCACCACCGATGTGTCACCGCTCCTCCGAAGCTTCTAGCACCAATGGCGTCCAAATCCGAGGCCTCCACTGCCTTTGACGCCAGATAGGTTACCACTGCCTATCTTCGATGATTCTGCCATCGCCTCTGTTCAAATCCATCGCGGCCACTACCGTAGTCGCGGTCGAACCACCTCTGACGATGTGGGACAAACCGGCTTGAAAATCCATCGCTGCCGTGAAGATTTGCTGCCACCAACGACCTCCGGCTATTAGGGAACGGAGACAACGGCGGAGCAATCGGCCATGACGATTGTGGAATTTCATCAGGCCTCAAAGAAGATCTAAGATGCGGCGGCTCTCTGTTGGGTTACAACTAAGAATAAATGATCTAGGGCTATATGCACTAACCCCTCAGGAAAAAGTATATTTAGGTGGCGTTTAGTTTTAACTCAACTGGAATGGGTTGAGTTAAATTGAGTTGAGAATTCTGATTTTTACTGGGAATAGAATTATGTTTGGTAACGATAATTTTTTTTTGTATTGAGAACAAAATCACGTTTGGTAACGATATTATCTTAAAATTGATTTCACGAAACAACCTTAGAATTGTTTCAACCATACCCCCAAATTCAACCAAAATTCCCCAATCAAGAATCAAGTTTAAAATTGATTTCATAAAATTCAATCAAACCCCCATATCAAGAACTAACCCTAAACCAAAATCAAGAACGAACAATAAATCAAAATAAAAAACCAAACCCCAAATCGATTTGAGCAATGGAAATCAAAATCGAAATCGATTTCGTGATGAAATCGAAATCGAAAATTGATTTCGTAATGAAATCGAAATCGAAAATCGAAATCAAAATCGAAATAGAAATCGTTTCAAACCATGGCGAGGAGATGTCGATTTGCAACAAAGACGATGGCAATGGAGATATCGATTTGCAACAAATCGAACCCTAAATCAAGTAACGAAATCGAAATCTGGGACTAGATCTGTTCGATGGGTTGGAATTGAAATCACGACGGTGAGTTTCGACGAAGACGACGATGGTCGGCTTGGTGAGCAATCGAAATCACGACGACGGTGAGCTTCGACGAAGACGACGATGGCTGGCTTGGTGAGTAAACAAAATCACGACGATGGTGAGCTTCGACGAAGACGATAATGGCCGGTCGTGAACGGACCATGGCGGCGAGGAGGAACCAGTGGAGGCGAAAATGATAAAAGAAAAGAAAAAGAAAATGCATAGGATGACGAAAATGATAAAAGAAAAGAAAAAGAAAATGCATAGGATGAAGTTCGAAGAACAATTTCATTAACAAATCTAAAAATTCCAAGCGTGTCCTAGGTTGACTTTTTTGGGCCAAAAAAAAAAAAAAAATTTTTTTGTTTCTCATTTTTTTAGGATTTTGAAAATCAATTCTTATTTTTTGGGTTGGGTTGAGTTGGGTTGGGTTGAGTTTTGTGTTTCCAAATACGTTCCCAAAAATCAATCTCAGAATTTTTAGGTTGGGTTGGATTGGGTTGAAATGGAAACACTAACCAAACAAGGCCTTATAGTCTTTATCTCTCAAGTTTATTTTTGATGATAAGCTAAATCAAGAATTGAAGAAAATTACATTTTTTGATTAAAAACTTGAAGTGCTTAGAAGAAACATTGAAATTACAATTTGCATCTTCTAGTTCATGAATTATGGTGCTAATTATGATACTTAGCGAAAGTTTAGCATTTGCTAAAAAGATGAATATAGGAAGTGCATTATAATTGCAGAATATGCCCCATAATTTGATAAGAATTAGTCAAAATCCTAGGGCTTAGCAGAAATTGCACTTTGACCCCTATAACTTTAATTTCAACAAATTACATGTTATGAGAACGCTATTGGCACTTCAAAATATTTAAGTACGCCCAAAAGTGTACAAAATTAGATGACTCAGCTATACTGTGAAATTAGTATCTGGACTCTATATGAGATGCGCATGATAATATGAAAAAACGCTAGTTATATAATAATGACAAGAGTATGGAAGTTGACGAATATGGCTTAGAGGCAAAATATTTTAAAGCCAAATAAGGTAATATGTTATTTGCAATTTCTAACCCTAAGATATTATGTTTTCCTTAAGAGGAATAAATTATAAAATTTGGGAGACCATGTGGTTATGATAAAATACAAATTGTACCCTCAAAATTTACATGTGAGATGTAAATTTAGTGGTTAGATGTAAACTTTACTTTGCCTCAAAGATAATACAAGAATAGCTCTTTAATTGCAATTTATACCTCCTACTTTTGATTATTTGGATAAAATCCTTATAAAAATACTAAAGAGGGAGGAAACACTTGAAAGAATTATACAAGACCGATTCAAGGCTAACCTTCTTGAATTATACAAGACTAATTCAAGGCTAACCTTCTTATCTATCCTTCATAAAGATTAGAAATTACCTGATATGAAATGAATAATAAAACCATCACTTAGCATAACTAGATGATTTGACGAATATATAGTTTTTTCTTGTTATTATTGGATGGGTAGACTACAAATTTAGACATTAAAGGTCTTAGGAAAAATTCTGAAAATCATAAAACACAGCTTGCCTTAGGAAATGCTTTGGTCAATTACACCATTACAACTTATTTTAGAAGTTGAAATTGCATGAATAAAAATCAAATACTTGTTTCGAGAGTGTTTCTCATTGATAAACGATAATCTTGAGGGTTTAAACCCAATTCGACTTGTAACTCGAATATTCAGAAAAATATGAATTTGTATTGCATCTTGAAGAACAAAACTATTTGTTTGTTAGCGATTATTATGTGGCATACAAGAAACCGCAACTCTTATAAAGCAGGTTAAATAGCTACATATCTCTATCAAATCCCATGAACAAAGGGGTGACCAAAAGGATATAGAAAGGGGAGAAGAGTTCATCCCTTCCGAAGGGATCAATTATGGAGAAATAAAATTGAATAGGAATCTGCGAAGAAGGCTAAGTTTTGTGATGAACTCAACGCTTGAGGAATGAGCATGGGGTCGGGTTCATCTAACGAACCTAAGAACCTCGAGGCTTAATTAAGTCTAGGATAATCAAAGGGGAGGTTTAACCTATGAACTGACAATACCTCAACGCCAAGATAAACAGAGAGAAGGATTAGCCTATGAACCAATAGAACCTCGAGGCTAATCTAATCCTAAGATCAAGAAAACAAAGAATCAACTGAGGGGAGGTTCAGTTTGTGAACCAACGAAACCTCGGGGCTAATTCAAGCTAGAATTCAAACAAATGAGTGAGATTGCAGAGGATGAGTCAGTCAGGAACTAAAGAACCCCAGTTCTAAAGAAGTACACACAACGTACTTAATGGTTTCAAGGATATAAAGTTGGCTCAACTTGGAAACCCGAAAATATTCATAACTCGTTCAACATATAAATATGTTATGAAAGAGGGCAAAGGGAGAGAAAAAAACATAACAAGGAAGAAATCCGACCAGAAAAACTCAAAGAGAGAATTAAAGACGAATCACTAAATGTGAGAATAAAAGAACTGATAAATCAGTTTGGAACGAATCACTAATGGTCATAAAAATCACCAAGTGTGAGAATAAAGGACGAACTCATAAATCAGTTCGGAACGAATCACTAGCGTGATAAAAATCACCAAGTATGAGAATAAAAAATGAACTGATAAATCAGTTCGGAACGAATCACCAATGGTGATAAAAATCACCAAGTATGAGAATAAAGGACGAACTGATAAATCAGTTCAGAACGAATCACTAATAGTGATAAAAACTTCTAACTATGAGAAAAACTAACGAATTAATAAAATTAATTTGAATTAATCACTAAAGGTAAAAAAAATTAAGGTATGAGAAAAATAATAAGGCGAACTATTTAAAAGTGGTTCGACTTAGTCACTAAGTGTGATAAAAACGAATTGCCGATATCAGTTCAAGCAAATCGCTAAGTGCGATAAAGGCGAACTACCAATAACAGTTCGGAGCAAGTCACTGAGTGTGAGAAAAGGGGATGCCAGTTGGAACGCTTTGGTAAGGGGCATGGATGACGAACCGACCTCCATAGGATTATTTAACAGGCTAGATGCTATTACGAGAAAACAAGAAAAGAAGGAAATAGAACGGGAAGACCAAGATGAAATAATATTGTCAAAAAAGTAAAAAAAATGCCAGAAAACTTACTGAATTGTGATTAACGAGTAGGGCAAATGATGTGGGAGAAATTTTTGCTTCTATATTTAGCTTTCAAGAAGAGCTTGATAAGGAAATTGGGTAAAGATTTGACGCCCAAGGCTAGAAAAAATCTGGCTGATAAAACCAAGCTAGAAAAAGGCCTGCTATGGGCAGCCCAACACTTAGCTCGAAAGAAGCCCATCTCGACAAGGCCACGTGACATCTTGAGTGAGCACAATAAAGAAGGCCAATGCTCAAAAAGAGCTAGGCCGAAGACAATAGTCCAAACTGGTGATCCATGCAGGGATCCATCAAGTGAGAAACTAAAAAATGTTACTTAGTCAAAGATACACTCCCATGTTGCGTTGAATTCAGAACCACTCCAACCTAAATAGCAACAAATAGTGGAAAAAGACTAAGTCATCAAAGACTAGGTTATCCATACCAAATGTCTATGATCCATGCGGTCTATAAATAAGGGAATGTATCACATTAATGGTTTGATTCGAGTCTATTGCTTTCACTCTAAACAGACTGACTTATTTTCAAGTCAGAGATTCTTTGATCGACACCACACTAGTGTCCCCTTGAGCTTTTCAGTCTTGTAGGTTGTTGGAGATCTTTGACTATTTGCTGGAGATTTTTTGCTAAACCAGTTTATATTATATTACATCTAATCTGGCACATTGCCCTTTGTTGAGTGCAATAGATTCTTTCTTGCATATGAGAATCTTCGTATATGCCATACTCAATGAGCAGTTCTGAAGTTTCGCGGCAGGAAGCCTATTAAGCTAATCTAGCTCTGGTACCAATTGTTGGCCTCAGAGATCTACCCAAGAGGGGGTGAATTGGATAATTTAAAAATATAACAAATAACTTTAATTTTCCTTATTGGTTATTATCTTGTTATTAAGCGGAAACGTGAATTACTAGATATACAACCAAACATATAAGAGATAGAGAAATTCACATGCAAATTTATAGTGGTTCGGTAAGATACTCTTGCCTATGTCCGCTCTTCGGAGCTCTGACAAGGAATTTGCAATCCACTACCACACTTGAGCCTTTTTCCGAGTAAGAATCAAACTCTCACAACAATCCTTTCACAAGTTCAAGATTAACCCTAATTTTTCTCATAGGCTCATAATTATCTTTTCACGAATTATTTTTTCAGACTTAGAATTAAGCTTATATATCCTAATTAGACAAGTTTCCTTTATGCCCAATCAACACTCTCACTTATACCAATTATGTTCACGTCTAAGTTACAACTCACAAGAATACAAAAAAATTAACATTTTTTTTCACATGAACTTTTACCACCTCAATTTAATATAAACTCAATTAATGCCCCCAAACTAAGTAATAGTTATAATTTCACAAAATATATATCAATTAAAGTACGTAACGTAGAGCCTAATGTTTTGATAGACAATTAAACGTTAATATTTTATGAAATTAATGGTTTTATTAAGTGATTTCAAATTAGAAGTTCTATATGTTTAAATGAGAAAAAAAATGAGTTAAAAAAAGATTAATCATTGAAGATCTACAAGGCGAAGGATTCATGAAGCGATCCTTGAAGATTTACAAAGACGAAGATTTTATGAAGTAATTCAAGATGGGTGCAAATTGAAGACATTGAAGATTTTTGGAGTATTGAAGATTTTTTATATTTTTAGGAAAAATAACTCAATACTCTTATACTTTTAATGTAACTCAAATTAGGATTACACATGATACTTTAAAATAAGTAATCTAATATGTGGTATCGTCAGAAGTGATAAATTTAAGGTCCTAATAGATTTTGTAAAGTTTTAAAATCATAAAAATGTTTTTGATTAAGTGTTGAAGTGAGAAAATATTTTTTAACACATAAAAAATAATGAGTTTCTTGTCAATTCGATCAACCGACGAAATGAGTTGATCACAATAGCTTAAGAGAGTTAAAATGGGTACCTACTGATCAATTCGGTCAACCGACAGAATAGGTCGGTCGACTAATGAAAACAGTGGATTAAATGAGAAAAAAGAGAAAACACACTGACTAGATTGGTCAACTGACCAAGATGGCCGGTCGACTGACGGAAAATGGTGCAACGGTTAAAAAGTTGACCATTGCAATTGGTCGTTAACCGACGGGGTGCTGGTTAATTGATAGGAGTAGACTAGTCAATGTTGACTTTTTCGTTTTGCGTAATCTTTTACCTAAATCCTATAGTTTTGAACGTTGAAAAATAAGATATTTTGGGAATTTGAGTATACTATTATTATATATCATATATCATTAAGATTCTATCAATTTGGTCCATATATTAATTGATTATTATTTGAATTGATTAGTAAAACTATTTCCTATCTTTAAGTATTTTGAATTTAAAATATTTTAGGAACCAAATCGGGATTTTCTAAATTTTTTTTTAAAATGAAATATACCTATTTTGATAGTATATGATATATGGGGTCTTAGAGTTACATTTTAGGTCTTATCTTTTGAAAACAAGCCGTTATAGGCCTACTTAGAATTCTATTTATAAAGACCAGCGCTTTCAACTTTAAGTAATCAAGAACAATCAGCCTTCGCTTAAAAAAGAGAGTGATTTATGGTGAGATATTTATAAGGGAGTTATTTTGAAAGAGTCCTTGATTGGAGCGCGCAAACATTTTCATCACTAGTTTTGTTCTTTATTAAGTTATCTTATCTATTTTCAAGAAATCTCGATGAGATATTTCCAAGTTGATTTAAGTGATTTTTTGAGATTATTTAATTACTTGGAATATTTGTTTGAGAAATGCCATTTTCCTGTTGAAAATCTTGCATATCTTAAGAAATGATTTTTGCATGCATAATCTGATTAAATATTGTTTGTGCTTTAAATTGAGTAAATCAAATTTATTTCTCACGTAGTTTTACGTAGTATTTGGGACATTAAGGCCCCGGGTAACCGTTTCCATTCTAGAAATTCTTATCCCATTCCCAAATTTTTGGAAATTTTGTTTGGGAATAGCATTTGGTAATTTTTGTTTCCGCTCCCATTCTATTCTCATTTGAGAATTGTGCCCACTTTTTTCTTAAGAAATAAGAAACAAAAAAAATTTATTTCTTATTATTCCCATTTTATTCCCAAAACCACTTGTCACTAGTCATCTGTCAGCCAACCACCGTCCTCCGTCGCCAACCATCTCCAGCGACCGTCGCCGGTCATCTCCAGCATCGTCGACTGCCCACCGTCCGGCCACCGCCGCTGGTAACTTTCTGGCCACCTTCCGGCCGCCGGCCACCGTCACCCACCCTCCGTTGCATGTCGTGCGGCCAAAACAAAAATTTTTTTCTCAAAAATAAAATAAAAATGGTTTTAGGATAAAATCGTTACCAAATGCGATTCTGTTCCCAAAACAAAAAAAAAAAAATTTATTGTTACCAAATGCGATTTTACTTCCAAGAAGGAAACAAAATTCTCATCCCATCCCATTCCCATCCCACTGCTGGGATGGGAACAGAAACGGTTACCAAACGCCACCTAATTGAGCATAATTGTTTTGAGGTGGTAGAATCTTCTGTGGGAAGAAATTCATGATTTTTTTGTATTTGCGAGTGTAAGTGGATTAGATATACTTGGAACATTGTCTAATTAGGGTAGTTAGGTTTGATCTTTAGCATGTGAAAATGATTAGGTTTGATCTTTAACTTGTTAAAATAATTATATTTTGATTCTTCCTGCAATAAAATTAGGTTAGTTTTTAACCTGAAAAAAAGATAAGGTTCTTCTTGAGTCTGTGAAAAAGGAAAAGTGTAAAAGTGTAAAAGTTTGATTATGAACCTGCAAAAATAATTAGGTTAATCCTAAACATGTGAAAAGGATTTTTAAGGATTTAGTTTCTACTTGGGAAAAGAATCATGGGATTAGTGGATTGCGAAATCTTTGTGGAACTCGGAGGATTGGACGTAGTCAAGAATAGCATGCCGAACCAAAATAAATCGTTGTGTGCTATTTTGTCATAATTTTGTTGTTTGATTGTGCACTTAATTAAATACGTTTTCATAGTTATACATGATAATAATCAATTAAGAAAATTGATAACTTGTACGTTTGAACAATTAATTGTTTAATTTTTAATACTTACCCAATTCACCCCTTCTTGGGTAGATTTGTGGGTCAACACATGAGAATCAATAATCTGGATTTTTTATCAATTTAAGCACGCATTCAAACTAGATATTTCAAATTGTTTTTATCTTTAGAAGTGAGATTTTCAATAAAAATATTCAAATTCAAAACGATTTTTCATAGATATTTCAATTTAATATTACAGGTTAAAAAACAAAAGATAATCAGGTAATGCTATAGCTCATGATTTGAGCATACAAACAAATTAGGAATAATAATCAGATTTTAGGAAAAAAAATTCTAATAAATTTTCAATGTATTTCAACATTAACGATTTTTTATTTTATTTTATTATTATATATACATCAAATAAGATTTATCTCAAAATAAAGAATATACATCAATCAAAGCACATGTGAGCACACAAATAATCTGAAAAGATCTCATCAAGTTATCTCAAGAAAAATTTAACAAATGAACAACTTCGTAGTAATCTTGATTTCGCAAAAACTTCTTCTTTTGATCAAGAACACACTCAAAATATAGTTTTAAAAATATTTTTCAGAAAAAAAAATCTTTCTCTCTTTTTAAAATCTAAAAACTATTTTTCTTGATTGATTAATTAATATGAATTTCGTAGGTTTATATAAATATATTTTACAGATAATCTACAACGGTTAGTTTTCAAAAGATATATAAAAAATAGCATATATAGACTCCATATATAAAATAGATTTATAACAACTATATTTGACCAAAAATATAATTTTTAAAACTCACAATTTATCTCCCAACATAATTTGATCTAAGCCAATCAAAGATTCTAAAGAATTTGATCGAAAAGATCATAAATTAGAAAATATAAGGACTGAATTATAAGGTCAAATAAAATAAAATAAATCTCTCCCATATCTTTGAAAATATCTTTCAACTATTAAAATAAGGATTTATAATGTTCGTATGCTGAAAATAAGTTTGAAAGATATTTGAAAATTGTGCTGGTCAAAACAGAGAAAAAGAACATATCAGTTGACCAGATTCCTTGTCAATCGATTGGTCCTCAACATCTATATTTCTAGCCATTGCAGCACAAGTCGGTCAACCGGTCAGTTGAACAATTTAGGCTCTGAAACTTCAATCCAACCAATTAGTAGACCGAAATGGCTAAAATCCCATTTTCAGGTATCTTGATTCTGGCGGCTGACCAATTCCCTTAAATGGCATTTTCACATGTTTTCACAAATTTTAAACGATTTTTGATCGATTACTTAGAAAACTCTTTTTATGACATAAAGTTATTACTTCTAACCACTTTAAAAATATTTCATGTTTTCATTACGCGTCATGTGTGGTCCTAATCGGGTTGCATTAAGAGTAAACAAAGAGATTAAGTTGTTTTACCTAATAATTTGAAAATTTTTCTTAACCTCCCTATTTTTCTTTTATTTTCAAAATGGCCTCAAGGATATTATTTTTTCTTTTTTAGCGAAGCCCTATTTTTTCTTTTTTGCTTTGAATTAGCATTAGGAAAGTTAAATTGGGTCATCCAAAGTCTAATCGGATCCCTACGAAGCGAAAAAGAATTTAAAATGGCTTGACAATTTATTGAATTTTGAAAAATACCAAACCTTAGGGTAAAAATTGAAAGTTTCAAAGTAACTTGATTTTACTTGATTTTATTGAAATAGATTTTTGAAAAATAAAAATGATAAATTATATATTTTTGAAAAGTGATTCCAATTTTATCAATTGAACCCGAAAATTAACTTTTACAAAATTCAAATTTGACCGAATTGGAGATTCGATTCGAATGTTTCAAGAGATGAATTCATTGTTAAAGATTTTGATTTGAAAATTGCAACCCGATTTTTCTTTTCAATGTCAATTGAAGTTGTTCAAAATTTCTAATTTAGTCCCGAAAACTTTTCTAATTTGAAAAATTATTTCATTTGGACCATCCAGGGCCTAAATGAGATTATAAAACGTCCATTAGACTTGGTTGAGACTTAATTGAACTTTTCAAAGGTCAATTATGAACCTTCCAGCCACAAATTGACATTTTAAATATTCAATTTAACCCTAAAATTTATTGAATTGAAACGAATCTTTCAATCAACTTCTAAGAAGGTTTAATAATGATTCAAAACATTACTTGGATTCCATTTTGACTTAATTGGACATTTGGAAACATTAAATTAGAATCTCAAAATTTTAATTTATTATTTCCAATTTTTGAATTAGCCTACAAAATTTTCAATTATAATTTTAAAGCTCAAATTAACTCTAAAAAAATTTGAATTAATATCTCGTATTTTAACTCAAGCAACTTTGAAATTCATGAACAACTGAATTGGCAAAAATTATTATATTATTTATTATTTACTATAATTTATTATTTAGTCTTTTATGGATATATAAACTAGAAAATAGACATTTCACTTCAAAATTCAAGTTTTTGGCTCTCAAAGAATGTTTAGGAAATGATCATTTACAAATACCCTTTCTGTTTATTTTTATTTACGAATCATGCCATTAAAGCTTCTGGACGAATGTTCACTCATTTTTTCAAAGCAATATTTAAGTTCACTCAAATTTCGCCTAAACAATGATTTACACGTTTTGTGTGAATGTTCACTCATTTTTTTTAGAACCATATTTAAGTTCACTCAAATTTCGCTCAAAAAATGATTTACACGTTCTGTATGAATGTTTACTCAAATTTTCAGAACAAATATTATAATTCACTCAAACAATATTTCATACATTCTGTATGAATGTTCACTCAATATTTCAGAACAAAAATTTCAATTTACTCAAATTTCACTCGACGATAATTCACACGTTGTATGTGAATATTCACTCAACATTTGAGAAAAGATCAAAACACATCGGTAAATAAACAAAACTCCACAAGAATAAATAAAAAAATTCACATGAACATTCACTTATTCACGATGACAATTTGAACATTCATGCAAAAAAAAAAAAAAAAAAAAAAAAAAAAAAACTCAAATTCACAGATCTAAATGAATAACCAAAACTCAAATTCACAAATCTGGAAAAAAAAAAAAAAACAGACCTAGAACAAACGGTGAATATATATATATATATATATATATATATAGAGAGAGAGAGAGAGAGAGAGAGAGAGAGAGATATCATCGTCGTCACAGTTCATGTGGAACGGTGAATAAAAAGAGAAAGAGATCGTCAGCGCCAAGAAGAGCCGTGTGTAGGGGACCGACGAAGTCCGACCGATGTCTTCAACCAGATGAATGGTTGAAAACGAAAATGGTAGATTGATTGAGAAATTTCAAAATCGAAATCAAAGTGAGGAAAACGATAGGATCAAAATCAACTGACTTAGAGAAAATCTTATGAAATATAGAAAGAGACCCCATTCCATTGAAGGTTTATATTACCGAACACACCTTTGCATTTGCCAAAATAAGATCGAAATCCTCCAAGAAATATTTGCATGTGATATACTTGCCACTGTCTACACCCTAGAGTAGAGTTGTTATGTCCATAGGGTTCTGAATGATTGAACGATAGTTTGGTGCATCTTCATCCATGACTGGATAATGGAATGAACTGAATCGCTTATCATATAATATCCTGCACCACGTTTTTTTTGGGTATGATGAAAATATGATTAAACAGATTAGGGTTTCCATCGAATCAACGATTAGAGAGAGAGAGAGAAGGGAGGATGATAGATCGGCTGCATATATTAGGGTTTTCCATTTGGCTTAATTTATATATATATGAGGGTATAAATGTTCGTTCACAAAATTGGTCAATGGCCAAAAGACTATACACTAACAGTGTTTCACAAAAAGACAATATTACAATATAATTGTTTAAAAAGATTTTTTACTAAATGAACTCTTAAATAAAAGTAAAACCTCTTAACAAAATGTCTTATGCTGACAGGACAAAATACAGTGTTTACAAAAACTAAATAACTAACTCTCAATAAAAAAAATGATTAATGTAGTTGAACTAATATACAAGATTAATATATTGAATTAAAATTCAGTGTATAGACACTTGGTATATACTAGTCTCTATAAGAAATCTATATAATAAATTGGGGTATTTTTTAAAATGTCGTTGCGTTAAGGATTGATATTGATTTGGGGTGAATGGATGACATACATTGGATTATAAATGTTTTGAAAAGAAAATACCAATCTAAAAAATTTAAATCCTTACATATATTAGATTGAGTATTAAAATATTTTGTAATTTATATAATAAAGTACGACAATTTAATTTAATTTTTTTTTTATGTCAAGGGTTGAAATTGATTTGAGATGAATGAATGAATGAATGACATTGAATTATAAATATTTTGGAGGAGAAAATTCTCATCTAAAAATTTCACACGCTTACTTCTAAGATGATCAAATTAAACTACATTTTGTATTTAATCAGTTTTTTATTTTTTATTTTTATAAATTAAAAAAATTAATATAATATTTAATTACGATGAATCCTATTAAAAGAGTTTTTTGAGTTTCTAAAACACTACTTCAAACACTAGTCTGATTGAAGAGCAAGGAAAAATTTTGGTATGTTTGGGAAAAAGCGGTTAAAGATGGAGGGAAAAAAATGAAAAAAATGCTGAATGCAGACTTTACGTGGCAATACACTAGTGGTGCTTTTATAAGACACATGGATTGCAATTTATTTCCATGTCTTGAAAAATCTAGACCGTCTATAACATCATTAATCGACGGTTTAAAACAAATCCACCAAAATTTCAAGGCTCCCACACCTCTTCTCTCCATTATCTGGTTACTATATATACCTCCCTCTCGTTCTTTCGTCATAATCCTCCCTACAAGAGCTTATACATTTCTCTCTTTTAAATCGTTTCACTCAATGGCTCGTACCAAGCAGACCGCTCACAAGTCCATCGACGGCAAGGCCCCGAGGAAGTAACTTGCTATAAAGCTGCTCGCAAGTCAGCTCCGGCGACTGGCAGAGTGAAGAAGCCCTATAGGTTCCTCCCAGGGACGGCGGCTCTGAGGGAGATTCAGAAGTACCAGAAGAGCACGGAGCTTCTCATCCGCAAGCTTCCGGTCCAGAGGCTGGTCCGTGAGATCGCTCAGGACTTCAAGACAGATTTAAGGTTCCAAAGCAACATCGTCGCGGCTCTTCAGGAGGCAGCAAAAGCCTACCTCGTTAGACTGTTCGAGGATACTAACCTCTGCGCTATTCATGCAAATAGGGTGACAAATATGCCTAAGGATATTCAGCTTGCGAGGAGAATCAGGGGTGAGAGGGCCTAGATTTATTTGTTGTCGTTGATTGCTTTTGTTAGGGTTTTTAGAATTCCATTTCGTCTACCGATGTTGTAAATCTGGAACTTTCTTTTGAAATTAATATTAATGGATTTTAACTACTTAGTGACAATTATTAAAGTTTTAGATTTCCCATTGTTTTGAAGCGACTTTTCCTTAATTTCCATAATTTAGGTTTGGAGAGTTTTATATTTAATTTTTGGTCTCGAATGAATCAAAATCATGATTGAAATTAATTTGGTAATTTTTATTCTATATTAAGGTTAATAAATCACATTGCTTGACTTGAACTTGTTTCTTAACCTCTATGTTGGGTTTTGGAGATTGCAAGGGAACATTTTACTCCTTGTGGTTTGGCCCATTTGTACTTCATCCCTTTGTGCTATTTTGGTTGTGGATTTAACTGTAAAATTAATACTTTTCATCTAATCTAACCATGTTTGCTTTTCATGCGTCTTTTTCAAAGTTGGGTATCTTTTTTGTGTGATTTCCCTCCAAAATACACATTTATTATACCTATTTTACCCTTGTTTCTTCTCTATATAATATTCATCTTTCTAACATAATTTCTTACTCTTATTTCTTTTATTTTTACTTTTTATGTCTTTTTTAAGTGTTTATGGTGGTGATATTGGAATAAATTTTGGGAAAAAAAATACAAATGTTACCGAATAATTGATTTGAAAGTTGTTCAAAGTGAGAGATTTTTAAAGAAAAAATAGTGTTATGGATGTAGTAACAGATGATGCAATTTATTTTTGGGTTGGTATGAAGAGAAGCTCAATTCAAAGAAAAAGAAGAAATTAAAGAAATTAGTGACGGAGATTATTTTCTTCTAAAAAACAATTGAAAAAATTAGAAATGAAAGTTCAAATTATTAAAGCAAATCATGTCATTTTTAAAAAAAATTGTACTTTGTGTTTGTTATTGCAATTTTAGCTATGCTTATGTTAATGAAATAAATGTGTAATATTTGAAGTACTGAAATTTGAATTATCTATGTTTTTGTCGGTTACTCTATCATCTATGAATTTAAAAATATGCGATCATTTAATATATCTCAAAATATACAATTTCACCATAATACACCATATTAATATATCAAAATACATCAATAACAATCCGCTAAAATACTTCAATAATAATCCACTAAAAAACTATAATTCACTTCTTCAATAGAACATTATCTTAACTAATTAAAACATTATACAAATAATGCCCCCCCCTCCCCCTTCCCCCCCCCAAAAAAAAAAAAAAAAAAAACAATCCAACAATATCATAAACATTGTGCAAACCCTGCAAAATCCATCAAACAAACTGAAAAACTGCAACGAATTCCAGTGCAAAAAAAAAAAGCTGTCCAAACCCTACAATATTATCGAAATGTAAAAAAAAAATAAAAAAAATCATAAATTGAAAATTTGCAGCGAATTCCAGTACAAAAAGCTGTACAGTGCAAAAAACTATACAGTGCAAAAAAATAAACTGAACAGTTAAAAAAATTACCCGATTAATTTGTTTCATTTTTCTTTTTCTTCTTCCCTTGCAATCTAGGTTCTAAAGCTGGCTGGCTGAGATGAAGATATTGGTTGTTGCCTGAGCATTCTCCTTCAAATACCCAATCACATCAACAATTACTATATGAAAAAAATTAAACCATCGTACCCTAATTTATTAAACAAAGTCTTCATTTCAAAAAAAGACCAACAATCATCACAATTAAAATGGTATTATACATCCCTCAACATAATGTAAACTTGGGCTAAATTCGAAGTACCTCCCATGATATAATTCAAGGTCGAACAAAAACATTTTGCAAAATACATAAACAAACAAACATTTTTCATGAATATAAACCAAGGAGAAAGGGACATTATTTATTACATCTTTGAGGAATTATGGGTTATAATAAGTTATATTATGATATACAGGGAGTGAAATTTTTTAGCTCTGAATCTCCTGGAAGCCGTGACAAAGATTGATAACAGTTACTACCCTGAGGTAATGGAATTTTTATATGAAGTGTTGCATTGCCATCTTATTGTTGCTAATGGTGAAGTTTCTACATTTGTTTGTATATGTTCAATTTTCTACCCTAAAACACAATCCAGTATTTTACTATACAAAATTTAAACCAATGCACATTCAATTTTATTTTTTCAATTTTGAAACAAGAAAAACCCTATTTTCGAAACGTAAAAACTCAGAAAATCAATTAAAATAAAAGAAATACAAAATTTTTACCTTGTACAATAAAACCCTTACTTCAAATCATTTGATTCTTTCAAAACTCTTCAACAATCGAATAGATTTGGCATAAGAAATCGTAAGGGCGTAAGAAATTGAAGAATGGAATAGATCTGGAAGATGGAACGATTTTGAGACCGTTTGGTAGATGGAATTGGAATGTTGGTGGATAGAAGATGGAACAATGTTGAAAGAGTGTGCGAAACGATGAGAGAAACAAAGTTGAGATCGCCTGGTGGATGGAATTGGAACGATTGATCGCCTGGTGGATGAAAGACAGAATAATGTCAAACGAGTGAGAAACGAATTGTGATGAGAATCAACGATCACTATAAAAGGATCTGCTTTATGTTCTAGTTGGGCTTATTATATAGCAAGATCCAAGAAGATAAAAGTAACACTTAATGGGCTAATTCAAGAGACTTGGACCAAGTCTACAATGGTGAAGCCCATCGGACAATCAAGGCCTAATCCATCTCATGAAGACAAGTGAAAGTACTTAGGTGTGAACTAGAATGGGCGTAGGCATAAGACCCATGAATTTTTAGATTATTTATTTTATTAATTAGCCTTTTAATTTTAATTTAGATTATTTATTTGATGATTTGTAAGACATGATTGCCAATTTATCTTTTCCTTTTTAGACTAGGAATGTAAGGCAAGCTAGGAAGCTTCCTAATTCTTTTGTTTTGTCGTGTAGTATGAGATACTAGGATTTCTTTTATTTTTTATTGTGCCTGTAGGTACTATTCATGAGTACTATTCACGGATACTGTTCACTAGCTAGAGTTTTCTTTTATTTTTTCCCACCTATTTAAGAGACTTGTATCCAATGGAAACAAAGACATTACTTTTGATTAAAACAATTGTGAGAGTTTTTTCTTAAGTTATTCAAAGAACTTTTCTCGAACTTATCAAGAATTTCTTGTGGCGTTCAAACCCTATTTCTTTACTTCATGATTTGTTATAATCATTGGGTCAAGATCATTACTTATACTGTTGGTTCGCGTTTCATTCATAAACTTTGGGTCAAGGTAATCTATTCTAAATTATGTATTTTTGTGTTTTTGTCGTTTCGTTTAAAAAATTGAATTTAGTTCGATTCTCGCAAAGAAACCCTAAGTTGGTGTCGGGTCTCACTAATTCTTGGTGAAGTTCACATCATTTGGTGATCAGAGCAAGGTTCTAAATTAGGTTTTTTTTACCATGTTATTTTTCATTCATTGATACCTATTATTCCGATTTTTTTTCTTGATTGAATTATATCACCAAATCTATTGTGTGTTTTTTCGTTCTAATCACATTTGGTTCGATTTCATTTAAATTATTCTGCTTCTTCAAATCTTGATTTAAAGTTGTTGCTTTTCAAAAAAAAAAAAAAAAAAAAAAAAAAAGAACAGTATAAAAAATAAATAAATTGAATAGCTCCGAAATTTTAAGTTTATTTCTTCTTGTTCTATTCCACAAACTTATCCTTGTGTTCTTCTTGTTCGCCTTACTTTCTTTCTTAAAAGTCTCATTATTAGTGAATTGGTTTGCTGAGTTTGGATTGCTACAAGGAAATTTTGATTAGGGTTGGTTAAGTTCAATAAAGAAGTAAAAGAGTGGAAAAAGGCAAGAGAGTGTGAGACTAATATCGAGAAAAAAAAACCCAATTAAGAGTGATACACGAGTGGAGTGACATAGTTTGAGTGCAAACATGTGAGGGAGTGTTTGTGAGATTTGCTAACTTTGTTTTACAGGTTATTAAATATGTCTCGAGAAACAAATAAAGGCTCGTCCGACGAAACACCAAAAATGATGGATGTCATGGACATTAAACTTTTTAACGAGGCCTTGGAGAAAAATTTTGAACGGTTACACTTGAGGTTTGATGAAGTGCATGAGTGACTAGGCAAAGTTGAGTCTAGTTCACAAAAGGGGCAGCCACCTAACGCTCCCAATGTGCAACGACGAAAGAGGAACCTGCCTCGGTATGATTATGAAGATGATGATGGGGATGACCTAGATGAAGAGGATCGCGTCTCTAATGCGAGCTTGGGTAGATTTGGGCATGGATATGGGAATAGATGAGATAGGTATGGGGAGCGGATTGATAATAACTTGGGAAGTATCAAGGTGAAGATACCGTAATTCCAAGGAAAAAAAGACCCTGAAGCATACTTGGAGTGGGAGAAGAAGGTGGAATTGATCTTTGAGTGCCACAACTACTCCAAGGAGAAAAAGGTAAAACTCAATGTAATTGAGTTTATTGACTATGCTATAATATGGTGGGATTAACTTGTGATAAATTGGAGGAGAAACCATAAGAGGCCTATTGAGATGTGGACAAAAATGAAGGCCATATGAGGAGGCGGTTTGTCCCTAGTCAAAACTATTTGGACTTGTTTCAGAAATTATAGAGCCTTACGCAAGGCTATCGAAGCATGGATCATTACTACAAGGAGATGGAGATTTCCATGATCTAAGCTAATGTTGAGGAGGATAGAGAAACTACCATGACAAGGTTCATGAATGGGTTAAATCAAGAAATTGCCAACGTGGTAGAGTTGCAACATTACGTGGAGTTGGAGGACATGATTCAAATGGCCATAAATGTGGAATGACAACTTAAAAGGAAAGGAACTCGGTCATTTCAAAATTCGAGCTCCTCTACTTCATGGAGGCTGAATGGGAGGAAAGACGAAGGGGTTGTTTTAAAGTCCAAAACTGAACCACCAAAAATGAGAGATGATGTGCCCAATGCCAACAAAGGTAAAATCGAAAACCAAACTTGTAACTGTGATATTAAATATTTTCGTTATTTAGGAGTAGGTCACATAGCTTCATAATGCCCAAATAAGAGGACCATGATAGCCAGTGTTGATGAAGAGGTAGAAATCGAAAGCGAGATTGATGATGACCAGATTCTACCACTTGAAGATGCTTGTGACGATGATGCTGAGTACTCAATGGAGGGAGAGTCACTTGTGGCAAGGAATGCTTTAAGTGCCCAAGTTGTGGAGGATGACATGGAACAACAAAGAGATAATATTTTTCAAACTAGATACCATGTCAACAATAAAGTATGTAGTATGATCATTGATGGGAAAAATTGAACTAATGTGGCTAGCACTACTTTAGTAGAGAAACTGAATGTATCTACCTTGAAACACCCTAGATTGTATAAATTGCAGTGGTTGAATGATTATGGAGAGGTTTGGGTAAATAAACTAGTGTTAGTTTCCTTTTCAATTGGGAAGTAGAAGGATAAAGTGCTTTGTGATGTTATTCTAATGTATACGGGTCATATATTGTTGGGAAGGCCGTGACAGTTTGATAGGAGGGTCACTCGTAATGGGTTCAAAAATAGGTACTCATTTGTCAAAGACAATAAAACTATTACTCTTGTATCGTTGACTCCAAGACAAGTGTGTGAGGATCAAATGAAATTGAAAAAAAAGAATGTGTTGGAAAAAACTTGTGAGATCGAGACTTCAAAAAAAGATAAGAAAAATGAGAGTGAAAAGAGAAAAAAGAGTGAAAAAAAGAGAGATAGTGAAAAAAAAATGAAAGAAAAATAGAAAAATAAGTGAGCTTTTTTGTTAAGGCAAGTGATGTCAAGAGTGATTTTTATACAAATCAGTCTATATTTGTACTCTTGTACAAAAAGGCTTATTTTACGACTAATGAAATTGATAAATCTTTACCTAGTGTTGTTTATTTGTTGCAGGAATAGAATGACGTGTTTTCTAATGATGTGCCTAGCGGATTACTACCTAATAAAGAGATCGGGCATCAAATCGATTTTGTGCATGGTGCAATGATTCCTAACCAACCAACCTATGAGCGTAATTCGGAGGAGACAGAGGAATTTCAAAGGCAAGTTGAGGAGTTAATGGCCAAAGGATACGTACGAGAAAATAAGAGTCCATGTGTGGTACCGGTGCTACTTGTGCCTAAGAAGGATGAGACTTGGCGAATGTGTGTTAATTGCCGAACTATTAACAAAATTATGGTGAAGATTCGAGGATGAATCCTTTTGAAGAGAAGGGGAATGATGAGAATCAACGGGCATCATCAAATGATCCACTACATGTTCCAGTTGGGCCTATTACTTGGTAAGATCCAGGAAGATTAAAGAAGCACTTAATGGGCTAATTCAAGAGGCTGGGCCCAAGTCTACAATGGTGGAGCCCAAATTAGGCCCATCGGACAATTAAGGCCTAATCCATCTTATCAAGGCAAGCGAAAAGACTTAAGCGTGAACCAGAATGGGCATAGTCATAAGACCTACGAATTGTTAGATTATTTATTTTATTAATTAGTCTTTTAATTTTAATTTAGATTATTTATTTGATAATTTGTAAGGCATGATTACCAATTTGTCTTTTCTTTTTTAGACTAGGAGTGTAAAGTAAGTTAGGAAACTTCCTTATTCTTTTGTTTTGTCTTGTAGTGTGAGACACCCTAAGTTGGTTTCGGGTCTTACTAATTCTTGGTGAGGTTCGCATCGAATTGGATGTGATCCATTGATGCAGAACTGAATCGTGTGAATAAGGGTTGAAATATTTGAAGTGTTAATATATAAAGAAGGATAAAAATGACATTTTTCGTTTTTTGTCAACGGAGTTAGGTTCGCATTTTAGTCCAACAACCATGGGGTAAGTGGCGACTAAAATAGCACAGGGGTAAAGTGTAGATGGGACAAATCGCAGGGGGTAAAGTATAATTAATCTTAAATTTTATGGACTATTGATTCTTTTAATCTTAGTCACATGTCTTTATACTGCTGCAACCCTAAGTTGGCCCTTATTTTTGGCCACCTATATCACGACTGTTGTTTGGCAATCTAGTTGGTGCCGTTGGTTGCCCATTGTTTCAATTATTGGCATTGGTCACTTGATGTTCCAGTTGTTGTTGGTATTCGGATACTTAATTGTCACCATTAGCTGCTTAGTGTTTTAGTTGTTGCCATTGGTCCTTTGACACTTAGCTTTGTCTTGTCTCTGCCGTTGTTTTTGATAACTATCGTTCTTCAATTTTTTTTTTTTGTAGTACCATCTATTTTTATAGCTATCGGAAAGGAAGATTTACAGTCAACATTTGTGAAGTTGGGATTTCGAAACATCTGGCCTCAACTTGAAGTGAAATGTTAGAATATTTAATATTTTCATCAATACATTATTTATTTTTCAGAATTTAATATTTAGGACATGTTGACCAATCTGGTAGTTTCGATTTTTCTTTTATTGTTCATGTGTGTGTGCCTGCATGCAAGTCGCACACAATGGTTGCTCTAACTTTTTGCCTAGATTTAGGTGTACAGGTTGCCTAAAGTGCTCGGCCATGAACCTTAGCCACTAGTTACAAGGTTGCTTCAGGCATGCCTTATGTGAAAACCCTTCTCTGACTTAAACCTTAGCAACCTGATTGAAATTAAACCCTTTCAATTCGAGGTTTTCAGCCAAGGTTGAGTGATCGAGAAAAAGTAATGAGCTTCCTTAGTTCAGGTATACCCTTTACTTCTTCTTCTCTTTTGTTATGTACTTTTTTTTCTTCTTCTTTTTCTCTTCTTCTCCAACTGTTTTGTACTTATTTTTCTCTTATGTTCTACGCTTCTTCTTCTTTTGCTGCTTTTTCTTTTTCTCTTCTGTTGTAACTGTAGTTGTTGTTGGCATTTTTTTTTTGTCTTTTTATTTAGCAAGGATTGTTGGATTTTTTTTTTTTTTAAACATTCTAGGTAGATTTTTAATTTTCCTTTTTTATGTTGTTGTTTCTAAATGTTTTAGTTATAATGCTATAATTGGTGATTAGTTATTATGTTATGCTAAATTATCTATTTCTTAAGAATCAAATTAAATGGCTAGTAAAAGATTGTTGGTGATAATTATTGAAATTTTAAAACAAATACTTAAATAATAATGAAAAAAATTTAATAATAGTTAAACAATTTTAATATGAACTTTTACTAATCATGTATATACAGTAAAAACAATTTTTGGAAATTCTGGCGAATACATATATTAAAATATAGGGAAAAATATATTTTAAACCCTCTAGGTATTAGCACATTCTTAAATGGTCCCTTTCTGTTTGAGCGTTTTATTTTAAACCCTCTAGGTATAAGCACGTTTTTATTTGATCCTTCCGTCATAAATTCCATCCAATTTTGAGGGCAAAATTGTCATTTAAACTTTTTTTCATTTTTTAATTATTTTTTTCTTCTTTGACTTCTCTTACACTCTCTTCCCCGCTCAACTCTCTTTCTTCCTCCCTTCCTATTTTTCTCTCTCTTTCTCTCTTTCGCTCAACTTTTTCTCTCTCTCTCTTTCTCTATCTCTATCGGTTGAACAGGGGTGAACACCCCTGTAACAGGGGGTGTTCATGAGGACCGAGGGCTCTCACAGCCTCGGCGAAGGCGAGTCCGTCGAGTGCTTGGTCAGTTTCGGTGGCGACAGTTGCACGAAGGCCATCGACGTCACCGGTTGATAGGTGTTGGCCCAGTGAGCTACCCAAGAGAGGGGGGGGGGGGGGGGGAATGAATTGGGCAGATAAAAAAATATAAAAAAAATAGTTAAAAAATTCAAATAATTAATTTTAATCCTAAATTAATTATTATCTTTATATCACAGCGAAATTTAAAATCAACTAGGTGAACATCAAGGAACAAAAATAAATAATGTAAAGATAGCAGCACAGCAGAAATTTATACTGGTTCACCAAGCTACTCTTGGCTAATCCAGTCATCTGAGCCCCACGGAGAGTCGCACCCACTAAACTCAAGATTCCTTTAAAGATAGGAACCAAACCCTCATAAAGATTCTTTTACAGGCTCAGAATTAACCTTTACAAATTTCTTTTTCCAGGTGATGCGCCCCATTTTTTCGAAAAAGAAAAAGAATAATAAATAATAAATAGCTTAAGGAGGGGTTTCTTTTAAGCGCTGGTTTTCTCAAAAAATATACTTAGGACGTTTTAAAAATTAAGGAGTCGCCACCTAACATTGGGTTTAAATGGCGTGTTAGGTCACTGAATTTTTAGAAAATAATTTAAAAGGCCTAAGTAAAAAATTGACTCCAAAAAATACGGTCAAAATAAAGATTCATTTAAAGGCTCGGGGGTCTGTTACGCTCGGAGAAAGTGTTAGGCACCCCAAGACGTCCGTCCAAAAATGGTACCTTATGTCCAATTAAGTCCAATTAGTTTAGTCCGAATGTTTTATTTTATTTTGAAATCATTCCCTTTCTTATAAAATCTTTTTGGTATTTTTATAAATAAGGTGGGACAAGTTTTTAGATTTTTTGGAATGTTCCCCATGGTATAACCGCTTATCAAATATTAAGAATTTGATAAGGATGGTCTCCGAGGTTTTTTTATATATGTTTCCGAGAGACTTTTTTAATTTAAATTAGGCAAACTAAATAGATTTATAAGAGTAAAATATGAATGCAAAACTAATGTCTATATGAATTTATTTCTTATGCAAAAGTGACTAAAAAATTAAAGAATTTAATTGAAATGTGTCAATGCAAAATGATATGAATAACGGGAATCGAATATGGAAACACTACATGAATTAATGTGATTATTCGTGGTAATGATTTAATTATTTAATATAAAAAATAAGTGGTGTGCGTGTCGTGACTAAATAAAAAAAGTAGCGTGGAAAAAATAAAAAAATAATAAAAGTATAAGTGGTGAAAGTGTCCTAAATATGTCGTGTAAATGATACAAAAGTAAATATGCTAAACGGATGAAAAATATTTATTTTAAGTTTGCCCGATTAATTTAAAGAAATCCCCATTTGAAATTTCCTCAAATTCTATGGATATGAGAATTGAGGAAAGATTCGCGGAAACAATTTTGTTGGAATTAATTTTTCCGAAACTTAAAACGAAATCCTACGAAAAATTTACCGAGGAAAGAGATTTTCTAAAACCATTCATTTCTAAATTCTACTTGAGTTTGGAAATGGAAACGAGGTCACGAAAAACTCTCCCACGATTTATCGAATCGTCGGATTCATCTTAAAGTTCGTAAGGGTTAATTCCTACAAATAAAAGATTTTATTATTTATTTTTTTTGGATTTTTTTTTTGAGTTTTGATAACAAGAATAAATCAAATAAATAAAAAATACAGAAAAATAATGAAAACATCATTCACCTAACGATCGGGAGTTAAGTTTAAATACGATAAACCCACCACGACGTTTTCATCGGATCATTGGATGACTTTATTTTTTTGAGTTTTTCTTTATGAATTTGTAAATAAAATAAATAAAGTAAAATAAAAATGCAAAAAGTAAAAAAATATAGTAATATGGTGTCTTTGTCTAAACGCTCAAAGGTTTAGATTGAGAATGAGGAACCTCATCTTGGCGTTTTTTATCGAGTTATCGGACGACAATTAATAATAAAGCTTGTGGGAATTTAAGTTGCGAAGAGAATAAAATAAACTAAAAAAAGAATTAAAAATTAAAAAACATACCTGTTCTAGGCCAAGAATCCCGATACTCGGGTTTTTCTCTCGCGTAGACAGCTTCCTGAAAGGGTTTACGATGAGAATCATTCTCTAAGGATTTTTCTCTCAATCTTTGATTTTTTTTTGCCTTTTAAACTATAAGGAGAAGGGTCTTATTTATAGAAAGGATGTGGAGTGAAAAATCCTAGAAACCCTAGGAAATTCTAGTCCCAATTCGAAGAGGAAAAAAAAACAAAACCTAAAAGGAAAGGGAAAAGGAAATCTAATCCTATTTTGACAAGGAAACATTTTCTTTTCTATTTTTTTTTCTTTTTTTCTTTTATCTCTCTTTTCTTTTTTTCATTTTTTCATTTTTTTATTTTTTTTAAAATAAAAATAAAGTATAATATTTTTGCGAGATGGTTAAAATGTCGTGTCTACAACTGCCCCTCTTTATCATGCGAGTTTCACTTGCTTGACAAAGACAAAAGACCACGTCATTTTGATCGTCCCACTTTCTAAATTTTTCAAAGCATTTTTTTTATAACAAAAGACAAAATTAGACAAAAGTGATCATTTTAAGGGCGTGATGGAAAAAGATGAGAAAGGAATATGGATGAATTGTGACTGAACCCGAGGGTTGCCTACGTATCTCTACAGTACCAAGAATCAAGTTCTACGTAGTTTAGCATATGCCCCAAGTGGGCCGATGAAAGAATGCAAAATAAAGTGGCTCTCATGGAGAGACAGTGCAGAATATAGAAAAGAGCCATCACGGAGAGGCCAAATACAAATGAAAAAAGCCATCACGGAGAGACAAAAATGCAAAAAATAAGAGTCACCATGGAGGGGCATAATGCAAAAAAAAATGACAAGCCACCACGGAAGGGCATAATGCAAAAATGAAAGGCCATCACGAAGAGACACAAATTTAAAATGAAAATCCATCATGGAGAGGCCGAATGCAAAAATGGAAAAGCCATCACGGAGAGGCAGAATGCAAAATGAAAAGGCCATCACAGAGAGGCAAAAATGCAAAAATGAAAAGCCACCACGGAGGGGCATATTGCAAAAAATGAAATGCCACCACGGAGGGTTAAAATGCAAAAAAATGAAAAGCTACCATAGAGGGGCACAAATGCAAAATGAAAATCCATCACAGAGAGGCCGAATGCAAAAATGGAAAAGCCATCACGGAGAGGCAAAATGTAAAATGAAAAGGTTATCACGGAGAGGCAAAAATGCAAAAATAAAAAGCCATCACGGAGGGGCATAATGAAAATAGAAAAGCCACCACGAAGGGACAGGTGTGAACTAAGGGTTGGATATAAAATATGCCTTAGCCAGTGGCTGGGGCTGCCCAGTTTAAGACTCCCTAAATAGAAAAATAGACAAATTTCATATAATGTGCCCCAGCCTTGGGCTGGGCCGAAATTGACACTTTGATGACCGAACCTTTACAAGTTGCCTATGTACCTTAGCATTACGCCGATGATCAAGTTTAGCGTAGTTCACTGAACGCCCCTTTCAGAGCAAAAAGCATACCTGGATGTTCATTTAGAGCTTTTTGAATTTTGGCAATAATGATTTCCAATTTGAGTCCACCGGAAGGTGAGAGGTCCTAGTGTCCATGCTTCTGGTCTTTTTCGAGATCCCTGTAAGTGGACAAGAAAACACATGCAAAACAAATTTTTAGTCTAAAATCTTGTCACCTTTGATGACTCGCAATTCCATTCCCTCCTTTTGATCGTAATCGCTTCAGCTGATGACGCTCAGATTGAAGCAATATTGAGAGATTTCTCCGTTTGAATTTAGAAGCTTCACTTTCCAACTCAGGGCTTGACATGGCTTGGGGTGATTCAATTTTTTTTTTTACTTCCGAGATTTCGCTTTTCAACTCATGGGAGGGTCCAACATGCTTCATCAAGGTTTTCTTAACTTGCTCGATTGGATTCTTATCTTTTCAAATTTCTAGGTGATTCGATACTTGGGGTTCTAATACTCCTGCATGCTCTCTGTTTTCTCAAATCCTGCAAAATTGATTTAGTCCAAAAAAATGGTAAAATGTCGAAAAATTACTGAAATAAGTACCTTTAATACCCGATATGTCTGTGAGATCTTGAGTCGGATTGCAGAGGAATATGGTTCTGATACATTTCCAAACTACAACCAATGTTTCTTTTCACAAATTCTGATTCCATTAAAATCCATCAAGTTTTGATTCCAAAAAACGTTGTTTGCCCGCCAATTTGGATTGAGGCTAAAAACTTAAACAAATCAATCTATCATTTTTCTTTTCTCTTCAAATCTCTTCTACATTTGCAGCATTGCTTCTTTCTCAGTTACCCCACTTTTTGTTTTTCCTTTTCCTTTATTTCTCCCCATTTTTTTCCTTTTCATTTTCTTCTTTTTTCTTTTCTTTTTTCTTTTTTTCTTTTTTCCTTTTTATTTATTTATTTTTAAATAGATGATCGAACTTACAATGGTTCAAGGGCAGTCGAGCTTATCAAAGAACTTGATCTTCGTTGCGAATTGAGATCTTCTTGCAACATTTGAGAGTTTCTTCATTGGGATCATTGGCTTGGGATGATTGTGTTCCTTTTTCGCCATTGGGTTACTTGGACAGTAGGCGAACTAGGATATTTACATCCAGTTTTATCAATCACTAAAAGACCACCAAAGATAGCTTGATCATCTTGCAACAATATATCAAAACATTGTTAGGATAATGGATACCAATCTTGACTTTCGAATCCCCCGGTACTTTGGAATTGCTGTCAAATTTGGTTAGGGGCCTTTTGGATCTCACCATCGTTTGGCTAAACATAATCTTTCTTTGTTTCTAGTCCTATTGGATCATGGTCTAGCTCTGTATTGAAATCATATACTTGCACCCTCACTCAGTCACATCACATACAACATATGCAGGCAATTTTGGGTACCTAAAAGAGTAACATTCAAACATTAGACCACAGTTTTGGATAGAACAATATTGCATGTGTTGAAATTTAAAAGCCATTATAGAGAAAAATTCCTTTCCATACAAAAGACCAACGGGATGAATATGTGAGTATATGAAAACGTCCCAATTTTATCAAAACTTCTAGCAAATTGAAAGTAAACAAGAAAACCCAGTTTTGCAGCCTTTAGATTTTTCAAATCGAGCCTCAAGCACATGGCTTGCTCCCATATTCACCAATGTTTTGGTAAAAATTGACTTCGCCACTCCCTGAAGGTGCATGCTCAGGTAGCGGATTTTGCTAACAGTTTGGCACACCGGTCTCAAGATTTTTAGGAAACATGATAGCTCCTGTTCGTATGAACTCCTAGATCTTGTCCTTTAGCTGAAAGTATTGCTCGGTCACATGTCTTTTGGTTCCCAAGTGGTATTCACAGAAAGCATTCTAAGAAGCTACTTTACTCTCAGGCTTTTGTTCGTATGATGGAAGGGGTGTCAGCATACCCTACTTCAAACAAATCCTGTATAGCTCGGTGATTGAGACTGGAAGGTCTAGTGGTTCATTGTCATCGTTCCAGAAGTTTTCCCTAGTAGCACGAGATAGAAAACCTTGGTGGTATTTGGTTCCTAGCATCAGGGTATAGTTAGGAATTTGAGGTGGAGGGTTTTGGTTAGGCTGATATGAGGGCGTATGGTAAGCGGGTGTTTGGTAGGCTTGAGGGTAGTATTGGAGAGTGCGATTTTGGTATGGGGTAGGTATATTCTTGTAGTAGCGGGGACACCTTTGGGAATATGGCTGGTTCCTGGGGTAATATTGGTTTTGGCAATTTTGAGGGAGGTGGTAATGGTATTGGTTGTTTTGGTTCGGGTAGTTTTAAGGATATGAAGCTTAGGGGTAGTTTTAGTGATGAGTTTGTTGGGGGAGAAACAACGACAACTACTTCATCTTCTTTTTTCTTTGGTAGAGCTGACCTCTTTGTCGGGTCGGGCACGAACCTTTCAATCTTTCTGCTCCTTATTCCTTCTTCCATCACTTTAGCTTGCTTGATCGCATTGCCAAAGGAAACCACTACTATGCTCGAGAGATCTCGATAGAAAGACGACATCTAAATTGACTTGAATATATCTAACTAAGCTTCCTCGCTCAGCCTAGGGATAAATTTGGTAGCCTCATCCCTCCAGCGGGCAGTGTACCTCTGGAAGTTTTCATCTTTTTTCTTCAGAGAGGATATTGCGGTCCGGCGCGACATCCTTATTGTACACATACTGCTCATAGAAGGCCTATACTAGATCCTTGAATGTTTTAATCTATGATAAGTGCAAGGTTATGTACCAGCTGAGAGCCGGTCCTTTCAATGACCTCCGGAACATCTTCAGGCAAAGGTCTTCGTTCCGAGCATAAATTCCCAATTCCTCCTTATAGATATTGATATGCCATTCTGGGGGGCCAGTACCGTCATACTTTGTGAACTTCAGAAATACGAATTTTTTTGGATATACCATCCGAGGTGGTGTTGACAACTCCTTGTACGCCGCTTTTCTAAATGGATTCTCCCTTTTTAGTTCTTCAATGGTTTTCTCCAATTCCTTCATTTTTAGAACCCAGGCCGGAGGGGGCCCATCTTCATTTTTGTTTGCAGTTTCAACGGCCGGGGTCGGTCGATTAGCATTCGGATCGTTCGACGGAGCAACGACTCTCTCGGGTGGATGAATATCTGGGCTGCGGAAGGGGATGAACCTTCGGGTAGAGCCTGATAGATATGCCCCTGGCTGGGGTATACCGGTGCTCTATAGGCGAAGGGCTAAGGGCCCATTTGGGGTTCGTAGTAGACCAGTATCGCAAAGTTTGGGCCGACGTAGTTCAGATTCGGTACTGAGTTCTCCATCCCAGCACTTAGAGGGTTTCTATTTGGTGATTTAGTTACAGGAGTTCCATTGGTCGGAGGAGTAGGCACCTCCTGCGACCGGCGAAGTTCGTTGATCTTCTACCTCAGCATGTCGGTGGTTTCTTAAATACGAGACATCTGGGCTATATGGAGAGATTCGGGATTACCTTCTAATGTCATCCTGGAATGAGTCTGTGCCCGGCTGCGAGTAAAGACCGGACTTCGGATGGGGGGAACCAAAATTGCTTTTTTTGGGACCAACTTTTCTGTTTTGTCTTGTTCTTACAAAAAACTTGTTTATTAATCCATGTGGGTCTTAGGTAGTCTTAAAATCCATTTGAGTTCGAAGTTCTCAATTTCGATAATGACTGATCAAAACAGATAAAGATTTGTGAAAATTCTTTCGTTACTTAGTCGGTATTGAAAACTTTGAACTCGTTTGGTTTTTAAGGCTTTCTAAGACGTCATCAATCCATCAAGTATGAAACCCCCCCCCGTCTTGTATCATAGAATCCCAAGGGGATAATATGGATACAAGACGACCGTACTGGTGTTGGAGGGTTTATAACAATATAAGAGCTCGAGAGAGAAAAAAGAAAAGAAAAGAAATAAACATCACAGCTTATATACAAAAATAGAAAGAAAAGATAACAAAATAAAATATAACATTCATACATGGAATAGTTAGACTTATTTGGACATATTAGGCTCGACCCTTTAATTGTCCCCAGCAGAGTCGCCAGCTGACGCGCCCCATTTTTTCGAAAAAGAAAAAGAATAATAAATAATAAATAGCTTAAGGAGGTTTTTTTTTTAAGCACTGGTTTTCTAAAAAAATATACTTAGGCTGTTTTAAAAAATAAGAAGCCGCCACCTAGCATTGGGTTTAAATGGTGTGCTAGGTCACCGAATTTTTAGAAAACAATTTAAAAGGCCTAAGTAAAAAATTGACTCTAATAAACACGGTCAAACCAAAGATTCATTTAAAGGCTCAGGGGTCGGTTAGGCTCGGGGAAGGTGTTAGGCACACCAAGACGCCTGTCCGAAAATGGTACCTTGTGTCCAATTAAGTCCAATTAGTTTAGTTCAAGTGTTTTATTTTATTTTTTTTAAATAATTCCCTTCTTATAAAATCTTTTTGGTATTTTCAAAAATAAGATGAGACAAATTTTTAGATTTTTTGGAATTTTTTCCCCCGGTATAACTGCTTATCGAATATTAAGGATTCGATAAGGATGGTCTCCGGGGATTTTTATGTATGTTTTTGAGAGATTTTTTTAATTTAAATTAGATAAACTAAATAGATTAATAAGAGTAAAATATGAATGCAAAACTAATGTCTATATGAATTTATTTTTTATACAAAAGTGACTGAAAAATTAAAGAATTTAATTGAAATGTGTTAATGCGAAACGATATGAATAACGAGAATCGAATATGGAAACACTATATGAATTAATGTGATTATACGTGGCAATGATTTAATTATTTAATATAAAAAATAAGTGGTGTGCGTGTCGTGATTAAATAAAAAAAGTAGCGTGAAAAAAATAAAAAAATAATAAAAGTATAAGTGGTGAAAGTGTCCTAAATATGTCGTGTAAATGATACAAAAATAAATATGCTAAACGAATGTAAAATATTTATATTAAGTTTGCCCGATTAATTTAAAGAAATCCCCATTTGAAATTTTCTCAAATTCTATGGATATGAGAATTGAGGGAAGATTCGCGGAAACAATTTTGTTAGAATTAATCTTTTCGAAACTTAAAATGAAATCTTACGAAAAATTTTCCGAGGGAAGAGATTTTCTAAATCCATTCGTTTATAAATTCCACTCGAGTGGGGGAATGGAAACGAGGTTATGAAAAACTCTCCCACGATTTATCGAATCATCAGATTCATCTTAAAGTTCATAAGGGTTAATTCCTACAAATAAAAGATTTTATTATTTTTTTTTGGATTTTTTTTTGAGTTTTGATAACAAGAATAAATCAAATAAATAAAAAATACAGAAAAATAATGAAAACATTCTTTACTTAACGATCGGGAGTTAAGTTTAAGCACGAGAAATCCACCCCAACGTTTTCATCGGATCATCGGATGACTTTATTTTTTTGAGTTTTTCTTTATGAATTTGTAAGCAAAATAAAGAAAAGAAAAGAAAAATGCAGAAAGTAAAAAAATACTGCGATATGGTGTCCTCGTCTAAACGCTCAAAGGTTTAGATTGAGAATGAGGAACCTCATTCCGGCGTTTTTCATCGAGTCATCGGACGATAATAAATAATAAAGCTTGCAGGAATTTAAGTTGCAAAGAGAATAAAATATTCTGAAAAAAGAATTAAAAATCAGAAAACATACATGTTCTAGGCCAAGAATCCCGATGCTCAGACTTTTCTCTCGCGTAGACAGTTTCCCGAAAGAGTTTACGATAAAAATCACTCTCTAAAGATTTTTCTCTCAATCTCTGATTTTTTTTTTCGTCTTTTAAATTATAAGGAGGATGGTCTTATTTATAGAAAGGATGTGGAGTAAAAAATCTTAGAAACCCTAGGAAACCCTAGTCCCAATTCGACGAGGAAAATGAAACAAAATCTAAAAGGAAAGGGAAAAGGAAACCTAATCCCAATTTGAAAAGGAAACCTTGTCTTTTCTATTTTTTTTATTTTATCTCTCTTTTCTTTTTTTAATTTTTTTTTTTTTAAATAAAAATAAAATATAATTTTTTTGCGGGACGGTTAAAATGTCGTGTGTATACCAGGCTCAGGAATAATCTCTACTTTTTACAGGCTCAATAATAGCCTTTTGTTTTTAAACTAAGGCTAAAGAATCAAAATCTCACAAACACTCCAAATATCATTTTACCCGGTAAGGATTGAACCATTACAAAATTGCTCACAAAATAATTCAATGCAGGAAGAATGACTACCTTAATCTTTTTACAGGAAGAGACTGAAATCAACTACCCTTAGATTAAATACTCCCAACAGTATTCAGTTCGTCACTCGACTCACCAATTAAAAATTGACAAGTGATTTTTCTCACTCGGAGCTTCTACCACTCCAGATAAATTAGAACTCAATTAATATCCAAAAACTAGTGATAGAAAATTGAGATATTCAAAATCTGATTTTAAACAAACAAATGGGTAACACATAATTGAACACGTAATCAGATTTATTCAAGAAATTGTTTCGAAAATATTTTTCAATAAAAAATCAAAAAATAATTTCTAAAGATCCAATTCCAAATATAATCAAACAATACTAAATATAAATTAATTTGGAAAGATCTCACACGTAATTTACTGAAAGAATAATTATAGTAATGTCACTTCAGATTCTATAGCAGCAATGATTCACAACAAATAATTCTAAAAAATAACTCTTAGAAAAGCTCTCACAATTCTCAATATGATTTCTCTTAAAAAAGCTCAGTGTATATCTCTTGATCTCTCTCTCTAATATGAAAAACAAAGGTCTATATAAATTAGAATAAAATAAGCTCTATAACGGCTAGTCCCACTTGTTATGACTTTTAAATTCTTTTATAGGCCTCTTATATCATTAAAACTTTATCCTGGTTTAAATCACTTAATTATAGTTTTTAAACTTCTCAATTAAGTCCCCAAAATACTTCTCAATCACAATTAAATAGGATAGAAAGAATTACATGTTCCAAATTGAGAGATATTCAAACTTAATGAACCAAATCTATAGGGATATAATAATATATGTTGCATATCTCAAATAACATTAAGTCCCTAACATATCTCGTGAATCTTAACCATAAAACGGCTAGTAACGGCTACTTTTAGAATAAAATCCGGAATTCCATAATATTTTGAAACAGTCCCATAAGTCGACTGACCAAGATCACCTGTCGACTGATCGATTCAGGATGTAGCCAAGCCAAAAATTTTGTGTCCATCGGTCGACCTATCTGTTGACCTAGAGATTTAGAGAGTTACATTTCTTGTCACAGGTCGACTGCCCAGTTGACTTATCGATTCAGAGAGTTCACATTTAAGCTCTAGTCGACCTACCTGTCAACTTAGAGATTTTTCCTTCTATACTCCGGTCGACTTACCTGTCGATTTGTCAATGCTGGAATCTCTACTAAATTCGTTTTTAATATATTTTTATTGATGTTTTCGCCCTTTTAACCGATTTCTTTTCTTGGTTAGCTCTACTAAATATTTAAATTCAATTTTAATCAATTATTAATATTTCTTTTTCAATTACACATAGGATCAAATAATTTAACTAATTAGGATCCTATAAAAAATACACATATTTATATAAATCATTTAAAAATATTTTTGTGGCGTGTGTGATCCTAATTGGGATATTAAGAGTTGAAATTTAACCTAAGTTATTTTCCCTAGGTTTTTCAAATTCTTCAACCTATTAATCCTGCATCATCTTTGTCATCAAATCTTCATCATTTGGAACTAATAAACTGAAATACTCAATCAAACCGTTAGTTCCACAAAAAACATCAACCTTTAATTGTCCGTCAAAATCTTAGGATCAACAATAAGTGTTATTTATCTATTTATTCCCAAGTCAGTTTTGTTAGTTTTCGAGTATTTTTATAGTGTTTTAATACGTTTTTAGTCTTTTTGTTATAAATCAGGTGTGTGGGGGTGAAAAAGGATGAAAACAGATCATAAACAATCAAATCAGATCAAGAGCGGTGGAAGAACTGTGGGAAAACAAACAAAATGGAAAAATTCAGAACTTGCAGCCCACTGCCGCGGCGATCAAAATACAGAGAAAGGGCCTAAACTTTCTACAAATCTACCATCGCGGTGGTGAAACAACAAAATGTCTCTACTCCTACTGTTGTATCCACTACCGTGGCGGTGACCATTGCCGACATACCCACTGCGGTAGTCACTCTGCATAAATTTTAGATATTTTCTTTCTTATTTCCTTCATCCTCTCTTCTATTTCGGCTATTAAAGAGCTCATAGACACTTAGAATAGATTTAAGAGAGTTTTGGGGTGTGCTCAACCAAATCCGAAGGAGAAGAACACAAAGCGAAGAAGGAGAAACGATCTCGAGCGATTTTAGCGGCAAATCTTCGGAATACAGCCAAGTTCCTTTGTTTCTTTCTTTATTTTCTTAACTTTGGTAGTTGGTTTGAGTATGTTTAGCTTGTTTCTTGTTGTATAAACGGTTATGGCCATGAGCTAAACTTGGATTATTTATGGGATTAATATAGTTTATGAAATCGTTGTTTGTTTAAGTTGTGTTTCTTTAACGGTTGTTCTTCACTAATTCGATTGTGTTTACTAGTTTTTCATGTTTATATACTTATTTAGATATATTGAGAAATTGGAGTTTGACACTCGGGAGAGGTAACCTCAAATTCGGATTAGGGTTAAACATAACGCGACGATCTAATAACCAGGGAGAGAGTTAAAAAGTGTGTAATCAATGATGTTGGGGCAAGACTCATGTGACCTAGTATTGTTAAGACGTTTAGAGAGACTTATTCGTTGATGCGAAGTCGCATATTCACTAATTTTACACTCAGGAGAGGTGGTGAGTGAGTTTACGATATAGAGATTGTCGGATAGGTTGAACACCATTATTGTAAACTAAACGAAATCAAACACATTTTTGTAAACGAAGTTAATCCCTAGATAATCTATTCCTCTAAACGTCTCAATATAGTAATATAGTTTAATTGGTTAATTTAGATTAGTATTTATTAATTATAAACTCCATTTTTTATCGCCTAAATAAAGTTAGGTTATGATAACTATGATACTCGATAATACTCTCAATCAATCCCTGTGAATACGACAACCCTGACTCTTCTAATCTGTACTAAAACTTGACCCGTACACTTGCAGTAAAAGTAGTGACGTATCTACATGCTACCATCGGTCTTGACGAGTCCCCTGTCCAGGGTGGCTCACGCGGTGGCGACAGTGGTGGTTACGACTAAACGAAAAGGGAGAGATGGTGGTCGTAGTAGAGGCGGCGGAGGGGGATGATACAGTGGAAGGTCCGACAAAAGTTATGGAGGCGGTGGAGGGTATGATGGTGGAGGCAGAAGCGACTGTTACAAATGTGGCGAACAGGGCCACATGGCTAGGGAATGCTACCAAGGCGACGACAGCGGGGGAGGAGAAAGATAAGGAGGCGGCGGCAACAACTGTTACAAATGTGGAGAAGAAAGGCATTTCGCGAGGGAATGTGCCAACAATGCCTAGCCAAATAAACTCTTCCATATCGAGGTTAAATCTATCATGTTTCATGTCTTTCTCTCACCTTAACCATGGCGGAACCATGTTTACTTGTCCTCTCATTTTGTTATCTGTGTGTATGTATCATAGTCGCCATTAAAACACGAATTATTATCATGCTTTTGATTTTCGGATATTATAACGTTGTTAATGAAATATATATCTATTTTGTCTTAAAAAAATTAAAAAATAAGGGGGTGAAACACCCCCATGCAACAGACTCCCTATGGGGGTGTTTCACCTCCTTAATAGGAGGGGTTTTCACCCCCTGTTGAAGGGTCAATAGGGAGTGTTTGCATAAGGAGGGAGGAAGAGAAAGAGGGATGGAGGAAGAGGGGAGGAGGAAGAGAGTTGAGCGGGAGAGAGAAAGATACTAGGAAAAAAAAAGAAAAAAGAAAATTAAAAAAAAAAGAAAAAATCATTAAAAATTTAAAATGAGTAAAAAGACTATTTTGCTCATCTATTCTGTTAGATTTGATGAATTTTTTGACAGAAGGACCATTTAAAAACATACTGATACGTAGAGGGTTTAAAATGAAATGCTCAAATAGAGAGGGATCATTTAGAAATGTACCAATACCTAGAGGGTTTAAAATATATTTTTTTCCTAAAATATATACGGGATGTGAACATTCAAGAAACAAATGCTATTGTGAACGTTCACAAAACGTAAACAGAAACAAAAACAAACACAGATGCAAGATATAAACATTTACAGAACATAAATGAAAGAAAACATGACGTGAACTAATCTTTAAATAAAGAATTTTCCAGATATTGAAACAGTGAATAAAAAATAAAGTACATCGAGACTAGAGTATGAATATATAGCCTTAAATCAGATCCGCAGACCCATACTTGTGTTAATGGTTGATTCGACGTCCGCCTCCCTGGGTGCAACGATTTTTAAGTTTCTGGTACAAGAACTCGAAACCATAAACTTCGATGAACTGATGTTGTGCTTGAATTCTCACAGATTTTCTATTTGTTCTGTATTTTGGTGGTGATGTGAAGTGATGAATGTTATGAATCAGACAATTTCCAAAATGAATGTGAAGTCTCCTATTTATAGAAGCTGAAAGATACCAACAAATGAATGCAATTTGGAAAGGCACATGTTATGTGTGAACGTTCACACCTAACAGTCATCAATGAATGTTCAAGTCTGTTCACTGGTACTGGTTCAGAGATAACTACCTAACATTTATAACTGTTAAGTAACTTCTTAATTGGCAGGTCGAACCTATATTCTATTTGACC